>VZSV01000071.1:742321-859724 GCA_013398735.1 Nothocercus julius
CGGAGGCCCGGGCTGAGCCCTCCCGCGTCGAGATCCACGGGGCGTTTGCATGGGAGCCGTGACAGCCCCTGTGTTCACGCAAAAGCAGCCCGGAGTTTCGGGATTGTTTCTTCTCCCGGTTTTCATGCCACCCCCGTGGGTGTTGAGCAGGGTATGAGCGGGGCATTACTCCTCCCGCGCTGCAAGAAGGAAATAATAACGCAGGGAGCTAATGCAGGGAGCCGGGTGATGCTGGTGGCGAGGAGCACTGGCTCAAGTTTGTGCAGTGGGGCTAAACGACGCCTCTGCCCTTGCTGCGTCTGTGGTGATAGCGGAAAACCAGAAGATCAAAAGGAGTGTAAAAGCGCAAATATCTCAAAAAAAAAAAAAAAATCAATGGGTTTTACATTGTTTTCTCTAACTTTTTGGAAACTAAATTTTAATCACTCTTATTTGGGGTAATGGGGGCAAGGATTTTTGCCAGTGAAGAAAGAAAACTGGCAGCCTGGGCCCTAGCTCTGCCTCCTGGGGACCCCTTCCTCACAGAGATCTGTCCCCAGGTGTCTCTGACCTGCAGTGGTTCTTCATTGGCAGCCCCAATAACGTATATTTTGCTGAGGGAGGTTTATATGCAACTAGCAATATGGAGAAAGCGTTTCCCTTTAATAGATGACTAAAGCCTCATGGCAAATCACAAACTGCCTCTGGCACTGGAGTGAGAAGCGGGAATAGCTGATGTGAAATGTGTGCCTGGGAAGCTCTGTGTGACTTTTTTAATGCCAAAGGATGGGTGCTTCCTCAAATGCAGTACTCATTTCCTAAGTCTTCTGGAGTTACTGTAGGAGGTAGGGAGTATTGAGGGCCATTTTTAATTTCCTCTCTCTCTTCCCTGTGCCCCCCAAAAGGGCCATAGTCTGTGTTTGAGGCAATTGTGTTAACTGCCCACCCACACTGTACGCTGTCCTTTCTACAGATCCTTTTCAGTGCAGATATTCTATACGTAACTGTTTTGTTTGGCTTCCTGTGATTTTTAACATTTGCTGAGACCAGTGCTAATATTTAAGCAGATTTGGGACTGAACTCTGCTCCCCCAACAACAGGAGACTTAAAACTTTACTGGTGGTCTACTTATTTATATATATATATACCCACACACATATATATTATTTTAAGCAAATATTGATAGACAGGATCAGTATGTGTGTGCTATAAACTAGGAAGTAGTCCTGGTAATGTTATCTGAGCATTAACAAAGAGGAAGGCAAACATAGTATCATACTGCATAGTAGTTTATTTCAGAGCAGTTTAAACAATTTTAATCATTTGATTTGAGTTTTACCAAACTACAGCCCAAGTTCAAAAATAATGATTTTTTTTTAAACTCACCAACTGTAATCATCCAGGCTTTAAATGCTGATTAGTTGGGTTTTGCCATTGAAATGTTTTATTTCGGAGTCACAGCATTGTATAAAGCTGAGAAGTAGGCAGATACTGTAATTTACTGTTTGTATTTTCATGCAGACTTCTTCTAATAGGTCTTAATGCTCTTTAGTGTCTAACCATACACAACTCTCAATATTGCACTTTGCCAAGTTCAGTGTTGTATTGAGTGTGCAATGTCGTTGTAAATGTACATTTCAAAGGATATTGTTACAGTACAGTGAAAGTCTAGGAGAGCTAGGGTTGCTTTTTTAAATTTAATAGCAATTGTGTATTTTTGAAAATGTGGATTAGAAATGAGAGTTCAGACATACCTGATAAAAACAGTAATGCTGTGATTATGCCTTTCTACACATCTTCTAGGGAATTATTCTAAATAGGAATTAAAGCTATGATTAAAGTATGAATATGTAAGGAAAAGATGATAGAATCCCTGAAATTTGCTGCAAGTTTGGAAAGAAAAACACCTCCCCTCCCCCAGCAATTTAGAATCCTCATCAAGAACGTGAGGAATTAAAGGCAGTCAGTGGTACCCAAATTAAGCAAAATGGCCGTCCTCTCTTTCATGCATTTAAAGCTGTCAGGAGGCCTTTAATGGAGCATTGTAGAAGTGATGGCAGCTTTATGAAGTCTGGTGCATCTCCTTTTAAAATTCAGGTATTTTAAGAGTGAATTTATAGGATGGTCTTTCCGAGAAATGTGCTTTCACTGTTAGTTTCCTAAAATAGTGCACTGACAGGAAATCAAGGCTTCATTCTATTCCTAGCTCTTGTGAATGGAGTCCCATGGGTTTTAAGCATATTACTAGACTGTCTTTATCAATGAAAGGGTAATAGTTTTGCTTATGTTACTGTGATATTAAAAGTGCAAAGTTCTTCCACACTGTTGCACAACCAAATCAACTGTGTTAACTGGTTGCACTTCCTGACCAGCACACACACCATTTACCTTAGTTCCTTGGACAAGCAGGCCCTACAGCTTTGCAAAAGAAGTCTGTTTACTCCTTTTTGTATAGCTACAGATTTGTCCTCCTAGTTTTTTTTTTGGGGGGGAATACTTATTTTAAGAACTCTAAAAGGGACAAATAGAATTAGCTGAACTGATAGGAGTCAAGTTTGTGCTCTGCTCAAAAAAGCTGTTGCTGCAGCCTCGTGCTTCCTTTTGGGGCACAGTAGCTGAAAGTGAGACTTGTTGCAGCATCTACGAAGACACTGTTGCATAGCTTGGTCTGCTCTAACCCTGAAACTGGAAGAGTGCCCGGAAGAGTGCCCTGAAGAGAGAACTGAGCTGGCTGCACATGCCCTGTGCTAGCACCAGACTTGCTGTGACAGAGTAATCCAGTGGTTCACACAACTTTGTACCGGGGTGGCAAGAGCTCCTGGCGGTATTTGGGGAGCCCCAGGGATGAAGACTTTAGCTTAGCCTTTTGCTTCTGGATGCTCTGTGCTTCTGGACTTGAGCTAAGAGGCTTTGCCCAACGTGCTCTGCTTTATTGCCCTAGATCCTGACCAGGGACCACACTCCGCTGTGTAGCATTAATGTCTTTAGCTTTTCACTTGGTAAGAAATATCTCAGCATTTTCTTACGTATTTGACTCAGCTCCCGACCCATTGACAATTGGATGGTGGTTGCCTAGAGCCTGGTGGTCATTCCAGGGTAGTAATGAAAAAACAATTAAAGGAGGGTACATGTTGAGTAATAGCTGGAGCTAGCCAGCTCCTTGGAAGGTGAGGGAAGCCAAGGAAATACGTCAACCTCTGTGGTAACAGCTGCAGAGGGGTGCACCAAGAACGACAGTGGAGGGAACACTTAGCAGATACATTTGCATGATACATTAATGTGGCTGCTCTGGAAAATACGCTTCTGTGAGTAGTTTATTAAAAAAGTAGTTTCACGTGCTTGGGGACTTTTTTTTTGGTGTGGTTTAGTTCCTTTAAATTAGATTTTAGGCAACTTGTTTCACATAACACTTGTACTACTGATTTCCAAGTGTAAAACTACTGCTATGGGGAAAATAGTTTTTAATAATACATTTAAGAATTCATTATGTTAATACAGGTACAGTGAAAGAATCTGGTGAGAAACATAAGGGATCTGTTGAAATTCCTAACCTGTCAGAAGAAAATGAGGTAGATGATACAGAGGTAGGTGTGAAATACTGATATGGCTATATAGGTCCAGAATTCTTAAATAAAACATTAATCGACATACAGGCATCATATTTTGATTTTTATCCTGTGATTAAATGGGATAATAAGACTCAGTTTACTCTTCATGTTTTTATTTTCCATACTTAAATAATGGCTAATCTCTGTTCTCAAACTTACATAACAGGAAGAATGTGCACATTTTTTTTTTTTTGCTAATTGTAGTTTATGCCAATGCATTAAAAACAAACTTGAGAAGAACTCTGCTTGTAGCCTTTTACAAAAGAACCTCTTTGTTGGCAGTGTAGTAGTCAATTCTGTGGCTTCTGCAGATTACTCAGCTTCCGCTGTGTAGTAGACAACTCTGTTTAGAGTTGATCTTGACAGAGTTACTGTGGAGATACTGCGCTTATTTAAGTGAAATCCCCAAGAGGACTTATTTTTAGTGAGGTATGGTAAACTGAGAAGATAATGGACTTGAAATTTCAGCTGTCCTCTGAATATAGTAAACAAAACCAAAATATTTTCCTTTGTTGTCAGAATCCAAAGGGTAATGTTAATGTACTGCTTAGATTCTGTATTTTTTTCTTCTGTTTTTAGATAAATGTTAGCAAAAAGAAAGGGGAAGGGGATGTTCTGAAGGAGCTTATGAGAACTGAAGGAACCATGAAAGTCAGAGAGGCCCTCAGAGCGTATCTGAAAGCGCTCAAAACAGGTAATTTCAAACACTTCAGTGCATTTTTCTGCTCGATTGTCTTGAGTTGTCTCAATCTAGTCAAGCAAGTTGTCTTGATTGATTAGATTGGCAGTACACAGACAAGGCCTTGGAATTTTATTTTTATTCTTAAATTATCACCAGCTAAGACAAAAATAATTTTTAGTCCTAGCAGTCAAAAACTTTTATTGTTGTCAAACGTGGCAGTTTTGAGCAGCTTCAGTAGAGCCCCAGGCCGTATTTTTGTCCCACGGTGATGCTGGTCATCACTGAAGACCTGCAGACCAACCAGTTGCCAAGGAAAGCAGGCCCTGCCCTCAACGTGTCATTTCTGACACATGGCTCAGGAATTTGTGCAGATGCTGTACACTGGAGTGGGCAAATGCTGTTTATTTTGGTTCACAGAACTTTGAAAAGCCTGGCTTGTAGTGGATAATGTTGTTTGGCTGTTTGGCTAGTAAAAAAAAAAAATTCAGGTAAAATAAAAAAAAGCTCAGGGTTGGCGTGGCTGGGCCCTTTCTGCACTTTGCAGTTTTGGTCAGGGTGCTTGTGCAGCTTGGTTTCATAGTTCTCAGTTGTGCTTTTTTTCCGCCATTACAGAGTTTACCTCAGGGATGATCTTGCCAACAAAAGCTACTGTTGTTGGTGAGGAACTTGCAGCTGAGAGAAAACTCAGTGGGAACAGCACGCAAGTACGTTATCCTCACGTGTTATACGAGTTTAGTATTGCCCCCTTGGATGTAAATGTTGTCCCCTTGGATTCTGCTATAGTGACAACTGCCTGGCCCTATGGCTACCTGCAAAAGTGAAGCCTTTGGGGTGGTGCTGCCGCCTCCCCGCTGTGTTCAGGACCTAGGCACAGCCTGTGAAGGAAGGAGGGTACCAGTGTTACTCTTTTGTGCTTGGTTCTGTATCAGCTTTAACAACGTGAAATGAAATTCATCTTCTCTGCTCACTTCTCACAGGCTAAAACTAGCTGCAGATGTCTGTGGAGTGAATTAGATGTTAACAATTTTGTCACTTAATGTAGTGACTAATGATTACGAATACACACAGATAAATATGGAATTAGGTTGCATAATTAATGTGTATTCACAGCATTATGTTTAAAACAGCACAGGTGACAGCAGTCCTGCCACTCCAAAAGCTTTAAATGCTTGATCTTCGCTCACTCATGTGAGTATTTGCTTTACAGGATTCATCACATTCTTTGGATATTGTTGGTGTAAAAATTCCTACAGTGAAGATAGTAATGAAAGAAATGTTCAACTCCCCAGCAGATGAACTTTATGGCATCTTCACAACTAAGGAAGTAAGTGACACTTTCAGTAGTTAATAGAACTTTAAGAACTGTACAAGAAAGGAGGATGTTGTTATATCAGAATAAATGTTTGAGTAAAAAAATGGTAGTATTGTAGTGTCAGGCACTGCAGGTATTTCCTGATCACATCAAAAATTGAAGGGGTGTGTGTATGTGTGTATATATATATATATTTTTTTTTTTAAACCATTGAGGAGTTTCACTGGTGAAAGAGCAAAAGCATTTGACAGCTCTGGAGGTAGTATGTCAGTTTGATGGTCTCCTAGTAATAAGTAAAGGGTAGGAATCTCACCTACTATGACAAGTTGTCAGGTTGTTGAGATACTGATCTGAAAGTCTCTAATGTGGTGGTAGGATCATTCCACTTCTTTAACCAGAGGTTATTAGGGTGGCTTAGGTTTTTTTTTCTGTCTGTTACCTCAGTAGGAAGAAAAGTTGGATTCATCAGAGGGCACATCTTTATGTGTGTGCAGCTGAGGCACATGCTCCTTTACTGGCTTCTTTATATAAGTACTTGTAAGTTAGGATCTTGAAATCCTCAGGTCGCCATTGAATTTGGTTAACTGTTGGATGCAGTGATAGTGTTGCTTACAGGGCACAGTGTTTAAAATTACTACTTCTAGATGTGCATTCAAAAGAACTTGCACTTATATGAGAGAACTTAAAATTACAGTCATAACAAACACCAGCCTTCTGACAGGGAGAAATAAAGGTTCTCAGCAGCTCTTCTGTCTCTTTGCGTTTTTTGCTGCTGTGTCTCGATTCATTATACTAGTATTAGCCAGTCACTTCTGCACGTTTGTGCTGTGCTCAAGTCTTTACTGGTCTTTATATTTACCGCAGGTTTGTCAGCATTTATATTCTCATTCTGTCACCTCGTTGAGGCCAAGTGGTACTGATAAGATTGCAGTGGAGTTCTGTGTAAAGTTAAAAGCTCCATCTGTGTTTAAGGAATCATGTGTGACATTAGGTGGAAGAACTGCCTGAAATTATCATTCGACCGCTAACTTCTTCAGCAAACTGCTTCTGTTTCGTGATACAGTGGATTATGTATCAGCATAAATTTGTGTTTAACTGATTTCTTCGTACTGTGTTCTTTTTTCCCTAGTTGGTTCAGAAGTTTTCTAAATGTCCTGCTGTGATTGAAGCTGAAAAAGGAGGGAAACTTCAGATGTTTGATGGTTGTGTTAGTGGTGAATATGCAGAATTGGTAAGTTGGACTTTGCAATAAAGCCTGGTGCTGCTTTGCAGCTGCTGTAGTGCCAGTCACAGTCAGGTCTGATCATGCAGTCAAGAGCGGTGAACGCAGGGCAGCGAGCGCGCTTATGCCGAGGCACTGCACGTGCTTCTCGCAGAAGCGGGCGACAGGCTGCGGATCTTTTTCAAGCAATACTGCCCAGCTTGTACAGTGGGGTAGGGTGTCAGGCATGACAGAAGGTTCTGGGCATACTTATGGCATGCTTAGGCAGTTTGTAGTAGCAAAACACTTCTGCTCCTGTCCCTTTGAAATCAGTGTTTTGTTCATCATGTCATTAGTGTGGCCATGTGCTGTGGGGAGAAGAAAACTGTAGAATGTAGCAAGGTGGGGGCTTGATGAAAACAGTTGATTAAGAAAACCTTACTGTTTCTGTGGGTATGTCTACTTTTACTAAAGTAATATTCTTTGTATTTTTCAAAGAGGGAATTGGCTATAAGTAGTCATAATGTGAGCTCTTCAAAAGTACAGGAACATGCTAATAGAGAGGGGAAACCTTCTCTCTTCTTACAGGTTCCAAGCCAAAGAATTGTCTTGAAATGGAGATGTAGAAACTGGCCTGATGGTGAGTCTATTTGGGGACCTTTAATAGAGGCTGCAGTTTAAATGGAGAATGGAGAATACGACAGCTGACAGACCAGTGAAGTGCTGCCTCCTCTGTAGTCTGTGGACAGTAGCTCAAAAGTTGTCACCTGTGAAGCAGGTTTCACTCAGGTGCAGGGAAAAGTAGTATGAAATTAGCTACAACAAATCCAGTCCTTTTAACAAACACTTTATTGAATGTCGCCTTTTCCTCCTTCAGAACATTACGCAACGGTCGCCTTGAATTTCAAGGCTGTGGCAGCTCAGACGGAACTGCAGTTAGAGTGCAAAGGAGTTCCAGTCTCAAATGAAGACAGTACCAGACAGTGCTGGAAGAAGCAGTATTTTGAAGAAATACATACTTTACTGCAACAACCCAAAGACAGTACCGAGTAACAACTGCACTGTAGGTTTGTTAGGGCATTACTTTTTATAAATTGTTAACATTTGTTTTTTAAAGAAATAATTTATTTGTGGGGAAAAATAAAGACCCACTTCTATGATACTGTATATAATTTAAGCATTATTTATGGATTTTTAGTGAATAAGATGGCCTGTAAGTCAGATTTTGTTCTACTTCTATACAACTTAACTTTAGAGAGTGATTGTGAGTCAGCTGCAGTGTTACCATCCTAGGCAGCGAAGCTACATCAATCATTAGGAAGCACTTGAGCTCCGCAACAGTCGTTTTATCAAGTGGCAGAACTGCCCCTCCGGGAAAGGGGCTGCTCGCCACTGAAAGGGATGATAAAACTTCTGATAAATTTATAACTTTGAAGAAATGTGGCGGATATAGTTCAGAGCATCTTCAAGTATTTTCTGAGATTATTTTACCTGCAGACTAAATTTCTTTCCAACTTTGTCTCCGGACAGCTTTGGGGAAAGGTAACAAGAGTGTCACACAATTCTGGTTGGTACGAGGGTTATCGCTACTAAGTCTGCATGCACTGCGCTCCCTTACTTGACCTCAGTGTGAGATTTACTTTGGAAGAAACAAACAGTAATAACGTTTTCCTTTCAGAATCCCATAACCTTCCACTTAAATCATTTATGGCCCTTTGCAATCCCATGGCTCAAATTAAATGATTGTTAGATAAATTTGACAGGAGAGGAGCTGGGATACTTAAAGAAAAGAATCATTCCTCTTACTTGTGACCACACTGGGGTTAGCAAGGATAACATAATTCTCAAATGCTTTGTAAAACGTGTATGAATTAAATACGCAATTTGAATCAATAAAATGGACCAAGAAAGGGCAAACTGCCTTTGGAAAAGTTGGTTGCATCAATAAAATGATTTTACATGCAGCGGATTTTTTCCATAACTGATATTGCGAGAGTGGGTTTGCATAGACCCCAAGGCCTATATAGTTTATGTTACAGGACACCCCCGAACAGGGTGCTGGGCGGGTTGCTGTGTCCGGCAGGAGCCAAAGCCCGGCCTCTCCCCTCGCCCAGGGACTTCCCTTAAGTTCTCAGTAAAACATCCCCGGTGACCTCGGCACAGACCTCTTGTAAAAGGAAGAAATACCTAACTTGACAGGACAAAGGTCAAAGACATAGACATAAATGTACGTATATGTGTGTATGTGCCTGTGTGGTGTGTCTATGTGCACAGATGTATGCTGTGTATGCATACATGTGTAAGTGTACACATATATGCCTGTGTGTATATCTGTATAGAGGTGTGTGTGTGTGTATAGGTGTATATGTGTGTGTATAGGTGTGTGGGGATGTATGCATATATGTGCAGGTGTGTACAGATGTGTTTGTGTGTATATGTGCATAGGGGTGTGTGTATATTCATAGATGTGTATATATGTATAGGGATTTGTGTGTGTGCATGTGTCTAAGGAGTGTGTGTGTATAAGAATGCATTTGTGTATATAGGTGTGTATAGATTGCACATAGGTGTGTATGCATACATGTATAGGTGTGTGTTTACACATATATTGTGTATGTATATATGGGTGAGTGTGTATAGTTGTGTGTATGCATGTGTGCATAAGGGGGTGTGTATAGGTGTGCGTTTATAGATGTGTGTGTGTGTGTATGCGTATCTGTATAGGTGTGTGTGTAGAGATGTTTGTAGATATAGATGGTGTATATATCATTGGGGCATTTGTGTGTAGGTGCATGTATGTATAGAGGGTTGTATATGTAGATGTATGTGTGTATGCATAGGAGTGTGTGTATAGTGCGTGTGTATGCCTATCTGTATAGGGGTGTGTGTATGCATATATGTAGAAGTATATGCGTATAGAGATGTGTGCATAAGGGTGTGTGTATGCCTATCAATATAGGGGTTTGTATATAAATTGTGTGTAAATATGTATGTGTATCGGTATAGGTGTGTGTGCGTATCTGTACAGGGGGGCCACGGTCTGTGAGTGTGTATAGGAGTGTGCATGTGTATAGATGTGTTTATGTGTCTCTATGTATAGCTGTGTGTGTATACCTTGTGTAGTGATGCGTGTGTGTGTATGCAAATACGTACAGGGATTTGTGTATGTATAGATTGTGTACGCACATGTATAGGAGGTGTGTGTGTATAGATGTGTGTGTGTATGCGTATGTGTAGGGGTATGTGTATAGATATATGTATGCATATGTATAGGGGTGCGTGTAGATAATGAGTGTCTATGCATATATGTATAGGTGTATGTGTACATGTATAGATACATGTTTGTGTATGCATATATGTATAGTGGTGTGTGCACATCGTTATAGGGCTGTGTGTATGCCTGTATGTGTTTATTGGTGTGTTTGTGTACCTGTATAGGGGGTTTATGTGTATGTTTATATGTGTATCTGTATGGGGGGGGAAAGGTATAGATGTGTGTGTGCATAAATGTGTGTGTGTGTCTATCGGTATAGGAGCATGTGTATGTATACAGATAAGTGTGTGTGTGTACAGATGTGTTTGTGCATGCATATACAGATGTGTATGTGTATCTGTATAGGGCTCTGTGTGTATGAGTGCATGTATAGGGGGTCTCTGTATACATTGTGTATGCGTGTATGTATAGGTGTGTGTATAACTATAAGGTATGTGCATGCTTAAATGTATAGGGGTCTGTATGGATGTATGTGTATATGTATAAGTGTAAGCGCGTATGTATAGCTGTGTGTGTACAGATGTGTACATGCATATGTATACGGGGTGTGAATAGATGTGTCTGTGTATGCATATCTCTAGAGGTGTATATGTGTGTATGCATATATGTATGGGTGTGTGTGCATATCTATGGGGGTGTGTGTATGTATAATTGCGTATGTATAGGGTGTGTGTATGGAGGTGTGTCTATAAATGTGTATGCGTATATGTACAGGTGTGTGCATAAATGTGTGTATACATGTGCAAATATGTTTAGAGGTGTTTGTACTGATCTGTGTGCGTGTATAGATATGCATGTTGTATGCCTGTATGTATAGGTGTGTGTGTGTGTACAGATATGGGTGTGTATGCATATATGTACAGGAGTGTATCTGCATGGGGGTGTGTGTATGAGTATCATTACAGGGCTCTGTTTATACAGATGTGTGTATATGCATATATGTATAGATATGTGTGTAGTGTTTAGATATGTGTGTGTGCATCTGTGTTTGTGTATGTATCTGTATAGTGGGTTTATGCATGTATAGATGTGTGTTTATATGCATAGCTCTACAGATGTGTGTGTGTTCATGTGTGTCTGTATAGGGGAGTGTATGTATGTGTATAGATCTGTGTGTGTGTTCATGTGCGTCTGTACAGGGGAGTGTATTTTTACACAGGAGTCTGTGAATATTCATAAATATTCAAGAATTTAAAAAAAAAAAAATGTTTTGTACACAAGAACATGTTAACTCACCAGTGTGCAAATTTTAAATAAAGGCGGAAAATCTAGGTTTAAATCATTAAATTGAACCTAGGCTAAAGTAGTTTTGTTTGTACACAGATTAAGAGCTGTTGTGACAGTTTAGCCCATGGAGTAGACTGTTACTCTCATCCAATACCCCACCCAAAAAATCACAAGTTTCTTCACCCAGCACATCCTGCACCCTCAGCACTTTCTTGGGAAGGATGTCTCACACCACTTATCACTACTATTTAAAAAAAGGAAGTATTTTGGGGGGTGGGAGGGGCGAAGTGCCCATCAGTAGTATGTCCTGATAGCCTGACCTTTGTCTCCTTCCAACAGCAGAGCTGACACTCGGGGCCAATCCCCAGTCATTAGTTTAAAGATAAAGACATGACTTACATGCGGTCCCAGTGCCGCCCTCTTATGTCCTGCGCCATGGGCCAGTCCCGTCCCCCAGGGAACTGTGTGCCGGCTGCAGGGGGCCTGAGCTGTGGGAAGGAGCCAGGCCTCCCTCGTCTCCTCTTTGGCAAAAGCCGTAGTGAGCTCAAGATGACGGCTCTTACTTAGAGTCCCTCTTACTCCTGGGTGTCTGTAAGCTGGGTAGGCGATACAAGCGTCCTAGAATTGAAACTGGGAGGGCAGGTATCCACGGCCATCCTGCTGGGCCCTCTGCTCTCAGCAGCAGTGGGCAACGGATTCTGCTTTCCCCTGAGCAGAGCACCCCACACTGACTGGTCTCAGCTCTGTCCTTACATTTGGAAAAGCAGGGTGTCTCTTCCCATTTGCTTCACCATTCCAGGGCTCTTCCCAGCTCCTCCATATGTGCTGGAACTCAGCTGACACGAGCATCCTGTTGCTGACCTGAAAGGCGGATTTCTGGAGATTTTTGTTACAATGTAGAAAAAAAAATTCTTTTTACTTGTAGCAGGGAGTCTTCAGAAGGATTTCTAGCACTGGTAGCCAGCCAGCGTAAACAAAGTACAGTTGCAATCTTAGGCAAAGCAATTTATTCTCAAGTGTTAAAAATCTCTCTCATTACTCATAGTTCAACAAATTGGAAAATGTTAAATTGGATCTGGATGGAGAAAGGGTTGGGATTTCAGCTCATTTACTAACAATATGATAAATGACGTAGCATACTAAATGTGGTTTATTTTCTGAACAAATCTACAAATCTCTGCTGCAAGTTCCCTATCCCAAAGGATACATAACAAAACTGAAAACACTAGGAATGGAGGCCTGGAGAGAGTCTGAGGAAAAATAAACACAAGTTTTGTGGGATCTATTTGTTTAAAATGAGATTGACGAGCACAGATGTAGTAACTAGAGGCAGAGCAAGCACTGTGAAAGAAGTGACCATCAGCGACAGCACTGCAGTGCTGCAAATGACAGGACTAACGTTAGACAGGGAATACGGAAGAGGAAGAAAGGGGTTACTCGTGTGTTGTTTATGGAATAATTACTAGAATAGTGTGCTTATATTTGGTTTCACCACTTAAGAGGATTTCAAAGTACCAGGAAAAAGAGTCACCATAGAATCACAGAGTGGTTGAGGTTGGAAGGGACCTCTAGAGATCACCTGGTCCAAGCCCCTGCTGCAGCAGGGACACCCAGAGCACGGGGCACAGGGCGGCAGCCAGGCGGGTTTGGAAGATCTCCAGAGAAGGAGCCTCCACAGCCTCTCTGGGCGGCAGCCTGTTCCAGTGCTCCATCACCCCCACAGGAAAGAAGTTCTTCCTCAAATGGAGATGGAACGTCCTGTGTTTTAATTTACACCCATTACCCCTTCTCCAAGTCAGAAAACCCCGCTGTCCAGTATGAGGGCCATATGTGACCTCCTTGTGTCAGCAGGTACCTCCACAGGGAAACGGAGCCCAGCAAATTGCGTAACGGGAAGCTGAAGTCAGACAGTGAATCAAAAATCAGGTGCACATTTTTAACGAGATTGCTTAATAACAGAGACTACTTACCACAGGGATGCAAGGGTGTCTTCATCATTTGAAGATTTCAGGCTATGCAGGGAACATCTCCTAAGGAAAAAGCTTGGTTTGGCAGAAGAGTCGATGGATGAATGCTGGTGCTCCCCATGCCAAAGGTCGAAGATGTTGCTCATGACTTCTCTGAAGTTAAAACCTATGGAGAGGCTAATTAGAAATACTAATAAAATGATGCCTAAGGAGAGTAAAAACAATTACTTAAAATGTGAATAATGAGACTGGTTTACGCAATCAGCACCATTATTGCAGTGGCAGTAAGTGCAGGAAAAATGCAGCTTGTTATATTGTTACAGCGGGGAACACACAGTGTGAGCTTTACGATACACTACTAATTACAGAAAGTAAAAATAACTGAGAGATGCAAAGAGCTCAAGTCACACAAGCACCGTGTAAGTGAACCACAGGCTGCATGAGTGATGCTGACCAACATGAAGTGATGGGGACAGCACGAAGGAGTTAGGGGAGAAAAGCCCAAGACAGATGTGTTTCACAGGAAGCAGAAAACCAAATGAGATAAACTGGAAAATGAAGGTGAAAATGGAGTTTAATAAGAGGTTAAAACAAGTACCATCGCTAACCAGATGACACAGAAAATGGCAATTACTCAAAACACATCCAGGGAAGCAGAGGGAGCAGGGTGGGATGGAAAGGAGAGGAAAAGAGCAGAAGGTGGAAGAACAGGCTAATGCAGATGAGACTGAGGAAATAAATGAAAGGATCCACTGGCTTCTTACACCACTTTATGGTTTTAACTATTGGATAAAGGTAAGCAAACCCCGTCCCAACTATCTGATTGAACATTCATGCACAGTAAACCATAAAAGACCAAATTTACATATATCAGATGCACTTGAAAGCCATTTCTCTCTGCACTTATTTCATTTTTCAAGTTGTCTTTGAGGAAATCTAAAGACTGAAGCAACATATATAAACAAGTGAAAAGTCATCACAATCAGTTTAATGAAGTGCACAGAATAGCAATTGATCATGTCAATAAAAATAAAACAATTAATTTTACATCAAGTGTGCTTTATTTCCTCCACAGGTATTCTGTTAAATAAAGCACCATATATATACTGCCAGGCCACAGCTAAAGAGGATTCTTTACAGAATCAAATTTCTTGTGGTTGTTTAGTATACAAGTAAACTTAATTTTGATAATAAGAACCACAGCGATCTGAGGCAATCTGCCTCTATTATAAGGTACAAAACTGGCACAGAGGACACCATATTATACACAGTAAAAATGCCATAAGTTTAAATTACACCATACAGGGCAAGGAGGCCCTGTTCTCCCGGACAGCCATATTAAATGAAAGCCACTACAGTGAACTCTTAATTACATAAAACATATCCATTATTTGATTGCCCTTTAAGAAAGTGTACGGTAGATGCAAAAAAAAAAAAAAACAAAAAACAAAAAACAAAAATAAAAATCTGGAGTTCTGCCTGACCAAGAATTAAGCATATAAATCTATCTTGCCATTCAAGCAGAGAGCACTGGACAAACTGAAGCACAGAACAGAAATAAGCAAAACTTATACAAACAGCATTTTTTGGAAAAAAAAAAAAAAAGACTTAAAAGCGACATGCTCCATCTAATGTCAAGAAGCAGCTTGATTTCCTTTGCCAGATATCCTTGTGACCACATGAATCGTAGACTCAATGGTCCTACATAGGATGTCTAAAATGTCATGCTGCTGCATATGACTAAAAAGTCCTCTGGAATGGCCACAACTGATTGATAAACTAGTTTCGGGGTCCTGGGATGGTAAGGCTTGACCATCACAGCTTCTCAAATCTGTGAGGTCAGATAAAACTGCTGAAAGTGAAGTGGAAGGAAACTCAGCGTCCTCCTCCGCTACAAGGGAATTTTTCGAAGTCTGCAGGTCTTTAAATTCCTTGCACTCTTCAAATTTCCCATTTCCCGGCTGCTCTTCTGTGTGTTGTGACCTCGTTGCTAGCATTATGTCTTCTGAAAATGAAGATGGAACTTCCATTCTGTACTCTTTGACAGAACTGTTCTCAGGGGAAGGAGGATCTTGTTCAGTGCCAGGATCAATGATTGAAGAGTCCCTTGTCTCGTTATCTGAAGTGCTTGTTGGGGTCAACGCCTCCCGTGATTCAGTTTTTATATCACTGATACAGCTATCTACAGTGTGCTCCTCGTCACTGCTGACCCGTCTCCTTTTCACAGGAGTAGCTCCTTCATCGTCTGTAAGGGGAAAAAAAAGTGGATATATCCAGGTTAGGGAAATCACCTTGCCTTCAGGTGACACATCTAAGTAACAGGCCTGCCATTTCACATTTTCATCCTTCGAAAAACTTTTCCGTATTAGACGAACCAATTAATAAAAATATTTCTCTCCTTAGGGACAATTCAGGTAATTGCTTAAAATTTTATCTCCTTAATAAAATGATATTTCTTGTGTAGTGTTTGAAATAGGAATCAAGAGAAAGCCTGCCTTCATCATTAACAAAGGTGTTAATTTTGTGAAAGTTTTTAAAAAAGATTAGAACGACACTAAAATTATAAAAAGGCAAACCTTTAGTTTTTCTTTCTTTGGCTTCTTGCTCTTGCAATGAGTTCCTCTGCTGCTGACAAGCTCTACATTTGTTTAAAAGCTCTTGTAGAGTTGGAATCAGCGCTGAATTGAGCTGTTTGGGAGTGTGCACTGAAAGCAGCAAGGCAAGCGCTCGGAGGTCCTGCAAAAACACAAGTAAACCCTCCACGACTAGCTCAATTTAAAAGTCCTGTAACACACAGACCTACGTAGCAAGAGGCAGCTCCAATTCTTTCTGAGCCCTTCTGAACATCCAGAACACAAGATTCTAAATATATTTACACTACTGAAATTACTTTCTCACTCCTACATGCTGACTTTCAGGTAGATCCATCTGTCCCAAGCAGATGACGACACTGTGTTGCTCACTGTAAGGTGAAACCCTTTGCTTGTCTAGAACATTTCAGGGTGTAATTCCAGTGAGCTCTGCATTGTTTTTACTTATTCATTTATTTCTAATAATATGCAGCCCCCACGTCTATGATCACCATTGCCAGCATGGAGAATTCAGGAAAGCTCAGACAGGTGCTCTCTAAACTTCTGACTGCCTCTTTAGTAGAGGTTAAAACTCGTAACAGGCAGCAAGTGTCTCATGCTGTGACCCCAGGAGCTCAGCTAAAATGCCCACGTCTTTAATGAGAACCTGGCACACGCACCAGAGTGCTTCCACAGAAAATAAACTGCCTCTTAAAAGTTTCTCCTACTTGAATGGCTTAGAAAAAACTCACCCCATTTAAAGCAGAGCTTGCTTTGGAAATTTCAACTCTCTGGTTGCTGAAGTCAGACTCTAGGCTTTGATATTGATTTATTAGATTTGTAATTAGAGTATTGATTAGGTTGGCACAGTTTGCTTCAGAAAATACCTGCCCTTGGACCTATAAAGAGAAGACTTACTTTAAAATCACAAAAAATGCATTGTGAAAACAGTATACTAAATTAAACTAGTATGTATGGCTGCATTTCTTGGAGTACGACCTGTAACCAGAACACCACTCACCTTTAGAAGAAAATGGGTCAAGAAGGTATATACAATGTTGTTGTTAAGAAAGGTCCGTTCATCCATGAGAATACATTTTATGTATTCTGCAAAAACTGGGTCTTCACAGAGGAGCTTAACACAGTTCTTTGACATTGCAGACTAGCGAAGAAAGAAAGAACACCGCAAAATCGTCACTTGAAGTATGACACAAGTTTGTCTTGTTTGCCCAAAATCTATCCAGGCAGACTGATGTTTTAACTGGTTCTGGAAAATTCTTACCTGATTGTCCTGAAATACTTTAATCAGTATTAGTAAATTGCAAAAATTAATTATTGCCAATTATTATCTCACATTTTCAGTATATAAAGTAAATTCCTTGGGAATGCAAGTTTACTACAGTCAGTATGCACTTAAAGGGTCAGTCCCTCCTAATCTGTGGCCCAACTCCCAATGGCTACACTACGATCCGAAGCACAGGGAAGACGCAAGATTGGAGATCTCTCATTTTTTACTTCTGTCACGACAGTGCTTACATTATATAAAAAGCCAAAAATTCAGGGAGGCAGAAAGAAGTAAATTCTGTACATTGCACAGATCTCCGTTCTTCCTATATTATGTGATATGTAAAGTTGCTGTATAAGAGTTCACAGGACCTAGGGACTCCTGGGACCAAATTTAATTTGCTAAATGCTTATACTTGATTTACCAGGTTTTATTAGATGGCCTGCTACACAAACAGAGGTATTGTTTACCTGAAACATTAATATTTTGAATCAGCAAATAATATTCACCAGTTAAGATTTACTGGTTAAGAGCTGTTTCACAGGCAACCGTATTCTATTCTTCTACGCTTCTATTTCCACACAATTAGTTCTCCAACCCACTGAATTAAATCTTACCTGAGTCTGGCACAGCTCAGTCCAAAGTTTGGGGAATAACGCAAGATGAAGTGGTAAACCTTCATATGCAACTAGGACGCCTGGAAATTTATGAGAATATAAAAGTTATTATGTGAGAAGGTTCTAAACTGATCTTTGTAGGATATGTTGATTTGATGATATATATCACTTCAAAGCACTGTTTCATCTTACCTGATCACATTCAAATGATTCAAAAAAAATATGACCAGAAAGACCGATATCTGTGAAGTTTCTACAGTACAGTTTTACATGCAATTAATAATGAATCTGGTTAGCAATCCAGAGCTAAAGTTAGCCCTTTCTTTTAGTTTTTATATTTTTACTTTTCACAGCCATGCTCATGGGATATACTTATTGTTTTCTTACATTTTAAACCGGCCAACTATAGCACTTAAAGGTTTCAAATATCTCAAGGTTTTAAATATAGTTTTAAAAATAGCATATAATTTTTAAATGATAATCTTCATTATCACCCCAAGCATCACAGTCACCTAGATAACAGAACAGTTTAGGGATACACTGAACACTAACAAGCGATACACATCCCCAATACATTTTTTTAACTAAAGAAACCTATAGTACACATTAATAATGTCAGGGGTAAAACCAGAAGAAATACAAATACCGAACAAAGGGGTAAAGAGAAGAACATCTACACTACTATAAATAGGGTTTTTTAGGATATAATTAATGTCGTATATCTTTAACTGTCTAAAAGTTTGACATCTAACTGTCTGTAAGTTTGACAACTAACCAAAGCTAGATATCTGGGTTGTAGAGGCAGAGAAAACAGACATTTTTAGAAGGTGATGCAAGTTGTTTACGCACGTATCTTAACAGAATTCCATCTGAAGGAATCTGCATCTGTCCATTCACTGTGCTGGGAGTCTGGCTAGAAGCCGAAGTTTTAGGCAATGGAATTAGGCGAAAGGATTCCAAACATGCTTGTCTATGGGGTAACTGTAATTGCATGACTTTGATGTTTGGCCATCTGCACCTACTACACTGTGCTTATCCTAGGGTGCCTTGGGGTTAAAAAGAAAAAGATGATGTGCCTTCAGACCAAAACATGCATTTAGTGGGGCAATTCAGGCCAGGATGCTCTACTGCAGAGAATCAAGCAAAAAGACTGGGGTAATTGTTCAGATACAGACATCAATGCCTTGTTCACACACCCAAAAAACAAAACAAAAAACAAACAAACAAAAAAAAGATTTACGTTGTACGTTGTAGATTTACGAAACATACAACATAAATACCAAGTCCTAGTGCTACCTGCTTACAGAGCTGAATCACATTCTTTGTTTTCAGGTATAAACTATATTCACTGAATGGTAATAAATTTGGTAATCTTGCTGGCTCCCAAAGCAACAGAGTAAATTAAACCCAGGTTGATAACAATACAAGGGGCTTTAGTGGCTGTATATAGTCCTACCTGCCCTTCTGGGAAAGGGAAAAAAAGGTAAAATCCTAAAGTAGTTGTCAGAAATGATGCTAATTGCAGAGATACTAAGGCTTCAGGATGTGACCAAATCTCAGTGATGGCCTCAGGTCCCTGCCTCAGGTGTCCTAACGCACGACAGTCATGTAGATAAGACTGCACTAATATTATACCTGATGCACAGCTCTGTGGATACAAGAATAAAACTTTCATTTCTAAAACTCTTGCTACAGCAAGTTTCACAAACAGTGCTTTTACTTAAAAATGTTAATTATAAGGCTCAGTGGAGAAGCACAATTATCACAGCAAAAGAAAAAATACTGAGGTTGTGCAACTCTCATACTTACTCATTTTAACTAAAGTTTCAGTAAACTTTTCACAGTTGATTGCAACTCGACATAGTAGATGGATGAACTGATGATAAGAGAAGAAATAGTCTAGCAGCATACGATCATAAACATCATCTTTGCCCTGAAGATTTAAGAGAGCTTCATTTAAACTACATAAGCAAGTGGACATGTATTCGATTTCCTAAGCATTTAGCTTAATCTTACCACACTTTTTGCCCTAAAATGTTTAATCAAATGCTACAGGAAAACACTATGGGAATTTTCAAGTCTAGGCCAGACCAGCTGTGTCTCATCAGTGTGTTTTTGGCAAGCATAATACTGAGACATGGCAAATTCAATTCCCCTCTACCAGTAAAAATTCTTTATTGCAGGACTCTAATGAAGGCACAAAGCTGCATGAAAACCACATCTTGGAAGATCATCAGACAAGAAGGCAGTAATTCTAAATCACATACAGGTATCTAAATATACACTACTGCTTTTTAGACCATAATTTGTCAGTTACTATCTGCCTTCAGAAGTCAAAATTTTCTTAAAATCATGCTTCAGAGGCTTTCAAAACAGTATTTTCAGGAATGTCTCACACCAAATCATAAATTTATGCCAAGGGGTTTGTACGTAAACATTTTAAACTATTGAGATGTACATGTTCAAAAGGGTATCAGACTGTATAGACCAGGTAGCCAGAAAGAAATTCAAGCAAACAAATACAATCTTAACAAAACAAATCAATGAAAAATGAGCATGCAAAAACACAGGTACATGTGGATGTGGTTTTAAAGGCTTAAAGATCTGCTAGTTCCTAACATATAATGGATGCATTATAAAAATGCAAGATCCTGTATCATTTAATATAACTACTTTTCAGTTCAAATATTTACATTATTTTCTGTCACATCCATTTTGGCTGGATACATGATGGGAAAACTACTACAGATAATTTCTGGTTCTATACTTCTCGTTTTTCAGTTAAGAAAAAAAGCTTGGTTATACAGTAAATTTGATGGTACACAAATATACAAAGCATCATTTGAAAGCTTTAAAAAAGAATGGTTACTTACCCTACAGTAACCGTGCTTCTTCGAAATGTGTTGCCCACACAGATTCCCATCTACGTGCACATAGGCCCCATGTGCAGGAGATTGGATTCTTTCTGAATAGCAGTGTCCACTGGGGCTGTGCCTGCACCCAGTGTGTCCTTGCGACCACTGTACCTGAGGGCATAAGGGGTATGGCGGCTTCAACCACCACTCAATTCCTTCCCCGATAAGAATCCCCTACGACAGGGCTCCTCTGAGTTAGCACAGGAGGAGGACCAGAGAATCTGTGTGGACAAAACATCTTGAAGAACCACAGTTACTGTAAAGCAAGTAACCAGTTTTTCTTCTTCAAATGATTGTCCATACATATTCACTTCAGGGGTGGGATTCACCTTACGTGACATTGGCTATCTAAAATCTAGTCGTTTCAGAATTCCCTGCAGTCAGTGGAGAGAGACACAGACTCCTCCAGAGGAAGAATCAGCTTATCCAGATTCAGCTGTCTAAGACAGGAAGGATGAATCTCCTTCTGAGGGCAGTAACCATTTCTCTCCAGCAAACATAGTAAGAGCTGGACATTGACCATTTAGATAGACAAAGTTATGTGAGTTGAATCCCACTTTAGATAACTAAAAAGCCATTGCTGCAACTGTAGTAATGGGACATGGCAAGTGACTACAAAGTAGCCCCACCGAAGCTGGCATCCCATCAGGAAGCCCACAGAAGGGAAAATAGAAGGTAAAAGACTTAAAGCCCTATACAGTAGACCTGCATGTTTCTGGCATCAGTATTTTACTCCAACAAAGAGAGAGACTGCTTCAGTCCTAGCAGAATGGACTCCAGCAAAACCTGGAGGATCTATTCAGCTGTCTGTTAATAAGTCTGAACATAGTTTGAAACTCATTTGGACAGTCTCTGGGTTGTTCCTGAATCTTCCTTATAAAAGCCACAAACAGACTGGGAGATTATAAAAATGATTTTTTCTTTCTCTAAATACAAGGTTTAAACTCTCATTACATCTAGAATATGAAGCTGGGCAGGGAAGGGCAGGGAAACGGTGCTTCTGGAGTGCACATCTAGAATGGAGTATATGAGGACAACACATCTTGAAGAAGAATTATGCTTTGTTAACAAAGAATAAGTAAAAGCATTATGCTACTGGATTTTTAAAATACTTTTAAAAAGAGGGGAAAACAGCAGAGAAATAGTTATTCATATGATAATACATTTACATACCTTGCTGGCTTCCACCATGGTAGGCAAGAGGCACATATTAAGTTCAGGACGAGGAGGACGAATATTGCTTTTTCCCCCTATTAATTTCAAATTTTCACGACATGGAAAATAAGGTCCAAGAGACACTGTAGTATAAGTTAGGATAAGATAGGGATATATTAAAAAGGTCAATATTTGAAATCAGCAGGGCACATGATAGATTAATAAGAGTGTAATATAACTTCAAAATACAATCACCGAAAATACCTACTTGGGATATTACTGTGGTGGTATGTACAATGATTGTGCTGTAGAAATGGAACCAGAGTATGTAGGAAATCATGAGGACTTAAAAGTACAAGCTCCTTGAGGACATCTACAAACAAAAAGTTGTATTTGCTATTACACATCATTATTTCTTAACAGCAAACAGTTTACGGTTCACGCATTTTCAAACCTAGGCCCTTTCATATCAGTTTTGCTAGTGTGCATCATGGAAGTAGGCTTTACAGTGAGTAACACATAAAGTGACTACCCCTAAGTCAGTCGAGATTCCCTTCACCGCCTCCACTAGAAGAAAACCTGCTCAGTGTTATACCAACAACCAATGAGGGCAGTGCCAGGTTGTAGAAAGTAGAAGCTCAGTAAAATTACCCTTTCCTTCTTCTTTGCCATATCAGGTTTGAGGCCTGGAAAATGTCAACCAGCAGCAGCCAGGAGGGCAATGAGAAAGGCACTCAAAATAAGGGAAAAGTGCATACAAATCACAAAAAGATGGTTTAATGTGGACAGTGATTCAGGCCTTAATCAGCATGCATAAAAATGCAGATTTTATCCATTAAAAATTAAAAAAAAAAAATCTAAGTAAGAAAGACTTTTCAAACAGGTCTTCTAATGCAAGAAAGACACTTTTTATCTTTTTGTCCATGCCCACTTTTTAAAAAGAAGATCCATTCACTTCTACAAGCTACTTAAGCTTTACTTTAATTATTATATATTTCAGTAAATGGATCATAAAAAAGGACATTAAGAGCTGTTACTCAGGGTAACTGGGCTGCCATGCATCCTTCTGAACAAAGCTTTAGTTACTGCTTTTGGAATTCTAAACTCACTAACTCCTGAATTCAGGAGTTACTCCTTAGTCACGTAACCTGTTAATGAAGTTTGGTAGCAAACTGGCCTCTCAAAATGAATGCCAGCTTTTTGTGCACATGATCTGCATGCCTAGCAAAGTATAAATATTAATTTTAACCAGATGAAAATAAAATTAGAGAAGAGATAGAGAGAATGTCATTTGTTCATGACATTACTAAGCAATCCTAGTCCATGTAGTATCTAATGAACTTGTACAACTGCCAAACCAGAATTTAAACACAGGTAACTACAGAGCTGGTCCTTCCTGACTTAAGTTATACCATTAAGACTTACCGATACAAGCATTTCTGAGTTCTGGAGGACTATATGAATTTAGTAGAGTTAAGAGTTTATGGGCAAATTCAATTCGCTCCTGCCACTGAATTAGAGCTTGCTTCACATCTGCAAATGCAAAAAAATATATAAACGTGTTAAATTTCTCATCAGCTCTTAAAATAGAGCAGATAATTTTACTGCTGAACTGCTTCAAAAACCTCTGTACTTTTTTCCTCTAACATGATTTCAATCCACTTAGAAATTTATGACGTGTCACTGCTCTACTGCTATCACATTTACTTCATACAGTCAATTATGCCAATAAGCATTCAATAAATTCATTACGTCAATAACTTCATTATGCCAATATGCAATTTAATAATTAACATAATAATTTAATGATTGTTAATAATCTCATCTGTTACGGTGTGGAAATTATGTCAGTTCATGAAACTAGATAAAAAGCAAGATAAAGTACAGTTCTGCATCAAGAAAACTTAATTATCAAACAAGAGGTGAAATCCTCAGAAGAGTTATTATCAAACCTTTTCTCTGAAGATATGGACGGGTTGACTTTAGAACTGAAAGGAATATAGACAGAAGTTCTACCAGATCTCCAGTCACATGGCAGGCTGTGGCCTCATGGTACATCATGTGCAATGTATTAAAGGACTAAGAAAAAAGAAAGCACAGACAAGTTAATACACTCATCATTTCTAACTCTATCCTGAAGACACTGCTCTTGCATTTATTTTATGCTCAAAAAGAGATAAATCAAAATGTACTGTGACAGATATAAAATTAATCAAATGTGCCAACATTTGGAAAGAGTATAATTATATTAACCCAATTAGAATATTTTTCCTAGGAAGGAAGGAGAGAGAGAACACCCATGAACAGGCATTTTACATAACCTGATACAATTCTTGATCTGCCTACATAGTTTTATAGGCAGGTTATTACGGCAGTAATGAGAAGCAGTCTTGTCCATAAGTTGAACTGAAATTTGCTTTTGGTCATAATGCTGATTTTTGTTCCTCTTGTATAAAAAAAGAGTGATATCATTTTTTTCATATGTAAGTGTGAGAAGGAAACTGAATTTGTAAAACTTAGTATAATAATAATCTCTACACAAGTAGCTACGTGCTCCACTCAAGAAAGGAGCATCTTGTGAACACACCCAATACAGCTTATAAAGATATATGCATACCCTGAACTTTACTTCAAGATAAACAATTTAAACATTACTGGGACACTCTGGCTGATTGCCAATCACACAATTACAAAGTTTTCATATATAACATCTATCTGAAACTAGTAAGCAAAGCATAATTGGAGATGTGTTTTTTCACTCTAATCTCAATCTTCTTGCCTAGATACAAATTGATATTAGAGATGCATAAAGGAAGACGCACATGTGAATTTTTTTTGGAAAAAGGATTAATATAGATGCTAGTCATATTTCAAAATGCTACGAAAGGACATATAATACATGACTGTGTCAGATAAATTATTTTTCCATTTCTAACTTAGTATCTTCTGAAGCATTCACAAAATACTTTCAGTGAGCAAGTGAAAACTAAGGGCTGGTAGCATCAAGTTGTAAAGCCATTTGGCTAGGAGCTGAACACAAGCTTTACCTAATTTTTAGACAAGTTTTACCTAATGATGAACTTCATCTTCTGCTAGGCATTCTTTATAATCTTAAATATCAATGATCAATATGGATTTAACTAAGTTGTTAAGCAACAGTTCTTTGTGCAGATCCACATTTGTATTTTGGTCTACTTCTAAGTTTCACATGTTCATAAAGTTACAGTATGGTTCTTTATTTTTTAGCTCAAATTCATTGAATGTAAGCATTAAAAAGACAAGGAGGAACAGATATTCTGGAGTAACTAACTACAGTTACTAGTCCTAAATTTGAAACAAGCTTGTGAAACTTTAATTTTCAAATATTACTGCACTGTCTTCATTTTTATTCTATTTGATTTTGTAATTTCAGCTTTCTCTATCACATTTAGTTGTAGAAAACACAAACGTAGACATCAAAAAGAATTCTTTTTTATAAATCATATAAAAATAGACCTAGAATCAGTTTCAGAGAATCATCTAATCCATGCATATGCCTTAAAGCAGACTAAATATATTTATATTCTTGACAGATGTTTGCTCAAACTACTCTTGAAGAGTTCCAGGCCTTTTAGCTTACATCTTGCAAAGCCATCTATTTTAACTGCACAGTTATATCCACTGTCTCTACGCTTGTTTTGTAAAATGGATTTATACCAGTTTATGGTCCTCTCCAATTACAACGTTTTGCATATTCCAAGAATGAATTTCATCTTGTTTTTACACTTATTTTATTCCTATGTCTTTTATTCCTGCTCTCACACACACCTGAACATCTCCTGGTTTGTGTTGCCAGAATACTTAATGACACTTTCTGTCCATTGGCCAACCCAATAATGGAAGTAATGAACAGCATCCAATATTTCCATCCATCTTAAAAGGTCTGCACTTCTTTTTTTTTTTTTTTCATCTCTCTCAACTTCAAATAGTTGCCACTAATAATTTAGAGGTTTTCAGCAATGTGCTTCAGGTTGTTCCTATATTAGTCAACAACACAGAGAGGTACTAGTGGATCTGCAGAATGAAGCAGTTGGTGTGCTGAGCTTGGCATTCAAACTCCACATATTCAGGGCTGCATTATTTTTTCATTTTTTCTCTCTATTTTAGATTAACTCATGGGCCAAATGTCCATTTACACTATGTGTGCTCCTGGAATACATATTTTGGTTCAGTTTCATCTGAAAAGGATATAGTTTACACCACTCCTTCCTGAGAACAAAAGTAAAGTTGGTAGGGAGAGTTGCCTTGAAAGTACACTTGAACTGACACCCTATGTGTTCAAAAAATGTTAAGCACGGTAGATAGCCAAACATCCTGTAAGTTGCTATTTCTGTATTTTCACCTGTAACGTTAGCCCGTTTTAACTAGTAATAACTCTGACTGTGCTCAGCTGTTCACTCACAGTTGATCTATGTGTTAAAAAGAAAGACAGTAAAAAAGCATAAACTCATTCCTATCAACATAACTGGTTGGTGCTTCCCCTCTGTGTTGAGAAGCAGACAAACATTTTGCTTCATCTTCCCTTGCGAAACCTCATTAGAGAAGCAAAGCCAGGGGAAGCAGGCTTGTAATGAAAGCAAATGATGCTTTCTTACTGCTCCTAACATCTCTGAGAGTTGCATCTCTTTCTGCTTAGCTTTTTCCACTTTTATCTCTCCGCTTTCCTTTTCTATTTCTATATTTAGACTTTAAAATCTTCTTTCCATTTTACATATTCTTTCTTCTTGCATTTCATGCCAGTACTACATTGCCTACCCCTTCTTCAATCTTGGAAAGCTGGGAGCTTTTTTCCCTCCTTTAATTATCAGAACTTTTTTTTGGCTCCATGAGATCTTGCCAACTAATTCTCTGAATATACTGAGGTCTTCTGATTTCCTGCCTCCCATTCTGAAGAATCACAGGCTCTCATTTCCTGTTCACGCTCATCCAAACTGCCTCCCACCTTCACCTTCTCAGTTGGTGCCTATGTCACAATTAGAATCCATTATGACTCCCCACATATCTTCCCTACTTCCTGCATCAAGAAACTGTCATCAACACACCCCAAAACTAATGAACAAATTGTACTGTGTAGTGTGCCTTTCCAAAAGGAATCTGCAGGTGTTACAATTTCATATTATTCCCAAGTCATAAAAGGCACCTACCCTCCTGGTTTAGTGACCTGCAGTAGACCACACCTCAAGAAGCCCTATGACCTTCTGCCCTTTCTTCATAATTTAGAAGCTTGCAATAGACCTAATTTGCTCTCCATAATAAACCTCATAGCAAGCATATCTACCTTTGATATAGGAGACAACACGTCACCTATACTTACTTCTTGCTCATCCTTCCTATTTAAGCTACATCCTTTCATAGTTATTCTACCAAGTCACTGTTATCAATTAAACCATTGTCTTTATTCACTATTAAAATTGCTACTGCCTCAAATTTACTCATTACATTTCCTACATTAATGATTAGACATGCAAAAAGTCCGGCAATCTTTTTTTGCCTTCCTATGATCCTTAAGACGTCTTGTATTATGTATTCTACAACTTTATTTTAAATATCTCATTAAAACATCCTAAAACCAAGACTTATTTTAAGGAAGGAAGGGATGAGTTGATAAAGCAAGATGCTCATTTAAATTACAAAGCAAAATATTTACCTCAGTCATCAGAATCAATCCTCTATTAAATACAACAAGAAGTCTGTCTTCATCAGATTCTAATAATATTCTGAAGGCACTAGGAAAAATAAAATCCAAATATTTAATACGAAAAACTACTTATTACCCTTCATGTTTCATATATATGCTGCATTTTTGAAAATAATCATAGAAGAAGACATAACAAAATGTAACTGTTCTCTACTTTTTTCACTTTTTTATTTAAAAATGCCTCTGATATCAGTGTCCTTTCTAAACAGTCTGTTATCTAAGGTACTTTATACATAAACTTTAGTGAGACATTATCTAAATAATGTCTGCAACAATGTTGAAAACTCAGGAAAACAATGTATTTCAAAAGACAGAAGTTCCTGCTTCTCCAATAATGCATTTAAATAGAAGGTTCAGCGAAGCATATGCTTGGATTTATAAATGCATAAAAATATTTCTATCAGAACATTTCATACAGTAGAGAAGAAAATAAAGGATTAGTTAATAGCCAATCAACCATTCAGCTCAAGACAGCAATTCTTCCAGTACACTGGGGAAAATGAGGTTACACTCTAGGATAGATAAATAGGGATAACCCCTGAACTAACAGAGGGCATTTCTCCTTTTCACATTTCTCCTTTTAAACCTCTAATGCCTGGCCTATGCACCCAGGCTATTTGCAGTTATACACAGAATGAAGTGCAAATAGAAGTAGAATTAAAGTAAAATAAACAGACAGGTATACTACTAAGATATAATCAAAAAATACTAAAAACTCTGTCCAACTGGTGTAATTTCTAAATAAAATCTCTGGTCAAGAATGAATGTCAGTAACAGCAGGTGAGATTGCTGGTTTGCCAACCTAGACAAATCATGGTAAGTAGGGGTAGGAGATTTTGACTGCAATGCTGAATTTGCAGGTTTGATTGATTTTAGCTTATGTCAGGGGCTCTACTAATACTATTTTGTCACATTTTTTTTCTTTTTGAGCAGTAACAAAATACAACAAAATGCAATTCCAAAAAAACCCTTATTTTACAGTTGTTTGTTGTATAATATTTGTTCAGTTATATTAATTCTTAGATGATGAAATCTTCTAAAATAAGTTATTTTCACAAAGGATAGACTCTTAAAAAGTTATAATTTTACTGTTCTGTTTGCTTACTTCTAAACAAAAATATCCTCACAAATTTTTCAAAAAGAATATCAAATGAACAACTGTACTTTTTTATGGGAAGTAACATTCCAAAAAAATAGTTTTTACTCAAACAGGATTAGATTGCTATGTTACAACTTCACTAGTAACGTACCTTATTAAAGTAGTCCAACAAGACCGTCCATCCAAGCAACGCAAGTAACAGCTTATGGTTGTTTTCTTAAACTGCTTTATATCTTCTATCTCTTCCTCTCTCATATCTGGTCTCTGAGCTACAAACAGTTGCATGAGGTTAAACAGTTCTTCTACTGCCTAAAATACATAAAAATAATAAGTTAGCATATTCTCTCTCAATTTGTTATCTTTTGTATCTTCTGCATTAATTTTGTATCTTTTGATTAATTCTACTAAGCAATGCATAGAAAGAATATATATAAGCAACTTTAGAAGTGAATATATTTTAAGTATTGTAACAATGTTACAGAATCTGCATACAACATTTCAAACTGAAATAATTTAAACTAAATGATTTCTAAAAGCTAAAAAAAAAAATTAAATGTAAAAGTTGTGGCTACTTCTTTTCTATCTACAATGCAGTTTACTTTAGCTTTTACTAATTATTGTGTTGGTTAGGGCATAAACTATCTGACAATCCTCACAATACGTCTTATTTTTCAGAAGAAGCTAGCAGCAGATTTAAAAATAATATTCCGAACTTGTACTTGAGATAGCCCTCCAGAACCTTAAAAAGCATGTTTGGACACTTACTAGCAGTAAGGTATTCTGTAAGTACAGTTTCGTACATTCACAGCTATGTAAATACACACAGAAGAATCTGGGACATCCTACTCCAACTGATCAAAGTTCCTGGCTTTCCTACAGGAATGTAGGGTAGTTTTCTGCAGCATGGATATGCTCATTCTCTGAGGATAATACTTACATTCTAAACAACACAATCCAGAAAGCTGCTTGTGCTAAAACTTGGTGAAGTCCTATATATGCATGGAAGACCGAACACAGTAGAGTAGGCAGTGCTGCCTGTGATACGGAGATTTCAGGGGGGAGATGCAAACAAGGAAAGTAGCAGGACTAATTCCAGACAGCCAGAATGTCAAGTCTAGTTTAATGAGCTCAACTAGACAGAAATTTAACCCAGAAGATTCCATACATCCTCCTAGTCTATCTAGAGAAGAAATCTCTATATTCTTTCTGTCCTTGCACGTGCATAAGGGACATGAGAGCTTGATTCAATCAGTAATCATGCAAAACTGCATACTTGGCCTCATAAAAATTTTGTAAGCCAGTTTGCTCACCATTACACACAGAATATTTTAACTAGTACCTATTTTTCTATGGTAAGTGTCATAGTACTATAGACGCAGTAGAATCCCCAGTGCTTTGCAAAAGATAAACAAGTGTTCCCAAACCGAACAACAGGCCATCCCTGTTTAAATTAAATAGGCTTGGCCCTGTTCAAAAAACTGAACGCAAAGAGGAAACTAACCAGGAATTCCTCCAAAACCGTCTCTTAGAATGCTATGCAATTTCTGGAGACCACCACTAAAGGCTCCTTCCCTGGTCCTCTTAAACTGGTGCAGAGAGATTGAAGAACAGCAGGAACATCAACGTATCCATCCCCAAAAAGCAATGGCCACACAAAAACAGAAAAAATCCAGAATATTCTCCCCCAAAGAACAGCAACTTCATCTAAACACACTCTAATCACTTATACATGAAAACAAAAATCACATTTATACCACTGGATACATTAAATAAATCTTTTCATCTCTCATTAAAAAAGGAAGTTCAATAAGGGAGGAAATATTAAAAATGAAACCTCATTCTTCAGCATCAATCTACTTACCCCTGGGTACTGACTGGCGTGCGGTGTGAGATTCTTAAAGGCCCACTGGATATTCTGGTGAGAAGCCAACTGCCTGGTGAATGCAGGGGACTGCTCACAGCAGAGGCGCAGGATGCCATAGTAGGCAGGGAGCATCCCACGGTTGAAGAGCACCACATCCTGATCATCATGGTCTGCAAGGATGTAATTGAAGGCAATGTTCTTTGTCACCACTGGATTCTGTACAATAAGGCGGACATTCTCGGGACAGTCTACACATACGTTATACCAAAAAGACAGCAAAGCCTGCTTATTGTGGTTGGTGGCTATCGCCGGCTCAGAAAGCTTAGGCTGAAAAAGATTCCATAAGTCCATGAAGTATGTAGAAAACATGAGTTTCTCAGTTTTTGAAATCAAACAGTATGTCATGAAACTGAAGTAGGGCACCAGTTTTGTAGTGCCGTGAACAGCAGCATCAACATACAGCTTAGCTCTTGAAAGAAGGCCAAGAAGCACATTGTAGACTTGATGAAGAACTACTGTAGTATCTGGACTGAGAGGCAGATCACGTGTGGGGATGTGCAAGGAGCGGGTGGATCGGAACATCTGACGGAACGAATTGCTTGGAATAAGTGACACCAAGAGATAGGCTGCAGCTTCAAATAAAAACAGATTTGTTATACTATTGAAAAGGGCACACATGCTTAACAGCCATTTAAACAGAAGTTAAATTATATTGCATTTCCTTTGAAGATTTCAAAGCATTTTACAAAAGCTGGCATGTATTACTATATTTAGTATGATGATGAAGGAAGCTACTGAGTAAGGCTGAACAAAGTAGTTCAAAAGAGATGTTCAGGCAGATGTTCATACACTTCTGCCTATTTCTTTGCTCTGGCTATTGTAACATGATGCATCCTGTCATGCACACACAAACCAAGCTTTTTTTTTTTTAATGAATCAATTGTCTACTGATTCATCAAGACATCATTAGCTGTCAAAAGATCTCTACAGTTGCAAAGCTGTATCTCTAGTTTCCATAGGACTCTAAGCCTCTGTCAAGAAGTTTAATATATTCTGTTACTGTGGAATTCAATTTATAAAAACACAGAGACATCACAGTGATCTTGCAATGACAGGGCAATGTGCTTCCTGTCAGAACAAACTAGGGAGCCAGGACACCCTGGATTTGGGAAGAAGAACAGGCTTCCTCTGGATCTTCAAGGTCAAAGGACTCAAAAAAGACTTAGTCTGTGATAAGTGAAAAAACAGCAACTTCTATTCCTACCCACAATGCAATTGTGTTGTATAACATGTTGAACTAGTCCTTTTCCTTCTTTTCAGTTATCCTGAATCATGCAGGTTAACCATGTAGGATAAAGAAATTACTAGTACATCATTCAAGTTAATAAGAGAAAATATGCCTTTCATTAGCTACAGGGAATGTTTCCTGTTGAAGAAACAGTTGTATTAATATTTTGAAATAAAGTAGTGCTAAAACAACTGGATAGAAAGGAACGGCAAGCTTAAGAGCCTTCATTCATGACAGGAATAGCACATGCACAACAACTTGCCACAACAAACGAAGTAGCTTCTTTAAATTAAATTAACTTACAAGTTCTCACTCGAGGATAGTTATGTGCCAGAAGAAAACGTTCAACCCAGTTTTCCATATTTTGCAGCACCCAGCTGTGAGCTAGTTTGTTTCGGGGTGTTTGCACAGCCAGCCAATCGAGGCACTGAGAGGGGTTGTATTCAATGACCTGAAAGAGGAATATGAAAAGTCAAAGAGAACCTTGACAGCATTTACTGATTGCACCAAGTAACTAAAAACACCTCTTAAGACTTTTTTAAATATTTTTTTTCAAAATCAGGGAGAACATTCGAAAGACCCGATGGATTAGGTTTTACAGCAGACCAAGAAAAGTCTTATTAAATTTTAGCACAAATTTCCATTTTCTAAATCTTGACTGGAAAGTGCAATCTGTCATTTAATCCAGGAAGCTGCTCTACTTACCCTTTTCTATACATTTTCTGATCAAATATTTAAGATTTGAAATGTAGAAAGAAAAAAAAGAATAATCTTTTCTTTATAAACAAATACATCTTTTTTTTTTTCCATGGTTAATGCACAACCTTAACAGTGCTTTAGAAGGAGTTATATAAATAGAACATAACTGGTATGCAAATATGTTCATATAGCTTCACACTGAGGGTAACTATGATTTTATGAATATGCAGTTTCAAGAAATATATTTATCTAGTGCTTTTCAAAACTAATGAAAAGCCTGTGTGGTGCTGCTGTACAGTCATGAAAACTTTATAGCTCTTAAGGAAACGATGTACCTTCCTGCCATGGAAGGTGCCTTTCTGGTTCTGCATGAATGGAAATTTGTTCACATACCATCAAGCCAATAAACGTTTTCTTTAACTTCCTACTTTTTACAAATAGTTTGCTTCTAACCTTAATGTCTAGGTACCTAGATACGGAGAAATGAACTCTATTCTAAGGAACCATAAGAAGTAACTGCCATGGTGAAAACATTCCTAAATACTAAAACCTCTCTGCAGAATATGAGAAGCTGACATGACCAGCTCATAAAATTTTAATCTCTGCTTAACAATAAACACATTTAGAGCATACTCCTTTGTGGAAATATGTTTGATCTGACAAGTTTTCTGCATAATAGTTGTAGAAATTTCCAAGAAAGAGACTAATTGTTCACTGACTTCATCACTCCAGCACTTCTTAGTGACCTCTAGAAACTGGAATGCTTGCAAATGTGGGTTTTGGGCCTTAAGTCAGTTTGTCTATGCATAAACTTCTGAGCCTGCCATCCATGCCTACATAATTTGTATCTCTCAGCCTTCAACAACGTCAACAATGTGAGGATCATCATGTTAGCAACAACACAGACCAAACTGATGACTTCTGCTGCTAAAAGCTCATCTTTCCGTCAGAAACCTGTCACCAACTTGCTTCCTCTGCGGGTTCAGTACATACGGTGGGAATAAGGAGGGAAATAAAAAAAGAACTTTCCATGGCAGATAATACATAAAAAAACAAACAAACAAACAAAAACAAAACAAAAAAAAACAACACAAATCTGTAGCTAGGGACTGAAAGAGGAAGCACATACACTGTAGGCCACAACACACATACTGTCATAGAAGGCTTAATTCAAAAGGTCTTTTGAAAAGGTTTCCTTACAATTAAAGGAAAGGCATAACCCCTTAAACAGAAGGCCATTAGATTAGCTCTTGACTTTGAGATCCACTGTTTGAACTCTTCCTACTCGAGCTACAAGAGTTCATATTCAGATCAGATACCTAACACCAGCTTTTTGTATGTTCTCCCAGATTACTTAACTGTTCTTATCCCTATGACTACTCTTAACCAGCAGTAGAATATGCATGATCAAGAACCAATATTCTACCCCAGTTCGTTTCAGTGAATAAGACAGGTTTTTGATCAAAAGCCCAAATTCTGCACAGTAATAATCTTTCACAACCCCTCTCTGTAGAGTTAGTAAAAAGGGGAGGGAAACAGAACAGGTACTAAAGGGAATGAACATTCAACAGCTTGTCCTCAACAGTCTTTCAGCTGCATATACTGCTCTTACACAGTAACAAGTAAAAATAAATTGAACCAGAAAGCCAAACAGCAGCTTGTTGAAGTAAAAGCTTTAACTCCTGATGCATTTCTCAGGACAAGGAATTTAGGCCTGTGCCATTTTGCTAGGCAGTCTTTCTCCCTCTCTTTAGAAATGTAAGCAAGAATTCTCCCGCACCACAGCAATTCATCAATTCAAATTAATACATACTTTAATTGTTAAAGTGTTAAGTGTTAATGAATACAGAGAATAAAAAACATGTAATTGATATTCAAAGAATTAGAACATGATGGGCAAAACCACTGCCAAAGGATGGGCCTTGAAATGTTTGCGAAAAGGGTGAGAAAAATTAGAGGAATTTGCCCGGAAGAGGCATTCTAGATTTTTATTATGAATCAATTTATTTCTCTTTAAACTAAAGATTAAAGTTAAACTGAAGTACCACTTAATCAGAATGATCCTAAAATAACATGAATTACAAAAGAACTTTTCATGTCTATTAACTGTTGCTGTGTATTGGAAAAGAGAAATGGTCACAAAAAAAAAGATCATGAATTGATGTAGTAAGGATGGCAGTGTAATGTTAAACCCTTTCAAATACTTCAGTGGAAAAGAGAAACAAAAAAAAAGGCATCTGAGCCTCTGTTTGCTTTTACATATTTTACCTCCCATATCCTCTGCAGAATGTAAGAAGCAAAGGGTGGCATTCCTGGTGGTCCACCAGCAAATTCCATTAACATGGTCAGCAATTTGAAAAAAGGATTGGCTGCCTGTAATACATAAAAATAAAAATATCCATTTTGATCTATTTCATTTTACCCAGTAATTTTTGAGAGACTTTTAAAGTAACCAAATATTGGCACAAAAATGTATCTATGAACTTCAGGGATGAAAATTCTAAATACTTTTAATCCTTTACTACTTCATCTGTTAACAACACACACATATAAACAGTAGAATTAAGCCAGTGATTATAGCCAGTGCATGACACTATGATCATATTAGATATGATCAGTAGAATATACAGTTAGAGAAAAAAAAAAAAAAAAGCCAGACATTATTCTTAACAGGCAAATACTAAGCTGCACAGGGTTGACTTTACCAATTTACCCTCCCATATACATAGAAGGTATCACTATCTCAGATAACTATTATATGCTTATTTTATGCATGTATGTGTCCAGAAAAAAATTATTCAAAAGCATCACATAATTACTGAGGGTTTACACTGCTCATTAGTACTGGCATATCATTTCTTTCTGAAACTACCAACATTTCTACTCTACCATGTTAGCTCTTATTTTAAATCATTTTTAAAAAGCTTGCTAAGACTCACACAGCTTTTAAAATGCTTTGATAAAATGGTTACTATTTATTTTATATCTTGCACTTCACCAAGGGTGTCTGTTGTCCATGTGTATATGTGCAAAGCAAAAAAGCATAAAAATGTAGCAAATGTTAGCATGAAGGAGGGAATAGATTGTCATCTGATAGTGCCCATTCTATCACACAAAGCAAAGCTGTCATGAGAATCATGTGCTTCTTTCCCAACCATGATTATTCCTCTGCTTGACATGCCCTTATTTTTTCCTGCTTTTTTTTTTTTCTTTTCTGACAGCAGCAAACAAGAATATCCTTGTGTGAACATACACTTCTCCACTCTGCATATATTTTTCATGTGGAATCCATTGGAACTCTCAAAATTTTTGTTATCATCAGGGCAGGAATTTATTCCAAGTAAGAGATGTATTTGCATGCACAAAACTGCAAAATAGTGCCCCAAAAGTTGAACAACCAGATGATAAAGATATGTGGAGAATCTAGAAATATGTTATTTCGCTTTGAAGAAAACTTTTATCTGAAGCTGCAAACCAGATTTCTGCTTTAGAAAACTTAATATACAGTGCAGTTAGACTTTATTTTCTGTCACAGAAACTTTCATGGATCATTTTCCATGCAGGACTTTTGATTAGCAAAGGATTAAGTAATTTAAAACAGAAAAATATTAATACAAATTATTTAATAGACAGGCAGTATGTTTACATACCTCAGGAGTCAACTTTGCTATAGATGTGAAAAGCATGGACACAATCTTAAAAACAAAACAAACAAAACTCACTTAGACTTATGCTTATTCAGTTAAAATAATAAATCACCCCATTACATCTTTTAGAAAAGGTCTTCAAGAAACAGCTATAGTTTCTAATACTTACATGTTCTGCGAGTCGATTATTGTATCGGCACAAACTGAAAATGAGGTTGCAAGTTTGCCTAATGTTGATACCATCACGGATATGTTGAAACAAAAAAGGAAAACCCTGTAACAAATAACAAAATATTACTCTGTAACCTTTGTACACATGCACACACACACATACATGTGTATATTTTTAAAGGCTTGTTCATTTATATTTAAATGAATTACCTTTCCTCCTGTTAATGCTGCCATGTCATTTTGCGACAAAGTTAAATGCCTAAAATACAAGAAAACCTTTGTCACTTTACTTCGGAAACCATTTAGTTAGTTTAAAAAGACATACAGCATCAGTAATGTTAGCCTATAATCGCAATATCAAAAAACAAAAGAGAAAATAAAAGTATTGAAATAAAACTGAACAATAATAATTATTTTGCAATTAGACCAAATAAATTTTTTTAAAGTGTAATCAAATGTGTTCAAGTATTTAACTCAAATCTCTTATTTGGTCTTAATTGGTCATATTCATATCAAAAATATTTACTTTAACATCATCAGTAACACAGCTTACCCATATACAAGCTCATTTAACAGAAAACAAAATCCAGAAACATGCCTAAGATTAGAATTTATTTTTGTTTTTTAATTTTTGCAAAGTTCTTGCCTTTCTGAGCGGGACTGTTCAACTAGAAGAGCAATCAAGGCAACCATCTTTTCAAGAGCAGCAGGCCTGTATTTTTCTTCTGCTAAAGAAAGTATATCTTCCTCTTCCTCCTCTTCCTCCCCTTCTTCCTCAGAAAGTACTTCAACTTGTGGCTGAAGGGGAAAAAGGATACCTTCTAAATGGACATTCTGGAATTTTATTTCAAAAATTCCTGTAGATGCTGCATATATTCTGCAATCCTTTTTTATTATATCAGCTGAGTCCTTAACAAACTCATCTGATGCAAATCAAATAATTGATTCATTTTCACACTCAAACATTCATTTTGCACAAGCTAAATTGTATTTCCAAATGCAAAAGATGGACTGAGGTCACTATATAGTCTGATCTGGTGATCTATTTAATAAAAAAATTGCAAGTAATTTTAAAAATGTAAGTTGTACAAAAGAAGTAAACAATCCAGTTGATATCATTAGTTGTGCCATAAGAGCAACTTAATGGCCTCTACCTAATATCAATCTTCTACTAAATATAAAATTGTAGTTTATAGGATAGCACTTTTATAAGTATGACATTCACTTGAACGGTAAAATAAAATTTATATTAAAGCGAAGCAATTTATCAGCTGAAAGACAATCAAGAGGCAAAGTGTCAATGATCACAGGAAAGACTAGTTCTTACTGTGAAAGATGTCAAACTTACATTTTCAGGTCCTTTAGTTCCCATATAGAAATGGACCATTGTTGATATGGCTTGCAGTGAAAGCAAGAACTGGCTCTGAAATATGTAGATATTGAATTATTTGGAAAATACATACACATATATGCATACACAATTTGTAAAATTTCAAGGCTATACTTACTTCCTCTTCTCCCATTTTGGCAAATTCGTAAAGAAAGGCAAAGTATTCTGTGAGATGTTTACTGTGAGGCTTAACACCATGCTCCATGATTGACAAGAGAGTCTTCACAAAGCGAGTTACGCAAGAGCGACTGCCAATGTCTTCCACAGGACCATCCATGTCATCCGAACTGAAAACATAACCCGGTTCAGATACTTCACACAACAGACAGAACATAAAATGATCTTGAAACAGCCCAAACAAATTTTCAGGAAAACAACAATAGTTTTCTTCTCTGTCCTACAGTAATACTCAGATCTCTGACACTTATGCCAATTAGATAATAACATTGTTTAAATTACATAGCATCTATCACTCTACATTTTGAATGTTTTTTAAAATTAGTATTTCGAACCAAAATTCTAGTATGAAAAAGGACTCTTAAAATAACTAGACAATGGGATCTCCTGCTTATGTCATCTCCTTCATCTGCATGCCGAATTCCCAGATTTCAACAAAGAATACTGTTACATCTGGCTATGCTGTGGCACTAAGGAAGGGCAGTCTCCGAACCACAGAGAAAGGAGCCTGACAAGACAGGAAGCACATATGTTCAACTTTATTCATCCACTGAAAGCTGGATATAAACACTGAACAAAATAAGTGGCACAGTGTTTTAAAATAAGGCTTCCAAGCTTTTTGTTATGAAAACTCTATCTTCTGGTCTTCAATTTTTTATGGCATTACAGTTATCACAAACTCTGCCATTTCTGATTGGGAAAAGGATCGCAAGTCTAACCCAGGATATGAGGGAAAAAAAACACATTTTTTCTTCTTCCAAAAAAACCGAATATATCAGCATATCAACAACAAATATTTTGTAACTGGAGATAAACTGACAGTTTTCTTGATAATTATCCAAAAAAAAAAAAAAATCCAATTTTTTTCTATTTTTTGTGATTTAGTTACATGGCACAGGACTAGATTCACACCTCCAACTTCTTGTATTGTATTTAAATATTTTAAAATGATGCTTGTGTGTCTCTGAATCTAACTTACAATCACACTGTCCAGTACAAGTAGCCATATTTACCCCTGCAGCTGGTAACTGACACTGAAAAGAAAAGTCACGCTGAAAATCTAGCCTAAGGGAACCAACACTTCAATTAATGTATCTATGCGCACTGACTTCTCCAATCACAACAGTACTTTTGAAGGAATGACAGTATTTAGTATAGAATAATAAATAACAATAGAAAGAGAACAGTTTTGTTTTAACAAGACCATTTTGAATAATTCAATAGACAAAAGCAGCTGATGAAACTCATGAAATAGAAATTTTCAGGTGCTAGGATTTTTGATTTTACCAGTCTTCCATTCCTGGCTGGAGATAAAGATGTGCATGCACTGGCCTCAGTCTCTGTATCACGTGAATACACAAACGCTGGAACATCTGCAAACATGCAAGTCATTAAAAATTAGAGTTCTACCTAAAAACTAGCACAGAGTTTTCCCCATGTAACATAATCCTTTAATGAGATGTTGCATACATAAAACCATATATGTCTTTCTATGGAAATATTTCTATAATAATCAGATGACTTGATTTAACCTAAATAGAGGTTCATGTGAGAGGAAGTAACTGTTGGTAACTGTTGGTAGTTTTTACCTAAACAATTAGCAAAGGAAGTATACAACTAAGTGAAACTATTAATAATATTCATAACTCATGGATAACAGTGAATATTCAAATGCTACCAATATAGTGCTTTTTTAACTTTTTTAACACTTCCAGAAAAAAAGGTATTAATGTAACTTTGTTACATAGTAAGCCAACGTTATAAAATTAAAGCAACCCCAAAAATCAAAGGCAGAAAGGAAATTTATAACAGAAGCTTTCACTAGGAACATCAAATCTTGGTAATTTATTCTATTTTATTTTTCAAACATATCACATTTTCCTGACACAATATTGTTAAGACAATTCAGGAAAAAAAGACACAGGATCTTCAAAATGATGGGACTTGGCAGAAACCTTGAATTGGATATACTGCAACATTCTGTGACCCTAATTGTACAATCACAGCACTACTTAATATACATTTCATTTTAAATAGTAAAGACCTCATAGACAAATATATTCTCTCAATCATAAGCAACAATGGAAAAGACTAAGACAATTAAAGGTATCAATAAAAACTTCCAGTACCATTATGTAGCATAATAATTAGCTCTTTCTCTTCACAGGTGGAATCTATCAGAGTACTGATCTATAAAGATCTCTATAATAATTTTCTTTTACTTACCTGTCTCACAATCTGATTGGGACACTTTATTAGGATCTGCATTGGCCACCAATCATCATCAGCCATACGGTCCAAAAACCACTGCAGAAGGTATATACTTTGTAAGCTTTGTTCCAAATCAACAACCATAAAAATATATTCTAGTCTAACTTTCATTTTCCATGGTATTAAAGTTTAAAGAGATACTGCAGTTATTAAGAGAAAGCAAATATTAATTCAATGGGAATCTAAATGTCCTTGGTACATGAGAAGGAAGGAATAAAGGTCAATAGCAATAAACATTAATATAAATTTACATTCACTATCTTATCCCTGTACTCTGCATTTCATTATTCAGTTATCTGGAAGGACATGATTATCCTGAAGAATGATATCAACAGAATTCAAAACGATGCTCACAATGAAGCACAAACTGAAGAATCTTGCAGAGTAGGGATAGGTCTAAAGAAGAATGTAGATCCCGAATTAGATCCCTTCTCATTCTAAACATGGAAAAGCCTTACTGTCCCCCAAAACAGAAAATGTGTAATGATAACAGAGAGTGAATGATACAAAGTCATTTTGCAAAAAAATCAGATGAGTCTTTTCATTTCCACAATCTTGTTTTATTCATAAGACAGACAGCTGAAAATAAATAATCCAAGTTGCCATTCCTTTTAATTATATCTTAGTGCTCTTTGCCACTTTAAATGTCTATACTTCTTTTAAGCACCTCAAGATTGCCCCACACTGTGTCACCCAATTACTCAACATTACAGTTTTTTTTTTTTTAACAACCTAGAATTTATAAATGAACAATCAATCAAATTCATTTGCACTGAATAATGTCTATTGCAGGATACAGTATGTAATAAGGGTCTTGTACATTCAAATTACCATAGGAAACCAGTCAGTTTTTCTTCCAATCTAAAAACTGTATTTTTACCAACACTACAGTGAATTCTTTGCCCATGTTTTCTCATTCCCTCTTTTTCCTTAATCCCTGTTCAAGCTTGAAGCTTCTACACAATATCACTACCCTTTTCTTCTTTCTGTTTTCATGCACATGGTGTTCAGGATTCTCACCTTCACTAGCAAGACTGCATATGAGTTTGCTTTCAACTAACTCTGGCCCTTCCTTCTAAGTCCCTTCACTGCACCATAGTCTTTTATCTCGCTCTCTTCTCTTCCACTCTATTCCTTCAGCATGCATTTGTCTTTCTTTTGTATGAACTCAGGATGTGACAAATTGTCTTTTATTCCAGTTACAAAATGATTTTGGCCTGTGGTCTCACCACAGGTTTCAGAAAGGTCAGGTTATTCATCAGCGTCAGCAATGGTCAGAGAGGATGAATTTCATCTCACCGTGTAGAAATAAACCAAATGCAGAAGCTCACATCCCAGAATATTCCAGGGATATGAATCTATAGAAAAGTAAATCAATACATAGGAAATTGGTTTGTACTGTTTGGAATTACTACGTCACTTACCTCACAAGCTGCCTGACTGTTATTAAATTGTTTTGTTAATAGTTCTATCCACTGAAGCATGGTAGGCTGTAAAAGAAATAGAGAAAAAGATATAACTTAAAATAATAAATCAAAACCTAATCTTTAAGTATTTCTAAATGGTCAGTTAAATTATTGAATGTTAAAAAGAAACACAGTTAAAAGCCACTAAGTGACCACTGCCTGTTTTACAAACTAGCAATGAATTGCATCTACACAAGAATAGCAGTATGTGCTTCAAAACCTATGAAAGTTACATATAAAGTGTAGTTGTTATCCATGCAATTCTGCCCACTGTAATTGCAATCATATTCTTACTAACCCTGGATGGATCTAGAATTTGTATTATTATGCCAGACAAGAAGGAAGTAAAAACTGACTGAAAATAAAGACAGTTCAGATAAAATAAAACTTTGCGTGTGCTAATATTGAAACTTTAAAATTAATGAGAACAACTACTGCTCAGTGGTAAACAATCTCTTCTAAGTCAAACAACAACAAGTGCTTGTTTAAATTACAGTTCTTATCTCCGAATCTCTCTGAATCCTAGAAGTTTCAAACACAAGAACAGATGATTTGTTGTTCCTGATGTTTTGCAAGACAAAGTAAGCTAAAATTGAAACTTTTTTCCATTGTATGGTGTTTACCGTAAATTTATTAAAATGCCTTTAAATTTTGTATCATCATTGTACTTACTACATCTCAAAACTGTATTTCTTTAATAAAAAGTACAAACATTTATTATATTCATGCAGCTATTTAATGAGAATTTACAAGTAAGTAGAATACCTTTTCCTTTGAATGGATAAATGTCTCTAGTACAAAGGAAGTGCTTAACTGGAAAAAAAAAATTGCACTATTAATTATAAAATGCCCAAGTTAAAGCACAAATAATTTCCATTTAAAATAAGCATTATACACTTCTGAAGTTTTTACCTTTGCTGTCATCAGGGATACAGCTTTTGGATCTGGTAGTGTGCTTGGGATGCTACTACATAGCTGCCACATAAACCTAGAGACAGCAATTTCATTTGTTTATTAAAATAAATAATGAAAGTCTGCATAAAGAAAAGACATCTTAAAATCACATTTTTAAATACAAACTTACCCAAAATACGTATGCTCAAAAATGTTCTTGTCTTGAAGAAACTGCATGTTATCATGCCATATCCACTGAAGAAAAAATGCTAACATCAGATACAAGAAAGCGGTTTATTTCACTACATAAGTATGATTTTAAGAATATTTAAACATTTGCCCTGGCAAAAATTATTCTGTCTTAGGAAAAGATTTGAAAGGACTGGTTCAAACCTAGTTCACTTACTACAGCAGATGCTAGCTTTGCCTGCCAAATAACTTCAGAAGAGACGTCAGTATCCTTTAGTTCGTCTGTAATTACATTTTTACATCTTAACTATGGCTACTTTTAGGGAACATCTTTAAAAAGATGTATGGTCAAAGCGTGGTCAAGATGTATGGTCAAGATCACACTTGAATGCCAGCAAAAGTGTACTAGCTTAAAAATTCTATAAGCATCCCTAATCTCTAACTCAGATCAATTAGACTTTCAGACAGCCTGACTTGATATAGCTAAAGGTGAAAGTTCTGACCCACAGCTTGATGACCTGTGTGAGCTTTTGATGAATTCTTGAAGAGCAAGATTTGATTTTCTATCATCATCCAGGACAGAACTTCACGTCAGGTCCCTCTACTCCTCTTTCTGAAATAATGTTTTTGACCAAATTTGTTCATAGCATTTTTTACATGCAAATGATTTTAAAGTTTCAAAACTTTTTTTTCAGAACTGCCAAGTTCTCCTTTGCAGCTGTTCAGACGATGCACAGCCTCGGGAGCACGTTTATGTAAACAGGCAGGTGCTGTAAGTTGGAGCAGCCCTCTGCACTAAAGAGAGCAAAGAGAAGCTGCCACTGACATTTTTTTTTTTGCCTGCCCCTTTAACTAACAGCTGCGCTACTCTCTCCAGGACTATGTGCAGGAAGGGATGCTCCTCTGTCCCTTGCTCCTTATCACAAGCAAGAATTGTTGTGTTTTTATCTTGCTTTCCCTCAGAATTTCATAATCTACCAGGAAAAGTGCAAAGCACCAGTTGTAACTACTCTGTTGTTATTTCCCCCTCAAAGCCATAAGCTGCTGAGTAACTGAAGCTGAGAAAAGGGTGGTGGTTAATCAGAATATCTCCTGCAATATATCACAGCTGGTAAAACAAATACTCCCAAGAAAACTTTTTTTTTCCCCCAAATATGAAGAATTATTCTGATATTTGAAATAAAAATTACCAGACAGAACAAGAAAATATGTCTCAAATTTATAAGCAATGAAAATCATCTTAATTTATTTCCTATTGAAAAGACACCAACTAGTATGATGACAGCTACGTAATATTTTCCAGATAGGTTGGCTAAGTTTCACCCATACCTAAAAATAGAGAAAGTAACAGCTTAGAGTAAGGATTGCCAGAGAATTACAACCTTTTTTCTGTACCTCCATGAAGACATTTTTATGCACTCTCCACTACAGTGTTATTTAAATGACTTGAATGCTGAAGATAATGAACAGTTCTATAATTACGAACCCTGAACCAAAACGAAGTAAAAGAATTTCTCAAAATTTAAACTTCTTGTAATGAACTTAAAGGCAGTACAGAAATGTTGTTTCTCTCTCTCTTTTTTCCTTTTTTAATACACATACCCATGTTCTGCTCATTGAAGGGCATTACTTCTCCCCAGGCTGCAGTTATTTCAGACACCTCAGTTTCTGCCCTGAAGCAATTACCTTTATTTTCTGAATCCTGCTCTTATTGCTACCTCAGAGACACAGCTGCACTCCCTCACAACAATGACATAATCTAAAGGATGCTGTTTCCCAGAGTTACAGTATCCCACCTCTTAACTAGCCTCTCTGCCAAGCTCAATGTTGGGCAAGATATTTTGTATCTCTAATCTTGCTCTTTCCCCCTAATTTTTAGCAACAACCTTAAAAAATGCACTTGCCTTTTTTGGAAGCTACTGTAAGAGTCAGCTATATTTTTCAAAGAATTTTGTTTCAAGCAATGAAAAGCAATAGATACTAAATAATAAATAATGATTATTTAAAAAAAAATAGACTCTATTAAACAACATTCTCCTAAAATAGTAGCTAAATGAAAGGATTGCCATCTTACTGTTTAAAATTGTATCTGTTTTGCTAATTTTATTCAGATTCCACTGATTTGTTTAGGATTTCTTATAGTATTTTTATATTGGTGTTAAAACAAATCAACTTGTACCTCCAGCAATTCTGATGAAACATCAAATTTGTAGTCTTTGCCATTTTCCTCCTCTGGTTCCATCCGCTTATAAAACAGCATGTAAGCACTGTGTGTCTTTAAGAAAAAAAAAACTGTATAATTTTTGCTTTGAGGAATAAATCATGAAAGCAGAAATATGTCCATATAACAAGTGTTTGGAGAAAAATACCTTTTCAAAGGAGAAGTCCATAAATTTATCAGTCACAGAATCGTATGTTTTTGTCTGTTAGGAAGAAAATTAAAGCATTAATGACAAACTTTTTTTAATAGTCCGGTTAATGATAATTTGAGGCAAATGTGCATGTGGACTACTTCATGGCATTTACAGAGAAGATACTGACAATTTATTTCATACTCAAAGCACTACAAATAATCTTCTGTCCTCTCTTCTACAGTGGCTCACTCCAATTTTTTGAAGTTGCAATACAGTATTTAGGCCTTCTCATTCAACTCCTTGCCTCTTCACACAGTTCACATAGATTGCTCTTCTTTTTTGGAACCTGAAGCTATTTTACCTATTTGTCAAACAACTGTTCTTGTTTTATTTCAGCATATTGTCTTTATTGCTTGCTTACACATCTGTTGTAATAAGACTTAAAAAAAAACTTGCATTAATAGACAAATTAAATTAATAAGACAGTTGGCACACGAAGAATTAAAATCATTCTCCTTTATCAGCTTAACCTCTGGCCAAACCATGGTATCTTAGGACCATGAAGTGGAGAAAAAAAAAAAAAAAAAAGAGATTGCACGATCTGCTGAAACAGTTTTACTCTGCAAAGTCTTTTATCCCCCAGAATATCACTTAAGCAGACCAGAATGAGAGAACAGCTTATTTACACAGAGGATTAAACATCACCTACATACCAAAAATTTCTAAAATATAATACAACTCAGCTAACTCTTCTATTTCACTTACATTTCACAACAGGTGGTAGATCAAAGCGAACACTATGAAACCCTTCATGAAAGGGTCTTCAGAGCAGAGTTACAATAGTCAAACACAAGAAAAATAAAACCTTAACTTACAGTCATTTCTCCACCAAAACATTCAGAGGCAAGCTGGGCAGAATCAAATGGTTTTACTTCAGCATCATTGAAAAGATACCTGTAAGAGAGTAAGCTTTTGAAATATAAATACTGTCAAATATTCCAGCATATCACTGTAAATTGCATCTGGGGAGAACTGACCAGTAAGAAAAAAATCACTTAATATATACTTAAGATATACTTAAAAATGAAAGGTAAAAACATTATCTTCAATACATAAAAGTACAGTAAGAACACATTTTAATAAGCTAAATACTGTAACAGCATTTCCTCCACATAGAATTCAGTGAGTTTATAGGGAAGAAAACCTGGTTCATGGAAACCTGACTAAATGAAAAGAACTACATTTCAAAACCATAAATGTAGCTGCAAACTCTTCAAAGGTTACAACCAGCTTTTGTGATGAAGGACAGCATTAAATCTTACAGTTTATATACCCTGAAAAATTTATGATATAGTAATTGATATTCTTGTTAGAAAACAGGCAATGGCTGTCATGTAACATCAGCCTGGCACTGTCCTGTTGCCCCTGGGTCCAGAGTGCTCTCCGCAATGGTAACAGCTACAGCAGACAATCATGTACACCAAGATGTTAACATATTTACACCTATCCAACACTTTGAGCTCTTGAAAGGGACCTACACCACTTATCTCTTATATGACTGGGTGTGACAAAGTCAGCAATTTTTATTCACTTAAACATAAGAAATGATAGAATTGCTTTGTGTAACTCACCATTTGTTGTTTTTGTAAGCATGGGGATTGACTATATCTCTAATAAAACTGTAGTAATGTCCCCCGTCTGCTGTTCCCGTATGAACTGTCACGCCTATCAAATCATACTCGTAACTCTCAGTTTCTTTCGAATATTCACAATCTTCCTTAAAACCTTAAATAATTTAACACAATATTTAACCAGTTATTTCATAAACATTTGAACTTCAACATTGGCATGTCCACATTTCCTGTAGTCACACTTAAAATTTTTATTTTTCATTTCAGCATGGCACAATGAAGACAGTCAGAAAATCCACACCCCACAGAAGCAGCACAGGTAGATCTTTGCTCTTGTGAAACATTTGCAGTATTTTGTAAGACATCATTACTAAAGAGGTTACAACTAATAACTAAGTTGTTCCAAATGGGCAAATCTTATTTATTATGGCAGGTGGTCAGCCATTTTCTGAAGTTCAAGTATTACTTCACAAAACCAAAGGAGGCCTGTAACTAACACTATGTAATTTGCCTGCAATTTCTCTTATATTTCATGAACAGTTTGGAGCATAATTTGAAAATAATTCATTGATTTTCTCATGTTAAATAACATACATAACTTCTTTGAAATTGCAGGCTGATTAAAACTTTGATTTTATTTCTTATTTAAAAAAATCACTAATTGTTTACAGGTAACATATACAGATGGCAGAACATGAAAGAAACAAAGAATACTGAGATCATTTTATGAGGCATACCTTCTTTTCTTTCATTTTTTCCCATGAGGAAATCTTCAGTGTAAGGTGTCATATCCAAACGCAAAGGGAATGAAAAATGTGTATTGACTTTCTCCTTCATCATGGTTACCATATTAAATGTATATCTCATTGTGTTGAAGCTTAAGATACGAGGTAGTTTCTTAAAACATGCCCTAAAGAATTAAAAATAATAAACATTAATGAAAGCTTGTTGCTTAAATAATATTTTCACAAAAATTTTCAACCCATTCATTTCAAGCATAAAATTTGAAATCAGTAGAAAGTCAATGTAAAACATAGAATTCAGCAATCAGTCTTGTGTTAAATCTCATAAAATGAACATTAATGATTTTCAGATGGTGTACTCTTACACCTATGTCATTTATAATACCTACAAGAAAAAAATATGCTTTTCATCTTAAAAATAATATTTTATTAAATGTAATAGATAATACAAAATTTGTAGTTTTATTTTTCTGTATTTTAGTAGATATTTTCAAGTATGGGAATATTTTTAATGTTACTAAATTTGGAAGAAGAAACTGGGAATTAGATATGAAACCTAAACAACTGTTTTAGATAGTGAATAACACAAACGCTGAACACACGTCCAAAGAATTTTATTTTCCAGAAATAGAAAAAATTCAAAAGGTACTCCTTTCTACAAATTTCTTCTAATGTATTTAAAACAGGTCTTAAACAGTTTATGAATAGGTTATCTTTTTATATGCTCATTTGCCTAAGGATATCATCCTCAAAGACCTCTGTCTGAATGAAGGCATGATCCTGTTTCAACTCACGGATTATTCTAATTCAGTAATTTACTAATTACAAGACTCGGTAATTTGCTAATAAGAAACGTTAGGAACGCTAACTTCTTTGTAATCATACCTTTTTTCAGCCCGCACTTTCTTCCCGCAATGAGAACATGTGTACATGTTGTCACCTTCCAAAGTGTCTTTAATGGTTACTTCATCTAGAGATTCCTATAAAAAAAGGAAGTGGTATTTACATCTTGTGCTTAGATACCCTGCTTTACTATTTTACAGGACCCTCTCTCAATCTTCTAGTAAGTTTAATCAACAATCCATGAATTATGAAATAAAACTGGTCAAAGTCACCAAAAAGTTTGCACCAGGAACATATGCCTGTATTGCAAGATTAGTTTGATGTCATAACAGAAGGACTGTTTCCTAGAATCAAGATTCAAAATTAAGAGATCACTTCAGAAAACGAGTACTCTGTCTGACTAAACTATTTCAAACAAACGAAGTGCTCTAAAACCAAATTCAAAGTGTGTTCATTAAGAATTGTCTGAAAAAAAACAACCTAAAGTGATGTATGTTCTAAATTAACTTAATAAGCAATAGTTCAGATGTGCATATAAAATCTTGTAATAGAGTTGTCTCATGTAAAATGTGACCAGGGCTTCTCCAAAACCAAGAAATGAGTACAAAGTAAGTACTTATCATAACACAATTTTTAGTGGAATACTGTAAACCAATGTCAAATGACAGCAGATGACAGCACACTACATTGAAAAGATGAAACAACTTAACCAAGTTACTTAGTAGCATCAACTAGGAATAGCAAACTAAAATACACCAAGACTAGAGTATGGATACAAAAAATATCAACACATTCAATACACTTACACTCAACTGCATTTATTAACAATTGTGATCTATGTTATACATCACAGTCTTGTATTACTTACATAAATATTCTTCATATCTGCCACCTGACATCTTACTGTATAGAACTCTTCAGCAGTCTGACTAACATGCTCACAGTCCTAAATAATGGCAATAAAAAGAAAAATCAATAACTATGATGTAAATTAAAAAATATATTGAAAAGATATGAATAGAAAAAAGAATACCTACCAAAGAAACAACGTTGTTTGTAATAACACCTCCAAACAGACTTTTCACTGTATTTTTCTGTAAATGAATTAATAAATTTCGTCAAGAAAACCAGAGCAAGTCCATCACTTTTCAGGCTTCCTTTTGCTCCTCTTTAATTACTCACCAGTTCTGGAGACATTTCTTCTATTTTTGTTATTAGGTCAGTGAAGAATTCAGTCATATCCTTCTGCTCTCCAGTGTTGAGCGGCTGCTTATCCATGGTATAGGTTTTACAGAAAGGCCTTGGATTGTATGCCTTACATTCACTTTCCTTGTGGCAAAAAAAAAAAAGCAAATCCAATCAAAACAACAATCTTTTTAGTTACTTAAGATATACCAAACATATGCGTACAAAATTGTATTTAAAAACACAGCTATTTTAGATATATATATTTATCTATTTAGATATATAGATATTTAGATTATATACTGTATAATCTAACATGTCTATTAGGTGACAAAGTTTACTAAGTTTTTACCTAACTGATCACAAGAGAATCATTATTGAAGTAAAACTATTTTGCCAAAGATGTGACACATCCACTTCTTGCATACCTGTTCTGTCACAGAATGCAGTGTGATAAACATCAGACTATCTTTATGCATTTTTGGATATTACTGACTTTGATCTTGAGAACTGCTTAATTCTCATTCAGACTTCTCTGTGAAATAAAACTACATTTCCCAGTTCTCCACTGCATGTGTTCAGATAAAAGATTTTCCTAAAGAGTAATTCTGAAGAATACACCATCCAATTTCAATACCGTACACATCGCAAATGTGGAATTTATTTACAGCAGGTTTTGTTATCATAATGATGAAAGTGACCTTAAGGTGTTATGGCAAGAGGATACTCTATACACATACTTTTTTCTTTCAAGGATGTGGGTCAAGACAGTGCCTCCAGTGAATATTATATATTTTGGAACAAAGTTTTTCTTCAAGGTTTTAATAACAGTAAATCTTTATACGATTTTATGTTCTTAAATTATTTTACACACATACAAGTATACCTACAAATATATTATTTCTGACATTCATGTCAGGCATTAGATAAATGCCTACTTTTTTTTTTTTTTTGTCTTCAAAGCTCTTATGAGCTATAAGTTTTCAAAAGTTATTGGACAGAACAAAATTTACTCAGCTATCTAGTTTTTTTTATCCTATTAAAAATACTTCCATTATTTCAGGCAGTGTTTCATTATTTTAACAAGAGCAAACACCTACTTACTGCTTCATATTTACTACTCAGGTTGCTAAGATTACAAGATTATCTGTTGGTTTTAATGCTTATTTTAGCAGATCACTCTTTCAAACACTGGGGCAAAGAAAACGCAAAGAGCAAAAATAATATATTTTATTTTACACAGCGGGAAAGTAGGGCAACTTCACAAAAGAGAAGGCAACCTCCCCATATCATTCCATGATTATATTAAGAATCAAGTTCAAACCTTTAGAACATGATGAATGACAACAAAAGAACAGTTTCTACTGACAATTTATAAACCTCAGTTTATGAACTAGTCACAGCCCAGGAAATTCTCAAACTGCCCAAAGCTCCCTCCTGACAGGGGCTCCTGTAGCAATCAGTCAAATACTTAGATGTAAAGGTTTGAGAGTTGCCTACTTCCATGTTGGTTCACTGTCTCAAGCCACTCCACTACCTCCACTGTGGAGATGCCTGGCCAGGGAGCTCCTGGAGCATTGGAACTATCAGGTCAAGCTCACGCATGTGCCTGCAGGCCCAGGCCTGATGTGCAGCTACACCACAGCCGTAACTAAAGAGCAGGCCCTTGCACAACGGCAAACACATTATGCTCACCCTCAGCTGAGTATCCATTAGTCTACTGAGTAGAAGGGCTTAAACAGACTCAGACTATGAAACCTGAGCTTGAAGTTCCCATCCATTCACCTCTCATCCATTTTTTTTTTTTTTAAAGAACACAACAGACAGTCACTAATGTTAGGGAGCTTGGGCCTGTTAATTTTAGCTGGGATCCAATATTAAACTCCATGTTAGATTAGCAATTCTACATTGCTTCTATGTGAAAATCTGTACAGTACTAAAAACGTTGCCAATATTTCCTTAACCGATTTGCTGATCTGCAGCATGGACGTGGGTAAAAACTGTATCAGACAAGACCCTCCTTTACAACTTAGTCACACATATCTAAGCCGCCAAGAATTCAGATATAAAATGGTAGCTACAATTTTTCTTTTAAGGAAAATAGAGTACTTCATAAAATATCCTCTTTCACACCTACCATTAAGTAGGTAAACATTTTCTGGAGTTCTAGTAGAGTGGTCTTGTGTTTCATATCTTCTGAATACTAAAAGAAATTCATAAAAGAAGACTTTATCTTTTTGCTTATTATCTTCCAAAATTAGCATTGAAAAAGATGAAACAATCTTATTTTTATATTAAATAAATAACTTTATTATGGACAATTAAGTAAAATGATTGACCACACAGTGTGTACACACCGTGGACTTTCACACACACACACATTTATATCACTGCTGCTCATATTCTGAGACATTGGCCAAAAAACCTATGCCAAACTTATGCCACAAAGCAACTTTTATTTTCTAAAAATTTATTCCATCTAAGAGCTTTTGGTAAATATCAGAATTGTGTTCAGGTACAGCTCAGTAGTTTCCTTTTTTAATTCTATTTTCTTAACTTTTATTTACAAATGTTTAATTCTAGATGAAGTGGCAATTAGCAACTTGTTGATAATAAAAAAAATGTGAGGACACTATCAGTTAGGGTATTTCACACATTATCAATACACGGTTCATGTCAGGGACCAAAATGAAGCTTTCTTTGTAACAACGAACAGCTAGAACTAATAACATCATATTTCTGAAAGTTATCATATGTGTAATAATTTACAGCATTTTCAGTATTTCTGGGACTTCAGTTTTTCAGGAACTTTTATAAACATTTAAGAATAACATATTTTCTAACAAGTTTACAATGTTGAAGTTAGGATCAACACAATGCACAAAAACAAACTGGAATCAATGGAGTTGACAGCAACATAAACAAAAATTTGAGAATATGCTTTATTTGAACTTCACCTTAAAACATATTGCATTACAAATATATTTACAAAAATATCCCTTCATTTTAGACATCAGCAAAAGAATGCAACCAAACAAAAAGCAAACTAACAGTCCTGAAGAAATATACTATAAGAAGTAAATCTTAAAAGTAAGCCTAATAAAGGTTTAATCAGCCTATAAATTGATTCTAAATTCAAATTTATACCTAAGTCCACACAAGGAAGGTAGGATCCCAAACCATACCTTTGCAGTAAAGATTGCTTGCCTGGCCTCTGGAATCATATACAGTTGCTGTATAGTGGATGCCAAGTAGCAAGTTGCTCCGAGATTAGTTAGACCAACAAACCTACATTCAGCTCGAACATCATCATGTGGCCAATAATCCCACTTGTAAGGTGCATGGGAAGCTAGAACAAGTATGAATCACCAAAAAGAAAATCAATTCAAAGTATAATTTACCATGATTACATAAATAAAATTAAAAACTTTATGCTTACATTAATAAAATACATCCTGTTACTCATTCTAAATGTACAGATCTGAGCAAGACCTAGATCCACCTAGGAAGAGAGATAGTGAACACAGACACAGTTCTATACATCTTATCGTCACCTCTGCTCACTGGGAAACAGAAAGCACAGCAGAACACACTGCCTTGGGCTGCAGCTTTTACAGGAAGGCAGTTCTCCTGCATTACTCAGGGCAAGTCTCATGTCTTACAGTTGTTCTGTAAGTGTGTTCTGTAGTGTTGTGGAAGGCGGGCATTACTATATGTAACGATCTTCTAGCCTCTACCTCTGAACTAAAATTTGGTAAAACCACAAAATGTTTTCACCATACATCAAAGGCATTCATGAATTATAAACATTGCTTGCTACGCTATTTTATATATGAGAAAGTCTTTCATAAGACTTTCATAACCATTCATTTGATTCTAAGAAGTATTTTTGGAAATTAACCAGTATTTGTACCTCCTGCTCTATGGCAACTTCATGGTGATGTTGCTATCTATAGTACAGAGCAAAATTCTGAACAATGACAACAAATAGGTGATGTGAAAAATAGGTGTATATTTTAAAAAGGCAGGCTTCCTGCTAAACTTGAGTTTCTTAAGTTAACTCTTTAGCCTTGCTCATTCTAAACTTCTACCACTTGTTGTCTGGAAAGAGCACAGAGAATGAAGTTCAGCCTCTGGAATGATGTCCTCCTTTGTCCTCTGATGATCAGCTCTTATTTCCTCCATTCTTACTGCCTTCCCACATCTTTTGTTCACTTACTATTTGCTTTCTCTGGATTTTCCCATCTGGTGCACTGAATTATGAATAATAAGTTAGAGGATTAAGCATAAAAGCCTTAATCAAAATGGAGGCAAAACAGCTACTTAGCCAACCACAGTGGATGCTCTCTTTCTCACACGACAGTAACGTAACCTAAACTGATCACACACAGAGCACTTAACAAGCTCCCCAAAACATGTTGCTCACTGCTCCCAGCACACGAATTACTCTTTCCAAAACCCCTAACACCCAGTCACGTGAGCCCACTGACAAAGTCAAATGGAGTTTCTGCACTTAGAGACTCTAGTTAGAGAGTCAAGTCTTCTTCAAACAAAACACACAATTTGGTGTTAAGAGATACCACACATGAAGTGAGACCCTTCTTATAAAAGAGAAGATGATTTCAGAATGACATCTACTACAATGAAGATCAAATTAGCAAAAGATCTCATTGATTTGTACGAAAGATGGATAGGTGCTTATTAGAAATAAGGAATAAGAGTACAACAGAATAAAGTGCTTGACTTAAGGCTATCCATAAATGCGAATTTTTATAGGAAGAGAAGGAATGTTTCTCATGTATTTCAAAGTCATACATACCAAAGAAACCTGTAATCTATAAGAAAGACAGCAGGAGGCAAGAAGTGAACTGTGTAAAGAATCAAAACTAAAAAGACTTCCTCTTCCTGCAATTCTTTCTTCTATATTTCTTTCCAGATGTACCAACCTATTTCTTATATAAGAGGAAACTAGAAAGTTTAGGCAATTCTGGTAGACTCTTTTTAATCCACTTTGCTCTAATAAGGCTGCAAAGAAATGAGAAGAATGGGAAAGGTCTCCTCATCTCCTACTCAAGATGGTAGCCAGACTAGACAAACTATTTGTGTTTGGTAATTCTCATGTACGTTTAAGTGTTTCTAAGCGATCAGTGCTTCTAGGTACTGACACGCTTCTCTTCCTAGCATTCTCATGCAGAAGAATACAACAGGAAATTATCTGAGCTCAAGAAACAACCAGGTAACACAACCACAATTCTTTCTAAAACACACAGGAACTACTCCAGTGTCCAAAGATGCTGACTCCAGCATATCTTCCCTGATATGTAAAAGATTGATGCAAAAACTGTTATAGCTTTGGTATCCATCCCCTCTCCAGTGATTTTCCTGAAAAGTAAAATGTTCTACAAATAATTCAGCACCTCTATTAGAGTGTATATTCAGCTATCAGACAAAAGCAAAAAAGTAGTCTAACCATTTTACAACCCACAAAAGCAAGGGAGGTTCAAGATTTCAATTTTAAATTCCTAATTACTTTAACAAATATTAAAGGCTCATCAAGGTTTTCTTTCCATCCATATTACAAACTGTAATGGATCCTCAAATCTTCAAATTTAACCCACAGGATATTCTGCTACACAACAATTAACTGTTCCAATCTTCATTTTGGCATTGACAACAAAACAACTATTAGCGTTGTAGCTTCAAGCAGAGAACAAGTATTTTAATTCTACTATTTTAATACATTTCTGTAGCATGACCTAATGTTACCTGGTTGCATGGGCCTGGTTGGCTAATTAAAATAAAACTCTCCTCAGTGTAACCTCTCCAGAAAAATGAGTAGCATGGCAGATGGACACACAGTTCCTTCCCCAACTGAAATCCTTAAATTGCAAAATCATAATTTGTTCTTTGTGAGTCCACACCTATTCCTTTACTTATAGCTTATGCAGTGGTAAATAGAGGCATCAGATGCCTTTTTTTAGTTTACAAGAACAGTTGGAGCATATTCTTCTGCCTTGGCTAACCAAAGTTCTCTGATGAGACAGCAAGCCATGTTACTGAACAAAGGCACTCTGATTTCAAGGACCAGTTGAGATCTTGGCCCTAAGAAGCTCAGCTACCACAAAGACAAGGCTCCAAAATCCATCAAAATGTCCCCAATGTGGCTGGTTCAGGAGCAGAGTTCCATTTCAAATATATCAGGCTATTTCTCATGTCCTTCCGTTCAGTTGTGTTTAACCAGATTAAACAAGAGCGGATCAGAACACGATCAAACTACTCTTTAAATATGACCCAGCATCCTACTATATTGATGAAAACTGTGATTTCTTTTAGAGATTTTATAGGATTCTGATTATCTGAATCATGAAGACAACTGAGTGTAAAAAAAGTCTCTATTTTAGAATATATACAGATAGAGTTTTATCTGTTCCCTGATTCATTCCTATCCCAAAACTTTGTGATTTAAAAGTGAAAGGATGTTCAGATCAGATCGATCCTATATCTTTCATCATTCCTTGAGGCTGACAAATTTCTTTATGTAATTTTTTTTTCCTTTTAGGGTAGATGTGTTTTGGCTACGAAGGCCTTGTAGATTTTTTAGCATGCAAGAAAAAATATCTGATAAATGGCCTTAAGGAATTCTATGAGAAATTTCTCAGAAAGGATCCTACCTTCTGCCCTCTGGGATTTTTTTTAGAAACTGTCTTAATTTGTTAAAAACTTTTCTTCTTTCTAATGAATTCTCACCACAAAGTCAAGTTTACCCTCATTTAGGGCTATGTCCATTACTCCTCTCTGCTATTACAGACAATAGCCTTCCATGGGAGACACGGAATTTGTAGCCAAAGTTGCAATATTCTCATTCTGTTTGAAGTACAATAAAACTTTAAGTACAATATTTTTTTCCCGGCTCAAGAGACCTTTATTTCTCCATATTTCATCTTCTGATCATGTTTCTGTTCCAAACATAACATCAGCCTCTATCTTAAAGAACTTTCTAGAAACCAAGTAACCTAAGCTTTTTTTTCCTATCCTTCCTTTGGAAATTAACATTTTTATTAGCCCCAGTCTTAAAAAAAACAAACAAGAAAAATTATAAGAGATTTTATGAAAAATAGAGGATATCTGTATCTGCCCTCCAGTAAGATCAGAGTCTGCATTCAATGTAGGTCTTCCCTATTGAGAAATGTTTGGAAAAGGCTGGGAAAACAAATCTGAATATCACCTGATACCTAACAGTCAATTTCATGAGTATCACTTGTTTAAAATGCATGAAGACATTGTCATGTCTCTGGTTAGAACTTTTAACTTTTACCATCCAGCAATGAAAGAAACTACAGTAGTGGCAACTTTTAAGAAAACTGTTGCTGCACTTAAGATTACTTTACACTGTATTGTCTTTTATACTTAAACAAGTTAAACATTTTAATGACTGCGAGGATAAAGTATTTATAACATCTCTTTTTTAATTAGAGCCCTTAAATTTTTTTTTCTTTGAAGAAAATACACTATAGAGTCTCTGAATCAATCAATGGAATAGTAAGACTTTAAACAAGTATGGCATCAGCACTCCGAAAGAACAGCAGCGCCTCAGAATAAGGCAACTGCCTGCTGTCAGTTGTAATAAAATTTACACTCATGGAACTGAGATACAGTGAATACGGAGTAGGACCATGGACCAGATGGCTCTGGAGAACTTAAGTGGGAAGGAAAAACAAGATTGTTACATTTTCTGTAACACGTTCTTACAGAAAATGTTTCAAAAAACTTCAGCAATGATGAATAACTGAGATATGGAGTGAGAAAAATACTAGCTGTAGAAATGGATGGCTGCACCTGGAGAGATACAAACTTGCTCAGTAGTTGTAGATGCACTAACAGCAAACAGAATTTCTATTCTATGGACTTTCTCTAAACATAGGACATTCTGGGGGCTTTTTAGGTTTCCAGTAAAGTTGTACAGAACACAAAACATTAGAGCAAAATCCTATTTTTCTTCCTGAATTGTAAGGTACTAAACCAATTCTATAGATCATTGTAAATTACAGATCCTCAGGTTGCAGAAATTCAAACTGAGCACATGAAAGAAAATCTAGCAAGCTAAAAATTGCAAAATTAGAATTTGAAAAGCAAAGATAAAATACTATCTAAAATTTTGGTAATTTACAAATGGTACATAAAAACTGAGTTCATTTGGTGTGGCTTGGTAGTATAGAACATACCAAGCTCGCTTGTGTTAGGGAAAAGAGAAATGAAAATCTAGCACAAGACAATGAAGCACATGAAAACAAATCCACTCTAATACTCTTCATGCATTGGTGTCATTTAACAGGATGACGTGCTTTAAAAAACTTACATTTAAAAGGATATGATCTGAAAATCAAATCACATTTAATAGATAAACATATTCATTTCCTAGGTGAGTGAAAGACATTTCTGCTCTCTGACACTACTGTAAGTGATGCTAGATATGCAACAGAGTTACAAAGGGAAATTTTAAAAACATTGTTAATGATAACATCTTTGTTCATTACTTATTTTGGAGAGCGTGACTACTCGGTTTAAGTTTGCTCTCTATCTGTTTCTATCTATGCATGCTTAACAGACTACTATTTTTAGCAACATTTAGCATTAAATGAAGAAACTTACGACGTATATGCAAAACGAAAACACAGAAGGACTAATTTTCCAAACAGTATGTTAAATTTGTATAAGAATAAAGGTTCTTACACTGCATATGTTGTGCCATAACCCAGTTGTGGAGCAGCCTGTAGTTTTCCACAGACCCCTTTACCATTTCTACCAGTAAGTCATAAGCAGCAGCCCTTGAAGAATGTGACTTGCATTTTGGCTGTTGTCTGTCTTTTAGACTTGGCAGCAAGAACAGAAGATTGAAGATGTCTCTTAGAAACTCCTGTAAAAACAATTCAATACGCAAGTTTATCAGTTTGAACAAATTCTTAAAAAATAACAGTCATCTATTATCAATATTACAGAAATGTCTACAGACTTTCTGGTCCTCTATCAGTTATAAAACTTTCTATGACTTGCATACAAGTTTTGAACTATGAATTTCAACAGTTTTCTCTGTATTACAGGGACTGTAAGAGAAATAAGTCTGCTGAAAAAGAATATCAAATTATCTTCCCCTTATGCTAACTCCAGCATGTGGCAAAAATTACAGGGGGGAAAAAATAAATAAATAAATAAATAAATTCAGTCTGCCAGACATTTGCAACTTGAAAATGCACAGATACAACTTAAGTAAGAGACTTTTTTTGGTAAACAAAGATATACAACATGAAAAAAAACTACAATGGCATAATTTATAGAAACATTCACAAACGTGTCATGCATATTTTATCATAAAAAACACTAAGATATGCACCAGCCTTGCACACTGATGCATGCTTTTATTCTTCCTTTGTATATAAAAGCACATGTATAATAAACACGTCTTTTTGTTATATGTGATAAAAGTAAATTGTGCAAACAATGAAAACCAAAACGTTGATAAGTAAAGACAGCACAAAATGCTGGTGCTATTGAAATCAGTAAGAGAAGTTAGTTGTCTTTAATAGAGGGGTTGGACTTCATGATTGATAATGAATTTCATTGAGAAACTATTCATATGGATTTTTAATTTTAAGACTAGTTTCGCCCAGTGAAAGTCAGTATATAACTTTAATGATGCTTCTATTTTGGGTTTTACAAATTGATAATTATTCACAAAAACAGAAAGCCATATTGTGTACCATATGTACTGTAAGTCTATTTTACACTGTGCACAGAATAAGGTTGACTGTAAAAGTTAAAACGTTAACACACTTCCATTTACCTGTTTGGAATATTGGTCAGATTTGAAGAGGCAAAAAATGTAACTGTGCCAAGACAGATTGACTTGGATGACAAACACACACTACGTATCATTAATTATATTTACCTTCCCAGTTCGATACAGTAAAAAACTGAGACTTCCCAAACTTCCATACCTTCGCTTAGTCAATTTACTTCAGTAACATTGGAATGAAAGCAAAACACCAAGTCAATAACAACACTAAGATTTATAGACTTGTAAGACTATGTGGTCATACCCTTCCAAAACTATACCACCTTTAAAGAAATATAAAATGGTGAAAGGCTTTCCTCCAGTTCCAGAATAAACATTACTAATTAGCCATGCAGGTTTTACAAGTGTATTACAAGTGATCATGAAAAAAGATAACGTTACATAATTTAGAAATAGGATTTCAGCAAATTCTCTCAGAAATAGCAATCACTGTATGACCTGTGTGTCCAGGGTATATGACATGATCTACAGCCTTCTTTTAGCAAGAATCAGACAAGAAATTGTTTTCCTCTGCAATTTTTTTGAGTATTTTTTTCCTAAAGGTATTTTCTTCATTTGTTTTTCTAAGGACAGAAGTGGCTCTCTTTTGAAAGAAGTACATGGGGCTATTATACTTAATTCTACAATTTCTAGACTGCAATTAAAATAAAGATCCTGTTCCTGAATTTTCCTATTCATGTATATTCAGTTAAGCAGCCATCTGAGGTTAAGAGGGGAGATTTCTGCTCTAAAATCTTACTGAATTCTAAAAATTTCCAAATATGACAGCCTCCACCACACATGGGAAAATCACCCTAAAAACCTTGTTTCCTGTTTAGGGAAATTCATGCAGCATTAATATAAAATCTTATAATCAAGGTCTGCTTATGTCTGAATACTATGGAGAAGCCTCCTCCCAGCCAATATAGTTAACCAGAGTTCTTGCAGACTCTCTTCACACTTTGCAGATGTATTTTATTCTCTTTATGTGTGATATTCAAAAGAACTGGAATGCTTAGTTTCTTGAGTTAATCTATTCTTTGCACCAACAGCAGAAATTTTTTTCCAGCTTTTCAGTAATGCGAGAGGCTGGAGAGGCCTGCCAAAGGTAGAAAGACAAATACACTGGCCTATCAGTCAATAGCCATACTATCAGCAGCCTAAGCAGAGCAATAAAAGAGTTTACAAGCTAATCAATCCTCTCCCCCATACATCTAAAGCCTTAAAAGAGGACCAGATTTTTCAGCCTATGAATTGCAATAAACAGGTGGACTGTGGTGATTTTTTTTTAACCACAAAAGAATTCTGAAGAAAAATATTATCTCTTGAAGAGGATGACTTTGCCCTGACCAAAGAGTTATGCTGATACATGCAAGTATCTAATGCATGCAGCAGCTGCCAAGCATCAGCTTCTTCTCCCATGATCTAATAATGGTGTGCAGAGCACCACAGAGGTGGGAAATATGGGCCTATTGAGTTGAATATATTAAATACCAATCTCCCAGCCCATTTCCAACTTGCACATGTGGTATAAGTTGTGCTGAAAAGAGTGCACCTGAGGCAGCAGTCTGGCTTCTTTCCATTCCTAACCCTGCTTGCCAGGTGTAGTTAGCTACGCCTGCAGACCATCTGCATCTGGTATGTGAAGTTATAATGGTGCTTTCAGCTGCAGCCTAATTTTCCAATCTTTTTCGAACAGATATCCCAACACCCCAGACTCCTCAAAGTGCAGGAGCAGTGAAAAAAACACCTTGGAGGGTGGCTTTGTTTAGAAGATAAATACGAAAACTCAACCATGTAAAAACACACTTTTTTATTGTGCAAGTGGCCTTAAGATGCATCTTCCCAGTGAAGGTGTGTTAGCTAGAACATTTTAATAATAAAAACTAATAAAACACACTTATTCTGATAAAATTACTCTTTCAAAATAATGCCAACAATGTTACTTAATGCCAAGTGGTGCACAACTAAGGTAGAGAGTATTAAAACTTTTGAAGAGTGAAACTACCTTCAGAGCTACATTATGATAAGGAACAGAGTAAACAGACAGGACACATGCAACACAACTGTATATATGGGTCTATTTTCCTGGTGAAACCTCACTAAAGGTCCAAACACAAGCTCAGTATAGTCTACAGAAATAAATGTCAGCTTAAATCAGCACTTAGACCAGGCCTTTTGTGCAACTCTCTATTTATCCAAGGGTCTATGCAATATCACTTCCTTGAACAGACAACAATTTTCAGAAAGCACTAAGAAACAGAGCATACCAGGTTGTGGAAGTAGGTTTTGTGCAGTAACATACAAAGAGGAGACATTTCAGTCACAGACCACCAAGTTGCCAGGCAGCATGAACATGACAAATACCTAAAGCAGCAAGGGAAGACCAGAAATACAAGCCCAGTTTTCCCTCAACCATTACTACAACATGGCCTGACAACACAAAGCAGAAACTTTCGGGGAGCTTTGCTTGCCTACCTACTCTCCCATCTAAGCAGAAGAAGGACAAACTTTAGTAATATTCTTCTAACAGAGGCCTGCTGCTGCACATGTATAGAGCTTAAAAGATAATTTCAGATCACAAGTGTCCCAGGATATAGTCAAAAAGCAGTAGCTGTCATTGATTACTAGTAAACTAGTTAATGCTGATCGACTTGGAAAACATTTAGAGATCATAAATAAAAATAAATCAGATTTCTAGTCTGCAAGAGCAGCATCCTGAAGTTAAATATACTTAGAAAGGGCAAGAGTTGTAAGCACTGCTTTTTAATAAAGGAATCAGATGTTTGTTTCTATGAATCATCCTAAGGCTTGATAGATGACATTCTCATACACTGAACCCCAAAGTCAAAATAGAGGAAAAAAGGTCAAAGGAAGAAAGCACCGTAGAAGAGAGAGCACTGCCATGACTACTTCTTGTCCATTTCTCACCTGCCCTTCCCGAGAAAATTTAAAAGGTGGTTTGTGTTTAATAACACTTGTTGCAAGACGAAGCAGCCCTGTAAGTCCATCGTCTTCTATATTACCATCTTGATGGTCAAGGATTTCTCTGCTAGATATAAATATATATATAAAAGAAATGTTAAAACTGTGTTTATCCCAGTAGCAATAGATAAAATGCAGCTCACAAGTAAAAATACCTTTACCAAACCTTACCTCCGAATGCAGTCAGCAAGATGTCTTGCAAGTGCATCTAAATCAAGCAGTGTGGTCTGATTAAAAATGAAGAAAATGGAATATACATGAAAAATAATTATTTCATGAATTACAATTAATAAGCCCAGTTAGAAACCGTGGTTATGTGGGGTGTTTGGGTTTTTGTCTTTTTTTTTTTCTTTTTGCTGTTTAGGTTTGGCTTTTTTGCTATTTTTTTGCTACTGCACACAGAAAAATAGTGACAACTATAATTTTTCAAAAAAGCTCTTAAAATAATATTTTAAAGTATTTTCATAAATGTGGTAAAACAGTTTTCCTTTTTATATCTATGCTGCACAGTTCAAATGAAGTAACATATTTTTTCTTCATATCCAGATCTCCTCCAAATACTCTCTCTGCTATTTTAGAATGAAATGGTTAAATGTTATTTCTTAAAAGTGCAAAATGTAGTTTGTCATCAGAGCACTTAAAAGTCCCACTACCATTTCTTGCTTGGACAACATACAGGCAAGAAGAATTGTAGCCTAGTTACTAGATTCAAATCATAAAAGGGACTTACAAGGAAAATGAATGGCAGAAAGGAGGATGAGGTCTTTTTTTTTTTTTTTTTTTTTTTCTCTATTGGTAATATCCAGAGTTGGGAAAGGATTAGATTTTCTCCACTCCGGAAAAACTAGGATTAAGGCTGTATCTTCTCTCCCTTCCGCACACTCTGTCACAGCACTGAGAATAAACTGAAGACATTTACAGAGTGCCTCCAGCAGAAGTAGTTGCAGAAGATGCCCAAAAGGGCAACTTTAACCCTTTAGAGATGTTTGTGAATAATTCTTCTGACTTGAGCTGACTGTGTGTTAACTGAAATTCTTTCTCTTTTCTTTCAGTTTTGCTTGAATACTTGCTTACCTCCTTCTTAGATCCCATTGAAATTATGTCTCCTATTAAAAGTGAATCTCCCCTAAACAATTAGGGTATTCACAAAATCTGTTATTTTCATATAGTCCACTCTGCGTGTGTGTGACAGCTATCCTCATCATCTGTACTTTACAGTCTCTAACAAAATCTTCCTTTGGCTAAGAGCTAGAAAGACTAAATACACACAGAGAGTACGGACAGGGGGAAGAAGGGAGAGATCCAAGAGCAGTTTATACAATTTCACCGTATCTTAAGTAAAAATGCTTTGTATTGAAGTAAAAGTGGCCTGAATAAAAAAAGGCACACATTTAAATGAATGCAAAGCAAAGCCTACCTGACTTGCATCTTTCACATGTATGTTATCAATCAGTTTGCACAGCAGCCAAAAATATTCTTTACAACCTGGGCGTAACACTGGTTCCTCTTCATAATCCTCTATCTGTGGAAAGAAATTGCTTTTGCTCCAAAATACATGTATGAAAAGCAAGTAGTAAACCGACTTTTCAAAAATACTATTTTCTACAGAAGCCTACTTAAGATAAGCCAAGTATAAGAATGTTTTTTTCTACAGTGGTAAGAGTGCAAGTTTTCTACTATTTTTCTTCTGAAATAGTTATTATTTTTGCTGAGAGATTCTCAAGTTGATCTACCATAACATTAAAAACTCTAGAATAGTATTGGCTCTGTCCTCCACACTACAAATTGCAAATTTTTTAGGAGTAAACAGAAAAATGAGAAATTTGGAATGAACTTGACATAGTTAGAACAGTTTTGATTTCAACTAGTCTAGTAGTTCAAATCTTCTGCAAAGCTTTTTAATTTACATGTTTTTTATGTCAACATAGTTTAAAAATAAGCAGCCTGCTCTAGTCTCTAAATGAATTAAGGCAAAATCATCCAGGTTAGTTCAAACCATCTCTATTAATCTGCATAAACACTGAAAACTCTTCCTGTACCAGTTCTGGCAGCATTCAGAGAACATCTCCTATTTAGTAGAGCCACGAGGACAATAACACTCAAACAGAAAAACAGCAGCAATCAACTGGGAACAATAACTTCCTGCTACCGCAGAAAGCACCAATGCACACACAGAGCTATGCACCTATTAATTTACTTTCTATTATTAATCTACATTTAAAATGGTAGTCAGGGCATAAATTGAAAATACAACTATCATTCCCTAACAGTGTGCTGTATGGACACTAAAATACCTGAAGAAGAGTGATTCCTAAACATTATTCTACACTGTTTTAAGCACAGATAAGCCCTATAGTAGTGCACTGTCAGAGCTGTAACTACTTCTGGGAAGTTTCTTGAAAAATATAGACCACAGAACTTAGTATCTGCACGTTTCAGCAATGGCTGGATGGTTAAGTGCTTTAATTTTTTCCCTACTTTTCTACTGACAAGAGTAAGCTTAAAAACATCTTTGACAAAATCTTGTAACATGCTAAAGTCTTACCCGGATAGGTTTTAGAGCCTGAGCATCAGGTAGAAATTTTAATAATGTTGATGCAGCCAGCAGCAGAAAGGACCGATTAATTGAGTCTCCCCCATCCAGACCAGAGAGAGATAATTTGTATAAACCATTACAAGATTCATGGCGGACGGCAGTCTTCATGAAAAACAAATAAATTAAAAAATGATTGCACATATTACTTAGAAGACTTTTTTTTCTGTTTTTCTTTTTTGACTTCTCTTTAATATATATACTTATAATTCCATTCCTCTCATAATACATATTACATTAATAAGACAGAGGGATGTAAAAATGCAATTACAAATAACACACACTTAATTAGTTATAGAAAAATGAAAACAATACACAAAAAAGAAAAATAAAAAGATTTGTCTGTGCATCTTGCCACTTCTCTACTGTATTTTCTACATTGAAGATTACAGTCAGTTACAGAAATAAAAAATATTACATTACAGGGGGGCAGCATATAAGCTTTTTCTGTGATTAAATAATAAAACACAATAATAACAAACGCTCCATCATGTCTATATTGCACCTTTAAGCAATCACTAATAAATAAGAAAATTTCCTATTATGCACAACTATGCGATTTTCCGTTTTTTATTTCTTATATCAGAATAAACCACTTTTAAGCAGATTTTAATACCAGCTTTCACTTCATATTATGATGAGAAGTATAGCTAGAAAAAATATTACAATGGGGAAAGTATAGTTAGACTAATCCATTTAAGAGGTCATGATCTAGAAATTTCAACCAAAAAGTTACCTTTAAATGGAAGTCAAGAATGAAGACTGGAGTTTATACAGTAACTGGTTTGCAATCCACCATACCTAGGCTATTTTACACTATATTTTCAATACAGAATGATTAATTCTTAAATACGATTCTAAGTAACTGAGTTAGAATGTGCCTACTTTGAGCAGGAAACATGTTTTGAATTTAGCAAGAAGAGCACCCACTTGGACCCCGAGTAAAACTTGTGCCATATTATGGAACCCTTAACATACCTCTGGAATAAGAAGAGTAAGTTTCTTCAGCCAGTCTTGCAAATGATCACTGTCTGCCAGACTGGATTTCACCAAGGAACAGCAGTGAGCCCAACTCACCAAGAGCCACATTGAATAATGTGTAACTGCAAAGAAAATGAGATGAGAGTACATTACAATACATCACTTTGAAATAAAATAGGCTTTTTAGTTTGAAAAGTTGCATAGTACTGGCACATTTGGCATTCATTTCAATCACACTAATATACAAGACTAAACCCTTATTGGCACTTAAGATACTACCAAAGCTGAGCATTTTATCATTTCAGTTACTACATACTGACCATTGTATTATTGATCCCAATTATGTTACCCAAAATATTACCAATGTGAGGCACACTTCCTTTTCGATGTCTTAAAAAGTGAGCTGGAACTTTGCTAGGGGGTTGCATCAGCTCTTAACATGGACGATTCTGTGGACTAGCTAGTATGCCCGTTCCTTTCTTCTTAACAGCCCCCAGTATCACTCTAGTAGGTAATACAAACTAGGTCAGGAGAATTCAGGTTCACAAACATAACTTCTCCAACACAAAATGAAGTGGGAAAAGCCCAGGGCGATGTCAGACAACCACGGCCTAACAGTAGGAGGATCTACTTATATTTACGGACATTTAAGCTGTACTTTTGACAACTATTCTACTGTAGACTTAATGTGATACAGATGTTAAATATCGCAATTGATATGATATTAAATATGCTGCCCTTCTGGAGATGAAGACAGAGCTAAAGTACAAAATTTCAATACATCTAAAACATTTACAGAGAAGGAAAGCTGGGCAAGTCCTCTGGAGCATCTGTGTATTCTTCCATCTAGACTACAACAGCCCTCATGCTACCTAGGAATATATTTTTACTGAACTTAAATGGTGGAATAAATTAATTACATAATTTGCTATTTTAAATAACTTTTCATTATTATTAGTTCATAAAATATTTGCAACACTAACCTTCATGTCTTGACCTGTGATCAGCCTGAGCTTTCAACACCCTGAGCAGGAAGAAGATAAAACCATTTGAATTTCATCACAGAACATAACAGATTTCCAATGAGAAATACGAACACATGCAACTGATGGCAAATAACACAGCTACTCTAAAGGACCAACTAAGAAAATTTTAAAAGGGTTCACTTCCTGCAATATTCAAAACCAGCAACAGTAGAAAATTGCTACATCTTCAATTCCCTCTTTTACGTTTTAATTGACTGCAAGCTAATAAAAAAAGAAAAAAAGAAAAAAGCCCATAGCCACCAATATCTTTATTTTAGCCAAGAAAAGATGGAACCAAGATAGATCCATAAAGCAGAAAGCCAGCGTTCTTGATACTGAAGTACACTTTGAACAAGTTTTCAAATTTTAAACATGTCACTTATTTATTTCCTTTTTTTTTTTTTTATGCAGGATTGCTTTTCTCAGGATGGAGAAATGGTAGAGGACAAAAAAATCACTAATATCCAGTTTCAGAAAGTAAAATTTTGCCTTCAATACATGCACAAACACTGAAACAATATGCGGAACTTCAGAAGTAACAATCTAATGTTATTTCATTGTGAATAATAAATCCAAACACAAGCACATCAATAAGCTTTTGCTTGTAAACAAATTTATTTTGATGATTTCTCCTTTATATTGCCTTGAATTGCTTTAATTGCTACCGAGATAACAAAGAAACAGTTTTGTCTTAAGAATTTATATGAGAACATATCTTGCATTTTTTGTTGCTCAGTGTCATATAGCCTGAAGAACAACTGGTTAAACAACAAGAGAATCCAAGATAATTACTTATTTTACACATATTCCTTTTATTAATTTCTGATAATCTGTTTAGTTTAGTGATTTTCTATTACTGATGACTTCTGGGAGTTCCCTCTACCACTTACAAGGGTAGGTAACTTCAAAAAAGATGTCTAAGAAGAGAAAGTCTAATTCCTGTAGAAAATACATTTCTGACATGGTCTTCATGGCAATTAAAACAGAAAGAGCTATTCACTTAATTTAGAACAATCAAAGAAAATGTGCACAATTTATAAGTTTTATTACAAGAATAAAGAGATATTGTACCTAGGTGCCAAGTTGTCATATGTATAAGCTACTGACATAAGTCGCTGAATCAGACTGGTTCCCTGGACAAGTACAAGAAACACCTTTAAAAATTGAAGTCAAAAGAAAAAAAAAACAGTTAATATAACAACAAGCTTTTTTAAAATTTATTTTTAAATTATTCATACTGTTTGAATCTAAAACAAACCCATCTGTAGAGGGAGGAGGAGCAAAAGAGAAATGAAACCAACTCCATAATTAAAAGTTGTATTATGATTTTTATTAAAGCATGTCTAAAATCCTGTGGTTTACTGCATAAGTTTAGCTGCCAAAATGTTATTCTGCTACTCTTTGAAAGACAGCTTAACTGAAAAGAAAAAATTAAGATGTATTCATTTCTTTCACTAGTAGAAAATTGGTGTGGAAAACCTACAGTTAAATTTATTTTAAATATCTCAGGTGTGAGGGAGAAGGCTCAGCATGAAGTTGTGTGGGGGTGAAGTCGTGTATGAAAATTTATCTGTTTTCTTTGTGATCATCATGTTTTATTAACTATCTGTTCATTAAAATTATTAATCTTTACAGAATCTCTGATAGGCTACAAAAAAAACGAAGTCTGAAGAAAGCCTTTTGGGGTCTTTAGCTAGCAAATCCAACGCAATCATAAATAAATGCCAATGATGATTAAAAATCTAACCCCAGTTATTACTACCCATAACACCATTAACTATTGTTCTCCCCTTTTAAAATATAATTGGTATTTGATCATTTCCCCAATTCATAGCAGCTTTTGAAATTTAGTAATCTATTTTGTCCAATATATAATACTTACAGAAGAGTTAGGGTCTTGCCATGCAAATAAGTTTTTAAGAATGACAAATGTGAAGTTTGGCTTTAGCTCAGAATTCAGATCTACTCTTTCTGGTGAACACAACTGTTCCTGTGCTCAAAACAAACCTATTTTCAGTGAACATATCTCTAGCAATCCAAAGCCAAAAGACTATGGATGAAATATCAGACTTGCTCTGCCTCAGGAAATTAGCATGCAAAACACTGTGAGGAAAGTTTACAGGCTTGGGTAAATGTACCATACACTCACTCAGATATTCTTAGTAAACTACTTCACCCTTAAGTGTTCACTAAGGGAATCTAAGAAGGATTTGGTGAGGATGATGACAGCACATAATGACAGACTTCCAAAAATACAGGAGTTACTAATTTGGAAAACAAAATGTTAGAAATAGGGATGAAGCTTTGTAATTCTAAAAATTCCATTTCACATGCTTAAATTCCTATTTATATTGTTTCTTTGGAGAAGTCATCAAACAAGCATTATGGCTTCAGCTTCTAAATCTGGGAGGTTTAAAGCATAACTCTTTGAAGAATAATTTGTAGGATTTATATTTTTTTCACTGTGCTATTTTAATTACCAAACTAAAGGCTTCCCACAACAAATGACCCAACTTTCTAAAATCCAACTTTCACAAAATCTATATACTGTTGATCTCTTACCTCTGTTAGACGAGGTATATGAAGGCCCTTTGCATGATCACTTGCAGTCTTCCTTGATTTGCCTGGCCACGTTCTTTTTCTGTGACTCTCTGCTACACCAGACCAGGCAAAGACATCATGGTAAGCTAAATCCAAATCTGACGGATCAACTGCAAACTGGCATATCAGCTTCAGCAAGCAAGCAAGACAATCTAGCTGCCACTGTGAATAAGAAAAAAAAAAAATTTTCATTTTTTCAGAAATTAGTTTTACAAAACAATTCTTTGTCTCCTATAGAATCTGAAATAAAAAGCTTAAGTAAACTACAAACATCTATTTTATACATATATATGTATGTTTGTTTCTTTACTTTTATATATACTTGACTCAGAGCTTCGAAAATTTCAATTCTTACTTACCAAATGCCTAAGAATTGAAACTATAGAAGAGGAAAAATTATCTAATAAAAAAAAGAATTTAGCTCAAACTAGTAATAGCATAATGATGAAAATAAATAAATTACAGAAATATTAATGTTCATTATTGGGAAATTTCTTTATTAATCCCAAGGCCACAATGCTAGCAGTTTGTCTCAATGACAAGTGGAAACACTCCAAGAAATGATGGTTCCTGGCCTCTTCAGAGAGGAAGATAATTTACAGATTATTGCTTTTAAACATACTATAACAAAAGCTTCTAAATTAGCAACCTTCCCTAAAACAAAAAGAAGAAAAATAGCAAAAGTGATATATTCCTTTTTTACTTAGCAAATTTTGACCTTTTTCCTTTAACTATAAAAGCATGTATGATCAGCGCTGTTGAAAAGATTCCTAAAGTTGGAATCCAGGTTTTTTCTTTAGGATGTGCCCAAAGGTGTACTTTATTTCATTCTAAAAACAAAGAATCTTTAAGACTAGATAAAAAAAGCAAAAGAAAAATATCAAGAAAAAAATACGAAGTTTGAAAATGACATATGAAAAGTCTGAAGTATACAATTTAAAAAATATATATTTTAGGAAATTCTCATTTGTCTGTGGAGATTCTGTGATTACTGGCATTACATTCTATAGCACTTCTATAAGGATGAATGACAAAAGTATTTAACTAAAAAATAGTAATTCACGGTTGTGATCAGTTGTGCCTTTTGCTGCTTATTTGTACACACTGATACTTTTCACTTACTACAGAAAACAAAACAAAGGCTGATAGTAATGGAAGTCTCTACAAATGACAGCTATGTTATTCTGGAAAAAAAGGGTGAATTACTTACCACAGTCCATGATTCCTGTTCTTTAGGTTCTAAGATTCCAGAATTAAAAATTTCTAGCAACTGTTGGAGCCCTCCAGCAGCAACAAACTGTAAGTATATTATGGAGCCAATGTGAGAAAAGAAAAAAAAAAAAGTGGATATATAAATACCACTAATCTTAGTTAGTTGCCAATCTGACCTTCATTACCAAAAAAAAAGGAATTATAAACTATGCAGTTGGCTTTTTTTTAATGAAGGAAAAAAGTAATATTATATGCAAAATACGCATATAAATATACGCATACAAATCTACAGGCCAAATAACACAGAAAACCCTTGAAAAACTTCACAATGTTACAAAACTCTTAGATATAAGATTTAAAAATTGATTTTCACTTTATACTATTATTAAAAAACTACATTACATGTTACAGAATTCTATAGAAATACAAACCTTGCAGCTCCATGTGTTTTTACTGTTTTCTATTTGATCTTCACTTGAATCATCTGAATCTGGGTAAAGATCACTATAACTTCCCTACAGATAATGAAGAAGAACTAATTATAAAAATGCAAGAATTAAAATAAAATAAAAATTCATCTATACATACTTTTGATTCAGAGAGCAAAAGATATATTCTGTGCAATAAATCCTATTACCGTAGATTCACGCCTTATTCTTCTATTGGGTTTTCCCAGAGCTTCGATAATTTCAAGAGCATATAAAAGTTTATGTGCACTTTTTATTCGCAGAAGATCTTTCCAACTAAAGCCATCATTACCCTTAAAAAAACAAAGACAAAGAACATTTGAACAACTATACCTGATGTTGACCTATCTAAAAAAGGCAATTATTTAAGTTTCATCTATTATTTGAAATAAGACAACTTCAAGCATATTTCTATTCATGAATAACAATCTGAATAATGTAAAAACTGCAGTGCCATTTCAAAAATCCTCCATTTAATGGCTTTTTTTTTCTATTCTTTTCCATCCAAATCATTTTTTCCATTTAATTGCATGCACCTTAAAGGTGTACACAATTTTCAGGAAAAAGAAGCCAAATATGCCCTGAATTATAATTTCCACCTAAATTAGGATGTGTGTGTCTATAGAGAACTATAGTACGTAATTTCAAGAACTTAAAACATGCATATTTTTAATCACTTGGGTAAGAAATACTACCACAACAGTCATGATATTAAAGCAAAGTTTTAAGTTTGAAATGCTTTAAACACAATAGGTTACAGATGAAAAAACTGCTGCTGCAACTGAAACAAAAAGATAGTAGGCATTTGCTAGTTGTTTCATTCATTGAGTTCTTTTTTTTAAAAGAAATCATAAAAACAAATACTGGAAACTAAACTGACATACCTGCTCATCCGAAATACTTTGGAATGCCTGTAACATATTAGGGCACGTTGGTAGAAGCATTAACAGTTCCCAGACACGTCTGGATAAGTTTTCTGCATGGAGGTGGAGCTCTTCACATCTTGCACTCTGACAAACCATAAAACAAATATTCTTATTAAAAATGTATTCTGTGAAAATAGCTTCAGTAAGATTTCAGAGCCCCAAAATACACTTCTTCTTAATTAAAAAGTCATTTGCTTCCTTTTCAATGTAAAAGAAAAAGTAGAACATGACGGTGGAAGTCTTGTTGAACCTGCAAGAAATTAAGCTACTTCACAGCATATCACATATCTGGAAATATTTGAGGGAAAGTAAAACTTCACACAAACTAGTGATGGCATATAAGTGATAAATAGTAAGTTATTACAATAACACCTTTGCAAAGACTTCTTTAAGCTAGCCAGTTCCCATAACTAATCAGCATACCTATCTAACTGATATTCTTTGTATGGAATTATTTTTTTTTACAGTATCTAAACATTATAAGGGATATCAGAACAGTGCAATTATGAAAAGCTGCAAATCATGATAATGATACTGTATGTAAAATTAAATACACAGATATATTGACATTTTGATATGAAACATAAGAAATAGGCTTGAAAGGAAAAACAGATTCAATTAAATTAGACTGCTATGTAATTATTCTGAAAATACTACTTTAAATCACCTCACTGTCTTCCATAACCATTTCTCCAGAAGGAGGCTTAAAAGAGGCAAGCATCTCTAACAAATCAAAAAGGGTTGTAAGATGAGGTTCTTGCAAAAGTAAAAGCATTGGAATGTTGTCCTTTTGAGGAGGAGGTAGGCAAGATGCTGGAAGCTGAACGCCTTCACCTTTGCGTTCTCTCCTTGGTGCACCCAGTGATACAAACACCATCTAGAAAGAGACAGAAACAACAGAAAGGAGAGACAATTTAATAAAGCATATTCTGAAATCATGGATATGTTTTCAATAGGATCAGAATTAAGAACTTAAGGTTACATAAATAACATTGTTGTCAAACCTTGTCTGAGCAGCACTTTGAGTGACTGTTAAAATTCAAAGCTGGCTCTGCTTCCACCTAAGGTAGTTATGGTATGGTTGGTGAAAGCAACAATTTGCTATATTGGCTCAACCACTTCATGGAAACCCATTCTCTGCAGACCTGTTCCTGCTGACTAGTTACAATCTCCATCACACCAGCCTTCAAACTGAATGGCTCCTTCCAGTTCTGCAAGTGTAATAATTCACCTGATTGCTCTGTATTCAATTCTATAGAATGATTTATGTTAATAAGAAAGAAAAACTTTTTTTTCCCCTTTAAATTAACCTAGCTAATGTAGCAAAATAGGCTAAGCGACAATCAAACACTTAGTCCAGGAGAACCTCTGATCTAGAATAGCAACAGTTAAGACAGACTCTTGACTGCTACAAACCAACCAACAATAGCAGATGTAAGCATACAGGCCCACAGCATTCTTTCTAAAAGTGTGTTAGATCATCTTTGAAAAGGTATGAAATTAATTTAATTTCCCTTTATATTTAAGTTTCCTTTCATATTTAAGCAATGACAGGAGAGAGCTAATCAACATTGCTATGCAGCTGTGTTCAATAATTTAGACAAAATCTGAATACTTGATTCTGTTTTTTTCCACTGGTCCCACATTGTTCTTGATGAATGTAAAAAAAAAAAAAATCATTTGGTTCTTGAGTTTTCAAATCTGCTAACTTAGAATTTGTCTTTTTAAATTATTATTTTCAGGACTGTCAACAGCATCAAGGACTAAGAGTATTCCTCTGAACTTGAAAATAGATGCTGGACAGCATGAAACAATTAGATTCAGAAAACTATAGGATGCTTCCCTCCCCAGAAATGTACCTTCCACTACCACCTACTTTTCTAAGTTGCACAAGACAAAAGCCATGTACCAAACGATGACTGTTATGTACACATTCATAATACCTGCATATCCTTAAAACCCAGCTCATGAAGAGTTTTTTCATCATAATCAGTTGTTAGTTCATGCCCAGATGAAATCATTCTCACAGGTCCCATGAGGCCACCTAGGATAAGAAAAATTTCTGGAATCATAGTTCAATTTTCTAATGAAAGTCTTACGACTTACTTTAAAAGAAGAATAACCTTCAACAGCAATTAAAATCATGCAAAGATTTAAGGCAATTTACTTACAGAAACTGGCTATTAAATTAGACCGAATCTCCTTGCTGGCCTGTGGACATACCCTTTTAAATAACAGCTTACCCAGTCTTGTAGTGAAAAGTATTCCCAATATAGATTAAAACATGCTTTTCACGTTTTGTAGTAAGAGTTGCACTAGGTCAATGAAGAAGGGAAATGACCGTGTTCACCAGCAAAATCCCTTTGTATCGCACAACTGCGATAAAATCAGTGAAGGAAAAGAAGCAAAATTCAATCTTACTCAAATGAAAAGTTGACCTGAAGATGACATATAGTTCAGAAAACAAAAAAATGAGAACACTTTCAAAAGAAGTCTCAATACTGAAGAAGAAATGTGAACAACTAAAAGATTATGAATTTAATTGGTGTGGACAATCATCGTCTAACCAAGAACTACACTGCACAGAGAACTTGTGCCTCAGAATACTCACAGAGCCACCTATGCAGGGGCACAGAGATATCTGTCATCAATTAAAACTTGCTATGCTTTTCACCCAGTGTTCTTATTAGTGTACTTTTCTGAACATTAGGCCCTGGTCCTTCACGCCAGCAAAACGCAGCCCTTTCCTGTCATCGTGCTTTCAGGACTGTGTTTTCAGTCTGGCTTCTTTAGAAAAGCCTCCTGCAGGAGTCTTGGGAAGAACTGGGAGTTCTGTAACCTGAAAATGCTTCAAACTGTTGTATTGGTCACCGATACGAACACAGCAGTGAAAGAAATAGGTTGAAACCAGAAAGTCTATGTATATGAAGGGAGCCTAAAGTTTATTCTTTCAGCACCGTGTCATGCAGGCACACTAAAGCTGCTGCTTCTGATCATTGTGTAAAATATGTCATCTGCTGCCACACAGTGACTGTTGATGCAACAAACCCAGGTGAAATTTCCCAAAGCCAGCAGAGATATCCCCATATGCTGCCCTTTCTGAACTAGAGCAATCCAGTAAGACATATACACAGTAGCTCCTACAGGACTGCCAGTAAACTAGAGATGTCAGACTAATGCATGATCCTCAGCTCTTGCCTGAACAAAATTTCTGAGATGTTCTCAAGGAACACTGGATATACAGCCATCCTTCAAAGACATTTGTTAACTAACAACAAAGCCATGAAGGTTTTATTTGGAGTTGGGAATAATATCACATATCTATCACTCTTCTCATCTGCTTCAGATGACTGCGCTGAAACATAACAATGCAGTGAAACAAAATAGTTTCAAACAGATAAAGGCAGGCAAACACATCATCCATAAAATAATACAGAAATCTCCTCTCCCCTGCACTTTAGCACACAGTAATAGATTATTTCATCTTTAAAAGAACACAAGAAACAACCTAAATGAGAAGCAAAAGAACCTCACATTCTCACGTTTCTCAGAGTACTGAAGATTTCAAACGAATAACAGATGTTAACAAAAGATACTGTGATCTCAAAAGAAAAAGAATGTAGTGTCTAGCAAAGAAACATTTACTATAGTGAAAGAGAGCTTAAAAGAACATTTAATAAATGTGACTACATCTACTACCTAGAGATACATTCCCAAAGCTCTGGCTAGTAGGCATGCTTAGATAACCCCTTGACAGAAGAGCGATAGCAAAAACACCAGCAATGTGCCCATAACTAACAAATGCTTTAAGGCTGCTTAGCCAGGCTGAAGAACCTGGGGGTCGCTTTTCCGCGGTAAGTTATCTCACTTCTGTAACATTTTCTTTAACATTAATTTTCAGTATACCTGTATCTTCTCTAACTAAGTGTGCTTTTAAAACAATGGAAGTCAGATGTGAATCACACCTCTTAAGATATAACACTTCTTCACGAATGCCAACAGCAGGAAAATGATTTCTACCCTCAGCCCAACTTGAAACACAGCAAAATAACATTTTGCACAAACAAACTGGAAATGGAATAACTATCATATAGTGTGAAAATGTAGGTCAGCTGGAGCAGTAGACGAAGCAAACAGCATACAGAAGTGCAGCTTAACAAGAGATGAAATAAACATACAGAAAGGAAGTAAAAAATATTTCCACGTCTAGAAATCCAAGAGTCAAAAGTTGATACAAATACCCTCTCTTCTCTAAACTAAAAACTAAGAAAGATCAAAAAGATCTGGCCCTATAGTGAAAAGGCATGAGAAAAACCTACAGTCTGACATCACAGGCAGAAAGATTTTAATTATTATTGAAATTCGAAAAAGTCTATTCGGGTTTCCAGCTCAGTTAATGATGTAGTAGCCATTTCAAGTTCCTAACCAGCAACTGTTTTTTGTAGTAGATTTGTTAATACTGGTATATTAAAATGGACATGGAAAAGGTCACTGAGACCTAAGTGTGCAGTATGTACCTTACAGCAGAAGCCTCCTGTGATGAAGGACGACCTATGCTTTTCAGTCTGAACAGTCAATACACAGAACTACAATTCAAAGATCTTCAAGAAACACTACTAAGGTTCATGCATTCTTTTCATCTATACAGAAGATTTCCCAAGATAAGACATAACTGAGTAGAACTGCAGGTTTTAACCTTAACCTTTCAGAACAGGGTAAAGACACTTCCCTAACAGTATGGTTGAGATTTACCCATTAACAGAATTTGACACATTTAACAGCTAACACAAGTAGTTTCTTTACTAAGACAGTTTCTGAAGAGCATCTGGAAAAAAAGCTGAAGACATATACCTAAGATTCAAAGTCTGGTTTATTGACAATATATCTCATAAAAACATTATTTTTTTTCAAGTTTTTTCAACCATGAATACACAAAGTGAGATAAATGTTTCCACATTTACTAACAGTTGACAGTGTTAGAAAAGATATTCATGGACAGAAGTCGTTCAGATAATATGCTCCTAAATACTAACTCTTGCTCATAATCGGGAAGAAAACAAGAACACATTAAGCAGAAAATACTTCAGAAAACAAGATCATTGTGAACAGCCATAGCTAAAAAGGCATAAAATCTAAAAGAATTAGGAGGTAAGGATCCTATAATAGATAGCATGGATAGGATTCAGAAAATATTCTTCTCCTATAGGATAAAGCACAAAATTCCCTTCACTCAAAAATGTGTAAAGAAAAGGAACCACAAAAGGAAGCATTTCCATCACACTATAGGCAAACTAAGATGCATAGTACTACAGCTTACCAGGGAAGTCTCCTTTGCGGCTGCTTTGGCCGAACTCCTGAAGCTGTGCTTGTTGATTTAGCTGTTCCTTCTGCAAGTTCTCATACCAATGGGTAACTTCGGCCCGTAGGTCAGCCACCTGATCACTAGGATACATTTCGATAGTCATCTGAAATAAAACGGATGTTTTATTTTTCCAAGTGCATGATGGCTTTTATCGACGTTTCATAACCTAAGAAGCAAATCTATCCAGAAACAAAAGTGCTTTTAATTACCTTGTCAGGAAGTCCAGCTGGCTGACATACAATTCTTAGTGGTAATGACTGCTTGTCACTCAGTGCCTTTAAGTGACTGCTGATACCAGTGCCTTCGATCTGCCACTGTCTCAGATGATAGGCAAACCTTAAGGAGCAGGTAAAAATATTGGCAAAGTACTTTTGTCAAAACTAATTTAGCCAAATATTTGATGAACAGTGAGATGACATATAAAACTTGCACCTCTATTCTCTGATTCCGCCAAATGAAGAGGAAACAATTCCATCTTCCAGAACAGAGTAGAAAAAGTATGAAAAAAATATTTCTTTGGTGAAGGCAGAGGAGACTTAAACCATACTCATCTTTCTATTTCCAAAGACAAGAGTCACCTGCTTTAACTCTTGAAACCTTATTTATTGCCTTTCAGAATTATCCATTATTTTACTTTACATACTTTACTTTACAGAGAAAACCAAAAAAACTATTATTCAAATTAATAGTGTCACAATTCATTCATCATTATGAAAGAGCAACAGAAATGAATTCTGTATCCAAAAATATCATTGGAGCTATTTACCTTCTCCTAAAAGCTTCCAGGTGTGTCTTCAGCATTAGGAGACCTCTTTCAATAATTGTGAGACTTGAGTGAGAGTCTTGCTCAAGATTACTAGAAGCTATCATCAGACTCTCCATACACTTACTAATAAATTCCTGTTCTTTTTCAAGACCAGTTTTACCTGCAATATCAATATTAAAGTAGATTGGGTAAACACAAACTTGAGGCTGTTTCTTTTATACTAAGAATAAAAAAGAGGTATTAGAAACTTGGATATGCTTTAAAACATTTTAAACACAGAACAAAAATATAACTGAAAAATCTTACCATTAATATAGTAAGAGTTGATATACTGGATAGCTGCTCGACTGACATCACCTGACTGTGCTCTTAGAGCAATACCCCAGAATTGGTCCATGCCACACAACTGTTGTGACAAAAGGAAAAGAAACGAAAACAAACAAAACATTGCCTCATTATTTTACTAAGAGTGGTGCCTTTCTGATCTGAGACACTTTATTTATTTCTTTGTGCAATTACTAAAAATACCTCTGTCTCTCAGGCTCTCCCCATTGCATTGCATCAATTACTGTAGCATTCTAACTTTGATGGAAGTATTTTTATACCTGAAGCATAAGGAGAACTGCTCGAATTCAAAATTGAGTTTTAATATTTCACAGATAGGAATATTTTTAAATGGGTATTTTTAAAGGAAACATATCACGTGTGTGTGTGTGTGTGTGTGTGTGTGTTTTCCCCTACCTCTTTTTTCATCCCAATAGACAAGAACACATGCTTAACATCACAAAAAAACAAAACAGGCTCATTAACCTCTTTTTTTTGCACTTCACTGTACTACATCTGCAACTTTTGAGAGGTGGTTCAGGATTCCCCTCAAGGTAGCGAGCTGTCCTGCCTTTACCACCACAGGACTGTGACATCAGTATTTCAAACCAGCAAGCCAAAACATACTCATGATAAATGCTGTTGCAGATAAGTAATTTAATTTCCCCTCTCCTCACTCCCTTTGGAAAGGAGAAAAATATGAGCACAAAAAAAAAGGCTTACCTCTGAGTTTGAGCCACCATCATATGCACTAGTAGCTAGTCGAGCCAAATTACACAAATGCTGGAAGAGGTTTAGACCAGTCATACTGATAGTTTCAGGTTTTAGCTGTGGCATCTAAATAAAATAAAGATACCTTAGTATGAAAAGAAAATTTTAAAGTGAAACACTGGATAGCAATTATGTTGATGTAAATTTATTTCATTAGTGCAGAAGAAATTCACTGTTACTACAAATATGATTCAAATACAGCAGATAATTGTTTTTGCAAAAGATCAGAATTTGAATTTTATATACAGTTTAAATATCAAAGCTCTGCTGTTGCATGTTTCAGTTCATATTTTCAGTGGACACAAAGATAAGATTTATATACACCCCCAGAAATGAAAAACTCTATTTTTTAAGTCAGCTAGTGTGTATTAGAAGGGAAAATGCAAGGTTTTTTATAGTGCTACATAGCTTCAAACAAAGCATACAGGCTAATTGCAAAGAAATGGTTGAGTAAACACTAGAATGAAAAGAACTTCTGCCTATTTCTATCCCTCTTCTGTAAAGAGGGAGAAAAATCCTTTCATTACAAGTAGGGTCCTCCTAGCCTGCTGTAAAGAGATATACTTCACAGATACAATTTAAAATACATTGAAATACTGCAGATATAGAAAGAAATGCTTTTATTAGAATTAATAATGTTGCGATAAGGTTACATACCTTTTCTAGGAAAAGGTGCTTGTAAGTCTCCATACCCATAGCATGCTGATCTTTACTTCGGACTTGATTTAAGAACCAATGTAGTGCATCATCATAGCATTCAGAATCTTCTACTAAACAATGCCATAATATGTCCACTTGTTCTAAACTTAATCCTAAAATCAGAAAAATATTTTAAATTACTCCTTTATAACATAAAACATCATCCTACATAAGCCCAAATACACCGAAAAAACATAAGAGGTTTTCCCAATACAAAAAGCAAGAGGAAAAACACACTACTCACCAATCAGGAATCCTATGCCTTTTCCCCTTTTAGAGCTGGCAGCCAGCTACAACGTTTGATTCCAAGTGTTGTCAATTTTCATAACCCAGTGAGTAGTGTGGGCTGACCTAGGAACTTGTACCAAACGGCAGGTCTCTTCTCAGTTTATAAATAACTATAAGGCACATGCTAAACTCCAACTTTGAGCTGCCTATAGACTGTAGCTGTAAATAGTATCTCCCTACCTACTGTACTGTCACTCCTTTCAAGAAAGCAGTGGACTTGGTTTGTGTGCAGACATTTATGATCTCAATAAAGCTCCAAATCTCTTCAAGAACTACTGAGGCTATTCTTTCAACAGCAGCAAATATGGTGCTACAAGGTATTTCCTCCTGGCTACAAAGGTTCTCATTTCTTGGTTGACTGGATTGACATGACAAGAAGCGCAAGTCCTGCATATTATGTCAACTTTACTATGATAATGGGAACACCTAGATAGCCCTTCTCCTGTGTTATTATGATAAATCTACTCCAACATGAAGTGGTAGAAGTTTAGAAGGACTTGAGGAAAGAGTGGACAAAGGGATAAGTTCATGGAAGAGGAAAACAGCAAGGGTTACTGAACACAGGAATTTATACTCAGCTGACAAAATCCCAAGTTCAAACTAGCTAGCGGCTGGGAGAGTATGAGGAAAAAAAAAGCATGCTTGCCCTGTCCTTATTAAGCATATGCTTACATCTATCAGCTTTACTCCTCCTTCTGCTCCCCTCCTGCATCCCTAACAAATCCACCCTGCCCCACAGTCCTTCTTTGGAAAAGTGTGGGGGAAGAAGTGGTTAAGGAACAGGTTATCAGCTAGAAACCGTGCAACAATACGGATTAATGAAAAAAAGATGAGAGTAAGTGAGCATCAAAAGGTTAAAAAATAGAGACCTGATAGGGGAGGTTGAAAAGAGCACCTCTGACAGCACCCACCAGTCCCTGAGAACATCCACACAGCTTGCAGATGCTCTCCTTAAGTGTTTTAAGTGCTCTGAAAAGACAGCAAAAGAAAAAAAAATAGATCCTACAATTACTGAGACGCCCCTTAGCAAGACTCCTCCTCCTGGTGCTCTGAAGGGTCAAGGCGACCAGGGTCAGAATGAAATTAAGGAGAATGAGTGCCATGACCTTGGACCATTGGAGACAGAACACAGACAAGCATGTGGTCAGAGCTCATACTTTTACACACTGTTCTAACCTGAAAGAACTAGTCCCTGAACTTTCAAGCACACCATTTGAAGTGTGTGAGATCTGTGCTGTACTGACAACTACATTATCCTTCTTTTCTTCTGAACTTGATGAGAGGCCTGCTGATAAGCAGGGTAACTCCTCAAATTAACAACCTCTCTATCAGCAGTCTCTGTTTGGACATGAAACTAACAGTTTCTCTGACACATATATACACACTACAAATACTACACTTTGTAGATAAACATCAATGCAAATTATCTCAGGTTATCTGGCTATGTGAAAGCTCCATTAAAATACCAGCAAGAGATCACAGCAAGCTGCCCCCTCAACTTGGCTGCTGCTGATAGTGGACACATATTTGGGATCTGTAGTCTTAACCTGAAAAGGCGCAATATGTGCTCCCTGGATACCAGCAACAAGAGGAGAAATTTGGAAACATTAGTTAAGATCACCAATTCTTTTCTTCAATGACACAATTCATCAAATATCTTTATTATCAATAACATCACTAACTGAGCACAGCAGAGAAAAGCAGTTAACAGACTCAGCAGTTTGCTTAGCGGTTTGTGCAGCTGGACCTTCAGAAGGAGGTCAGAAACTCTGCTAAAAGTATGCATGGGGCTGCTAAGCAACGGTGTAGATGTGCCACAAGGCGAGAGAGGGGACGTGGACCTCCAGGTTGGGGCTGCAGGGGGGGAATGCTGGTGCCTCTCCTGGAGGCTGGGTGGCCAGGTAGGGGGTGTCCTTGCCTGGAGGAGTCATGTTCTACTTGAGGAACTATGTCACTAAGCTAAGGAGCTACAGGAAGAAGTGATAAACTGCAGTGAGTCCTGCAGGGGCCACCAAGGCAGTGCACTTGCCCTGTGAGGAGAAGCTGTGGAAGTTGGGTTTGTTCAGCTTGGAGAAGGGATGGCTTCGAGGGAACCCAACAGCCATCCCTCTGTTCCTATGGGAGGTTACTAAGAACACAGAGCCAGGTTCTTCACAGTGGCGCATGGACGGAGGACAAAAGACAGAGTACATACACTGAAACAAGAGGGGATTGGACAGGATGTAAGGAAACACGTTTTTCACCATAAAGGAAGTCTAACAGTGGAACAAGCTTCCCCAGAGAGGCTGTGCAGTTTCTATCCTTGGAGATATTTAAGATCCCACTGTATAAAGCCCCAAGCAACCCGGTCTGATCTCATGGTGAACCTGCTTTGAGTCAGAAGTCAGGCTAAAGATTTCCCAAGGTCCCCTCCAACCCAAATTTTAGCTCCATTCTAATTACTTCTCTAACTCCCAATATTTTGGGGTAAGGTTATTCTGAATGCCAAAACACCCAAAGAATTGTCAAGAGGCACTTATTTTTCATCTGTGTAATAACCTTTGTATTTGAAATCCAAATTAGCCTAAGAAGAATTGCTAGCTTCTACACAACAAAACATCTTCCTTGCAGGGTTATCTTCTTAAAATAGAAGATATTCTGAATAACCATCATACAGGTAGATGTGCTATCTTTTCAGATACACATCCACTTTCTTAAATGACTTCCAAAATTTCCACAAACTAGCATATATTATTTCACTACCTTTTTTCTTCTTTTTTTTGAAACACATCTGTCCTGCTAATTCTGCAACTTTGTGTAATAAAAGAGGAAGGACTACGACTACTCATTTTGCTCAAAAATAATGCTAACAATTCAAAGTTCTTTTTTTGTTGTGTTTGCATTGATTTCCAGGGCTCACATCATCTCTACACCGAACTGGTATATACTTTACTATATACTAGTAGGTATATACAGTTATAATTATATATAGTACACATACTAGGCATATACTTGTATATATAGTTATATGTTTGTACTCCTTCCAAAAAAAGCGTGCCAGAACTTTGTGAAATGCTCATCTGATCTCAATTTTCCATTACGTGGCTTGGCTCCTAAATACATTTTCTTAGCCCCATTTGCCCCTAAGTATATGTAAACAGCATTCAAAGTCTTCAAGAACATGTACTATGAAGTTGGTGAGTACTGTAATCTCACTAATGTTGTACTAATGCTTACTCCAGATCCATCAACTATATCAAAAGAATTCTAATTTTAATCTTTTAGAATGAAAAGCCTTCAGAATCTCTGTAGATTACTATCTATGACACAGAATATCACTTTTGCAAAAGACAGTACAGGTATCCTAAACGGATTTCTCACAGCATTATAATACATAGAACTCTTTGTTTTCAGGATAGATAGCAATTTATTTACAGCACACTCCAGTAAAAGATCAATGGAAACATTATCGATCTGAATCACAATCCAAGAATACAGGATATATTTACTTCACCACGGTGATTACTATAATCTCAGGATTTAGAAAGACTGAAGCATAGAAAACATAACTTGTTCTCACAAAAACTGAAATACACCCTAAACTCCAGTGCTGGCTATGTGCTTAAATCATAATATCCTCCTTTTGAAAAAGTACCACAGATTATTTAAAATCCTTTTAAAAAAAAAGGCATAATGACTAAAAGGTATGGGCACCTTGCTGTGAGGTGCTTCTCTGTTCAGACAACCACAAATACTTACTGAAATGATCTGGTGATCCTAGAGTTGAAAACACACATGTCAGGAACTGAAGACGAACCTGAACTTCCGCACTGTGGCTATATCTAAAATTTAAATTTGTTTTAATAAAAAATTAAATTTATTCAGAAATGTTGAATTCTTTATTGTTATAACATTTTTTCACCCATACGTGAGCCCCTAAAAAATTAAAGACTTTTTTCTAACATAATTTTTCTAAATTTCTAGTTTTGTTCAATATATAATCTGAACTACAGTTGTACACATTATAGCAGCACACCAAACAAGTGGAAAAAAGATATTAGTCATTACTAGACAACTTTTTTTTGCATACAGTCTGATTCTAATGCATCATTTTGTCGTTAGCATCTTGCAGGATCTGACCTTGCTTTTTTCCTCAACTTATACAATGCTCTGAATTTCTGATCACATCAGATGCATATCCTTTACAAAAATATTTTCATAAACTACACAAAAATTAACTTTACTCACATTTATAAGGTGAAGTAATTTCTCATTACAATGAAGTAAATAGTGAATATAAATATAGTGAAGTAAATCTCTGGCCCATAAATAGCAATATTTTTTTCAATTGTCGATGTCCATAGTTACATACTGACTTTGATGATTGTCAAAATGTAAGTATTCTGTTCTCTGTGATTGAGGAGCTAAAAATTGTGTCACATGTGTATATATACTTAATTTTAGACATGCAGAATGCACAGAAAAATGTTATACAGAAAAACTACCTTAAAAAGCTAACAGATTCTAAAACAGAAACATTTGAATAGTTTTGTGATGCTACATCACTTTGATCTGTATATATAAAATCTTCATGCTTTATTTATAAACATTGAACACAATATCTAACAAAAATTAAAAAGAAAATCTAAAACGCTATTACTTATATAGACCTTTCTCCCTCTATACATGCAATGTCCCTGTGCAAAGTTATTTACTTAAAAGAAAACATCAGAGGCACCAGAGCACCACATGGCAGGGGGGATACACAGGAAAGAAATACATTTAAAATATATCAACTTCTCAAAACCAGTTGTGTACAATATACTTACAATGCATGTTTATGTCGTCCTTCTCTCACTGCCTGTATGTAGTGTACCAAATTATCAAAGAAAAGTTTCATCATGTTAAGTTCTTTTTCTGCCCACCTGTGCCAATTTAAAGGGCAGAAAGTATTATCATTTGATCAAGGACACAGAAGCTACAGAAATTAGACAGTTAAAAGAAAACGCATACACATAATAACAATGTGAACATTACATTTTCCAAGCACTATAGGTTCAAAATTATTTTCAAATACAATACTTTCTTCTTACTGTTCATCCACATGGCTCCATAACAGACATTTTCAGGTACAAGATTAATAGAGAGCATTCACTTTGAAGCCCACAAAAACTGTTCTAAAGGCCATTAAATCAGTAAAGGTCTAAGCCAAAACACTGAACTCTAATTATGTGCTGAGTTCAGAGTTTTGGCTTAGACCTTAAGAACACCACGTCAAAAAAGGCCAAAAACCACAAGACAGAATGCCGATAAGCACTGTAATCGATCTTTCTTGAAGTCCTTGTATTCCCCCCTCTGAAGTTAGACCAGCTAAATATATAGCGTTTTCCAATAAGTAGATTAGTGCATTACATATCTTTACATTTCAAAGAAAATCTTTTTGTTTTTACTGAGAAGCATTTGATTGGCAAACAGGACAGAAAGACAAAGCACCAAGTTATTGCAATTTTTAAAAATAAACCATTACTGGCTGTGTAGTATTTTCTGAAAAGTTCTTTGGGGAAGATTTAAAAAATATAAATAGGTTTCCATCTCAGTTCTTATTATATATGTATTGTATTATAATATACATATGTATAATATTGTATTATGAAGAAGGCTAGGTCTGAGTGATTAGATAAGTCCATACGACTAGGCCAGACAGCAGGCAGATGATAACAACTTTAAGATATCAATCTGGACCACAGTTGAAGAGTAAGGCTCTTAAACTGCATCACTTATTTTGGTTTCATGTGTATGTGTGGGGACTACTTACATTGTTATCCAATGCGTATCATAACTGCTTCCAAATTGTTGAAACGTACCAAACAGCTTTGGAAGAAGACGAAGGGAAACTACTACTGATCTAAAGGAGAAAGAGAGAAATTACTACCACATGACTCTTATGAAAAGAGAAGTAAATTTTAAAATTATTTTGAGAAGTTCATGTTCAATGAGCAAATACATTAAGTGAACCTACTGGAGATAGATATCTGTGTGAAGTTGAGTCTCACATGCAGCCATTAAGTTCTGGCTTACAGATATTTCAATTTCTTTACATATAATGCCTTGCACACATGGCTGATAGAAAAGTATAAAAATAAAACAGTATTTATTTTTGCTTATACAAAAAAAAAAAAAAAAAGCCAAAGATAAGCTTTTGAATTTCATAAAACTTATCTTTTGAAATTTCAGCAAAATGAGTATGGTTTTCTATGAACAGATGAGATGCACAGAAGAAAAAAAATCTGCTTCAAAATGTCTATGTAGACACAGGCGGGTGTTTTCTGTAAGACTACTGTCTACAAAAAAAAATCAAGAACTGCATGAAAGACATGGAACTGTGAACTTTCATGCTGGTGATAAATATCTTTGCACTTCTTTTATTAATTTAAAATAACAGATTGGTATACTGGCAACTCAACTCACAAATACATTTGTTAGCAAAAGGGTAACAGCATAAGAAATATTGCATGTACTGTTTCTCAACAGCTAGTTGGTTGTATCAACAAAACTGGCATTCACTTTTTCCAGTCTCCAAAGAGTACAATTGCAGTGTTTGGCTCTATTAAAACAATTGCCTCAGGTCAAGATATTACTTCTTCCTCCAGCTCCTTCTTCCTGGAAATTAAATCCCACAACAGACTTGATGGGAAATAACTTGACACTCCTCAGCCACTTAAATGTAAAGTCCAAAATTTCAGTTCAAACTGCTAGCATTAAGACTTTGCACTCAGCTGGCTCAGATGTGGGCCAGATTTTACCAACCAGCGAGGACAAATGCAACACGAGGAGATATTCAAGGCATTGACAGAAAAGAAGAATGGAACATAAGACACAACAGTTTTTGAACTATGTTTTTATCTTTACTTTTGTCTTTTTTAACTTGTCTTTCAGTAAAATTAACTGCTATATTCAACTTGGCTTTCCTATATGTTGAAAGAAATAGATAAAGGCAAAAAGACACGACTTATGATGTAAGTTACCTGTTGTTTGCTAAATTTTCTAAGCAGCCTTCAATAAATCTCATTCGGATCTGTCTGTCAGTGAACCAGCATACTAAAGAACAGAGCAGCTTCTCTGCTTCATTTATTAACCCTTCAGAGAGATGAATCTACAGCAAGTAGAAAGACAGGTCAATGAATAGCATATATTTATTTTCTTTTAAAAAATATTATTTTCTGGTATTCAACTTACTGCATCTTCATCCTGGACCAGATCCCACAAAAGGGTATTTCCTTTCTTACAAACATTATCCAAATTAATGTCCGTCACCGCATTGCTATTATATTGATGCTTATGAACTGCTGGTCCTGAACAAAATATAAAGACCATTATTGAATAGAAGGAACTATCTAATCTGAACAATATTACTCCAGATCATGAACAACCAGGTTCTTTATTTGTAAACTTGGCTATTTTAAAGTGAATACAGTAGCAATATAATTACAGCCTTTTTCCATATATGGATTCTTTAAAGAAGAAACACAAAGCATTATGACCATGCAAAAAGTCAACAGGACAATTAGGTTAGTATTTACACTGTTCTTTGCTAACTGCAAGTGCAGTGAAATATTATAGATGCAGGTGCAATTTCTTTTTAATTTAATTAGATTTAGTTGGTGATGCAATTAAAATATTTCTTAAATCTTTCTGTAGAGCTATGATCTAAAGGGAGGAAGGAAGGAGAGAAAGGGAGAGTGAAGCAGCATACAACAGTGAGAGTGAGAAAGAGCAAGAAAGAGAGAGAGATCATGAGAGCAAGTGCAAAAGAGCACAAAAGAGAAAGCATGAAAGAGTCAATGTGAAAGAGCACAAAAGAGAGCACGAAAGCAAAAGAGTGAGAGCAAAGAGAAGCGAGAGAGGAGACGAGAGAGGAGTGAGAGAGGTAGAGAAGCAAATTTCAATAAATTCCTCTCATGCTGAATCTTGCTATCTATGGTCCACGTAACTAGAACACAAGCAAAGCAAACATGACGGATTAAAATGCATGATTTTAGAAGGTCATCGTGTTTTCATAAATAGTGATTGACATCTTCTGTCTTGCATGTGGCTACAGCTGGCACCATTCATATATCTAGCATTTGATACTATTTTCATAAAACATGAAAGTCAAGTAGAAAGATAAAACTGCACACAGAACACTAATTATTTGCACATGCAAAACTAGGGGAGTCAAAATATTATCTGCACTGAAGTCCTCTTCAGTTTTCTGAAGTTTTCTCTTTAAAAAGAGAGTTTTCTCTTTAAAAAGTAATGCTGAAGTTTTACTTTATTTATGGAATATTTTAACAGTATTTTGAAAGTCAATAAGAAGTTTTAGAGAACAAGACCCAGGTTTAGATGTTTTTACATCTCCATCTAGTACACATTTACCAAATGTACTTGTACCTAGCACTGATAAAGTCTTTTAAACTTAAATATAATGATACTAGTGCTACAGAGTAATCTCTCCAGTATGCTCAAACATGCCTTAATTTTCTTTTAAACTCATCTTTGACAAGTCATAAGGCACAAGTAAAATGTATGCTGAGTTGTGGCAAACTTCTTATGTGTTCATTTGTTTTAGTAAAACAATTACATTTATGTTACCACAGCCTTCTAGAAAAAAGCTGAAGACAAATCTTCAAATCATATACCACCCCAGCTTTGAAAGATTTTAGAATATATCCTGCTGTTTATTTACAGACTGCTTTTCCTCACACCCCACCTTGAGACTACTGTCTGCAATCCACAGTAGAGCAATAACCGAAATCCAATTAACCAAGAGGTTTTATTAGTATATTCATTGTGTAGTGTGGAAAAGGAAAGAAAAAAAAATCCTTTTAGATTTGTATTATTGGCCTGAAATTAGAATTCAGTTCCAGATAATAAATACCAACTGTAAAGAAAAAAAATGGACATCTTATTCAAACGTGTTTCAGGAAAAGATATAAATAGTTGTGGTTTTACTGTCTGCTGGAAGATAGCAAACTTTGTTGTGCCAGACCAGTAAAGAAAACAATTGTCAAAAACAAAAAAAAACATTCTCTAACCAAGCACACCCTTCATTATATTCAAAAGTAGAATAGAAGCAATTCAGAAGCACAAAGCTACCACAATAGCATATGGAAAGTTATCATAATTCTTACAAAGCATTATGGTAGTACCTTGAATTGCATTCTGAAGTAAACTAAACAGCAGTGTAAGATAAAACAGCATGAAACGCTATTTACGGTAAGCTTCACTAATTAATCAAGTTGTATTTTCCCTTTTTTTTTTCCCCAAAAAATATCCTCTGTATGGCCCATTATTTAACAGAATAAACATATGGAATCACAGTAAGATCCATACAGCAGAAGTAAAGACACAAGAAAAAAATATCTGGCACTTCCGTATCTGTCTTTTTATTTAATAACCAAATAGAGAAAATACTTACTATGCTCTTTAGTACCCTTATTTAACTTGCAGTAAAAGTTCCTGTAGAAATGCAAAAACTATACCTAATATCACAAATATGAGTCACATAGTAAAATCTCATTTGGAACTGTGATTTCTTCTGGCACTACATTACACAACTTAGCACTTGTATGGTTCATTTGTTTCGCTCCTTAAAATCATTTGATTTTTATAATTGTTGGAGACTATTTCAGAGTTGAATAAAACTGACCGAGAAACACAGAAAATGTGTTTTTTTCATTGCTCTTACCTTGACTAAGATGCTCATGATAGATAGAGGCAAGGTTTGGAAGGTGCTGTTGAAGATGAGATGTTAGCTCTGCATGTGAATTAATTTGCACAAGTTCTTCTTCACAGCCAGACTCTTCCCCGTCAAAATCAGCCATATTTTTCTCTGATTTTGCACTGACTTGGGAACTACTGCAACTGACATCATCTGCGCTTAGCATATCATCAACCATGTGTCTGTAAAACAGGAACATTAGAATGGGCAATATAAAAGAAAAAATTGTTATAGCTGACTAATTTCCTAAGTGAGAGCTACAGCAGCACTTTGTAGAAGAAAACCAAAAAAACATTTTGCAGTCATTTAACACATAGTTTATTATGCAATATATAACTACTTTAATCCAAGTGAATAGACATCTCTAAAGCTAATGTCAGGATGAATCACCCGTCTGAACAGCAGACTTTCGCATGAATTGAAAAACAATTACAGATAAACTGAAGGTCTCATTATCCCTTCTTTAATGTTAGCTGAATAACAGTGTTTTACAGTAAAACTGTAATGTTTTGCAAAATAATTGTATTAACTACAAAAATATTAAAAAAACTTTAATCAACGTTAACAAACTGCATTACCATGCAGCTATCTGCAGCAGCTAGCATCTCTGTTAGAGCAAATTCTGAAGTACAGCAACATGTCCATTCAGATTTATGGCCAAACCGAGTACTTTGCTATCACCTTTATTATGGTTATCGAAACCATCGGAAGAAATATCAAATGACCTACCCATCGTGGTGATGGTGGTGGTGGTGGTGATGGTGGTGATGCTGTGGCCCAATGAACTGTCGACAATTAAATAATTCATTTCCAATAGTGTCCCCAAGGAAGTCCCCTGTATGAGTTATACAGGAATCTTGAGACCCTTGAGAAATGTGAGCCGCACTTATTTCCCCCGTCATATCATGTTCTGTGTCCTCAGCATGGGAACAAGCATCCAGCATCCTAATGCGATTATCCACCGGTGCCACAGAGTCCGTGTTAAAGACATGGTCCTTTCCTGCCCCACTGTTTGCACCACTCCTCTCCGATGCCCCTTGCGAATCTCCCAGACAAATGCCTGTCTGTGATTCCAGTTTCCTGCCTCGTAGATCTGTGCTCCTACTGCTTTTTTGTGGATTATGACCCCTATCATCTTCCTCTTCATCCTCCTCCTCTTTGAGAGCTTCAATATCTGCAATATCTTCTGACTGCACCTCGCTGCCTGGACTTCCTGCAGACTGGCTTGCATGACTGGAGTTGGCTTCATTACTGGATCCATCACTGTGGCCACTGCTACTACCGGGACCACTGCTGCCATCCTCACCACTGTTTGCTGTCTCATCAGAACTTCCCTGCATGGATTCCTGAAGTTTTTTTTTAAATTGGGGGAGGGGTGGGGGAGTGGGGAGAAAAAACATAATCAGTATCATCATTATTCAAACATCAAATGTTCCTCATTCATGTTGAGAAGTGTCAAATCTTCACTTTTTCTTTCATTCTTTCTTAGTTAGGTTGCTGATGACAGAATGTTCTCATCAAGATTTAGATTTTTGGCTAAGATCTTTGCACATATATAAACACAGTGACAGTGTGAAAGACCTAAGCACTGTCACAATCTTTTACTAAGAGTGTAGTTTCACTTAAATACAATTTAAAGGCAGCAATCCAATTTGTAGGCAAGGTAAAGCAGAGCACGTGTAAAGTACACAGAACACAAGTAACGATTCTAGCCATGCATGGCCCTGTTGCAGAGAAGCACTACAAGCAGGAATCTTATGTATCTGTTTGGCTTTTGAAACTACTAAGGACAAAAATGCATTTTGTAGCTAACAGAAGGTAACTTAGCAATGCAGACTAAGATTTACAGTCTTACCTCTGTATCTGAAAGTCGCTGCTGGACGTGCTTTGTTCTGTTAATAAGCTGTTCTTCCATTTCGATATCACTGCCTCCACTCTGATGGGTGTCACTGTTGTCACTACTCTGAGGGCTAGCTGCTGGTGACCCTAGTTCAAAATCATGTTTCCAAGTTACTTTGTGATATATATTAATTGGAATGTTAACAGCATTATATAAATCTGCTGCTTTACTCAATAGCATTCTTCCTTCAAACAGTTCAACAATGGACATAACTCAAACAACCCAAAACCTCTGAACACTAGAAATTCTTTTCAGAATACTGTTTTACTATAAAAGCTAAATTTTGATGTCTCTTCTGGCCAGTATATAGCATATGCATGCCAATTTTCTGGATTCCACACTAAATACAATTTATATTTGATTTATCATAAAAACATAATTTCAAACACACCAGTTTTTCTTCTATCCAAATTCTTTAACTCTAGAAAAATATTACAGCCTCAGATATAACATATTGTATTTCTGAAACAACACTTACAGGGTGAAGGGGCTGCTCTTCTGAGCTCTTCTTCTTCTGAAGAAAAAATGCAGAACAGAAAAATAAGTGAGTAAAAATCTTTTTGTCAGTATGTCCAAGATTCATAGCAGTCAGCAGTAACAGAAGAAAAGGAAACCACAGCATATGGGGTTTGCAGCACCTTTTTTAATATCTACAAGGAAATATACACTCAAGTCAAAAGAAAAACAAATTTTTAAAAAAAGAAAAATCATGTAATATTAGAAACTGGGCTAAAATTAGATAAACTGACAGAAGAATTTATACAGCTATACAGACTATAGATGTTCAACAGAAAAGGAATATTTAACATATGAATTATGGACCATTCCTGGAAAGAAAAAGAATATATACTTCCTTAGATATACTAACGGCATTTTTCTGAAACAGTACAGATGTACAGATTTACAAATGTACAGTTTTACAAATGTACAAATGTACAAACGCAAAGGTCTAGTACTATCTAAAATACATACCATACTAAAATACATACCTTTTTTGTTTCCCATGGGGAGATTGGTACTCAGTAAGGATGCAAATGAGCTTTGTTTTGACAGCTGAGCCTTAGCTGCTAGTGCATTATTCCACAGTGCTTTTATAAGCATTGATGCCAAATACAAAGTCTATAAACAAAAGCAGGTAACAGTGCTATGAAAAAGTAGTACATTTTGTTTGCAAAAACATATTGTTAATCTTTCAATATGCTAATATTATAGTTCACCAAAACAAATGCATACAAATAAATGAATGCACAAAGTGTAGTAATATTGGACAAACGTTTAAAAATGAAGTTAGTCTTCTACCACTGGTTATGAAGTTTCCAGAGAGCTCTGAGTACTACTATAATTCAAAAGTCTGAAAGGCCTATTTGATGACAAGTGACGATTTTATTCACGTTTTCTTCTTATATTTATTTAGAACAGAAAGACAAATCCGTAATGATTTGGGTTTTTCTTTGTCTTTACCTGTTCAGTGTGAGCACTTGGATGAAGAGCAGAGACAAGGTTAAGAAGATGTCTAAGTGGGACAGGGTCCAAGTTTTTGATCAAAGAAGGAAACAGGTCATGTATATAACGACTGCAATGCTTTAACTGCACAGTACAAGCAAAACAGAAAATAAAAACAGTAAAATAAACTTTAGAAGATGGTTCAAAGATTAATAACTTTGTAGTTAAACAACTGTTAAACAACTACTTCGCGCAAATTCTTAGAAAACGTTTTGCCTAACTTGTATCAAACTTGCAACTTTGCCTTAACTGATATTTCATATTTTAAAGCACATAAAGTTTAGTGTAATCAACCATAAAATTACCACATATATCTTTTTTAAGTCCAGGATTAACTATCATATTTTGATGAACATAGTAACTAGAATATTATTTTTCATTTTTCTTTAAACAAACCTTCTAAAATATTATTTGATGTGCTAATTTCTGATTAGGAAATGCAATGATTGACTTACTAAGAGTGGTAAATACAGATAAAGACATTATAGATTTATGTGAGACTAAGAACAGACTGTGTGACTGTATGAAAATTATTTACAATTTTCTGTCTTTCCCAATAAGGAATGTCAATAAAGATGCCACTTTTAGCAAACTGCTGTGTATTTAAATATAAAAACAACATTGTTCATAGATGTTGCCTCTGAGGTTAAATGCTGCTTTTCATATCATAGAATCATAGAATGCTTAAGGTTGGAAGGGACCTCCAGAGATCATCTAGTCCAGCCCCCTTGCACACGCAGGGTCACCTAGAGCAGGTGGCTCAGGACTGGGTCCAAGCGGGTTTGGAAGATCTCCAGAGAAGGAGACTCCACAGCCTCCCTGGGCAGCCTCTTCCAGGGCTCCGTCACCCTCACTGGCAAGAAATTTTTCCTTAAGTTCCTGTGGAACTTTTGGGGTTTCAGTTTGTGGCCGTTTCCTCTAGTCCTATCAGCGGTCACCACTGAAAAGAGGCCGCCCCATCCTCCTCACTGCCTCCCTTGAGGTCCTTTATAGACACTGATCAGGTCTCCTCGCAGACTTCTCTTCTCCAGGCTGAACAGGCCCAGCTCTCTCAGCCTTAGAGATATCCACTCAGAGATGTCAGTAACTGTTCAAAAATGGTAATAATACCACAGGAAGCATCTAAAAAAAATCCTTAGTGCTGGTTATCAGGTATACGCTTCAGAAGATTTTTTTTTTTTGCCTTCCCTCTCTCTAAAATAGCGAAGTAAGGAGATTATGGGACACAGAAACAGACTTATACAACAGTCAAAGTGCAGTGAAATTAAACAGATTCTCTACAAGGATGTATTTAACCATACTGAACATTAAGAAAGTTCTTGAGACATCTGGTTCCATCTAGAGAGTAATTTGTTTTGTTAAAAAGTCAGAGAGGCAAAAAAAAATAGTTAGGTCTTCTATTCATTTAATCTAAAGGCGTCAGCCTTTTAAAAACACATTAGTGATTTAATCTTTTTACAGGAAACAATCTGTCCACACATTCTGATATGGAACACACACATATATATATCTTTATATATACATTTACCTTTTGAAACAGCAATGTTAAAATGGACAAGTAAACAGTAAAAGTACTATCACATTTGGATAAAGGTATTAAGTTAGAAGGAATAGCGCCTAGCAAGCTTTTCAGGTCTCCCAAGCAAAAAATAAGATCTCACTGCTTTCTTTAGATTACAAAATCAGCACTCCAGTAGTAAACAGAGAAGAAAAGAAAGTGAACTTTATTCATGTCAAGCAAAATCAACTTGCCATTTTGCATTTTATTATTTTTACAATTATAAAATAATTATATATACCTGTGCTGCAGCCCAAATACAGTCTATATGCTGAGTACTAAGTCTTCCTTCAGCTGCAAGAAAATTCAGAATCACTTGGCACTGTTTGATGATCTGCAAAGTGAGGACATATTTAGAAAAGATTTACTAAAACAGAAGATTACTTCTCTGTGTTTATTTTAAAATAATAATAATAATTTTAAACAAACCTCAATATGTAAATTTGGTCCAAAAATATGCTCAACTACGTTGTTGCTGATAAGCCAGTCTGCAAGCTCTTTTGCAATAGACCTACAGATGAAAAGACAGCAGAAATGTAGGTAAAGTTACCCCCAATACGCAACCCACACCCCTAGCAAACTTCTTTGGACACAAAGCATACTCAGCATTCATTTGTTCACACGGAAGGAAATCCTTTCCACGTTTTACTTAAGCTAGAAGACTAATGACAAACATCAGTATTTCCTACTCACCCCTCTGGATTATTAGCAAATATGTAAATAACAACTCTACAAATTTTATTATTTAATACAGCCCAACAGACCACCTATAGACACTTTCAAAGCCTTTACAGTTAAGTTTGATAAATACTGTTACAGAGATGCTCAAAGAAACACCGAGCTCACAAGCATAGCTAATAATGGAAGCAAAGGAAATGATTTTACAAGAAAATCACTTATACTTTTTTTTAGACTTTCTTGTGTAAACAACAATTCACACACTTGAAAACCTACGTCTTACATGGTCATACTTACACATATGCTGCATAGATACTTTTTTTGTTGTTGTTTTATCTATTACAAAAGAGATCTTTACCCACAGCCAATCAGTAAGTAAACATTTAAACAGCACAGGACAAAGAAACTTAATTTTCCAAAACAAAACTTGGACTTCCAGAAAGGGCTGGAAGGGCCTTTATCTCAACTACTGTATAAGCTCCTTCTTATTCCTTCCTTCCTTTCAAGCAAGTGTTTGTTTGTCCAGATTTTGGCACCAGAACCAATTACAGAACATTTTGGTATTTAAAGCACTGACTCTAGTTTAAATGGCCCTGAAATAAAAGTACCCTGTTTGGCTTGCAGGGGGAGAAGGGTGGGAGCCTGGCAGGGGCTCTCTTTGAGAACTACAGAAGAATTACTTTTACCACTCCTATCTGTGCTGCCTTAATGATCACTATTACAATTTCAGGACTCCCAGTCTTGATTACCACAATAAGAAAATGAGATTCTTTGGGTAAAGAAAAAAAGAGTCCTTGTAAGGTTTCCATGTAGAATTCACTTCTGCAGGGCATGTTGCCAATTCTCCAACTGCTTTGAATTGCCTGATCACTATGAATGAGTGAAAGGCACTAAGTTCCTACCACTCTATACTGTCCTCTCATTCTAATTCTAGGCCAGGAGGAAAAAATATACTTAAACCCTTGGAAGATGGTAATATCCTATGGCAATCAAGAAGTAACTGGCTTGCTCAAGCAGTAACTTCGCTAGATCAATAATATCATTTATGGCTTGTTAATAAGCAAATTTTAATATTGTAGAGAAGTCAGTTTGAAGGAGCATTTGAAATTGTTCAGAGAGGCTTAAGAAAGATAAACCAAGTCTTTTTTCATGAAATCATGATCAGCTTAACTTCCAGCAGCTTTATTACACCTCCTCACTCCCAAACCCAGAGGCTCCTCGCCCCAAAATGTGCAGCACATATATTACACACCCATCCACTGCTAGGATTCTCATCCAACTACATTTAAAGGAAAACCTTTTTGCGTGAGAATTGTGATTTTTCAGATTTTACAACTAAAGAAAGTTATTATTCATCTGAATATATGCTAGCAGCCTTCTTTAGCAACATGGCTCTAAATAGTGCTCTCATCTGTCTGCCTCCACGCTCACAATCAGAAGTTGTCCATCCATCTCAAGGGGTTGTAGCTCTGTTAGCTCTGATTTCTTCAGATGGCTGGTAGGCTTGGTATGAACAGTAAGAAATAGGAATAGCAAAGTGCTGCTATTCATTTATTTGTGAGAAGTGAGCAACCAGCTCATTTTCTATGGGGAAAACATTCTCTCTTTTTCTTCCTAGACATTCTTCACAGTAGCAGAAAACAAGAATGTGTCACTGATGGGGAGCCAACACTTCAGCACTAGCAGGAGGACTGCAGGATCTGATGGGAAGTAATAAACCTAGAGCATACGAACTGTAATAGAAAGTTATAACGGAATTTAACATCAAATATTACAGATTCATCTTAAATCACAGGTGCCCAACCCACAACCTGAAAGCAGAACGCATCCTGCCAAAACGATTCCTTCAACTTACAGCCTACTCCTTGCCAGCTCATTCTCAGGGACTTAAAAGTGGTCCTGCTGCAGACAAAAGTGCTCCCAAAACCTCATCAAAATATATCCAGGAAGTCTCAGGTTTGCATTTTGCTCATATAAAAAGTAGATGGATCTGGTCACATAACGGGACATACACCCACTACATGAGGCAGGCCTAAATGGATGCACTGCTAATTATGAAATGTGAAAAAAATATATTATATATAGTCCTCACTTACAGACAAAAACTTTAATACCAGAGTCACAAGTCAACGAAAGTTCACTTTGTTCCAGGACAGTCAAATTTCTTCTTGGAGCTTAAACTTGTATCTCCTTTAGAATGGGTTCCAAGCAAACACTGCTGAATTTGTTGAGCATGTTTAAGATTAAAGAAGCATATGGAGCAGTACATCCTTTCAATTGATACTTGTGCGACTGACCCAATAGCCACCAGGTATTCTGTTGCGAATCATGTGTTGCACTTTGGCCATTTAGAAGGAAAGGACAAAAACTTTCTTATGGAGAGAGTTCTTTCACGTTTTACTAAAGGAGGCATCGGCAATTCCCAATCTCTAATCTGCAACATTTTTCTTCTGAGAAATAGTGGCAGGTTCTTTTGCAGTAATGCCTTTTCTAATTTGGGTATTCTTAAACGTAAAACACTGTTTGTTCTACTGGTGAGCTCAACTGCGATAAAATGACATCTCAGATTCCAGAAAGAAAATACTCATTTTGTAGGTGAGATGGATTTCTTGAGGATGACCAAAAACAAGAGCATCCTTGTGAAAGGCAAAATATAGCTTTTGCTGTTTCCCAGAGGGAATGGCTCCTCCCGGAGAGTTTTGCTGGAGGCACACTAATCTCTCAATGTACTGCCCTTTTAAATGATGTGGTTATTACCAGCACTAGATAGTTTGATCTCTGGTGGACGAAGAGCTGTATTTAAGAGCAGATTTCAGGATTCACCAAACAAAGCTAACTTCTGCATATATGAAGTATGTAGGACTTATTTCCTAAAAACTGGTATTTCAGGAAAGATTTTTTTTCTGCTGGTTCTCCAGGTCCCTCCTTCACATATTTACTCACTTTCAAAAAAAAAAGAGCGAACTTCTTAGCTCAGAAGCAACTCCATATAAACAGAAATAAATTGCCAGAACTGAACAGGCTCTACAATTTCCCACTTTCTGAACATTTGAATATTTGACCACTCTTATCTCGGTTCTCCAAATGTTCCACTTGCTACCCAAAGAACATACAGAATCAACAACTGAGACAGACACAAAACCCTTCCTTCTCCAGAAATACATTAACTCAGTCCCTCTAATATCTAAATACCTGTTGTGCTCTAAGAATTTAATTCTTGCCTAATTTGTGTATGTTAGTGAGTCAACCACTCACTAATATTGACAATATTGATAATATTGGCAATGTGATTTACAAATCCAGTCATTTCTCAAAATCTTTTCTATCTTCTGTTATTATTCAATTATAGAAATTCTGAAATTAGGTATGTTCTAGAATTGTCTATTAGCTCCTGCTGCAGCACATATCTATTACAAATCTACGAAGCAGAAGAAATTTCCAGCATTTTAATTGCTAATAAATAAATGTCAACTGGTAAATATGGCCCCAGGATAGAGCAAACTACTATAGTTCCCAAACTACCAAGATTGGCAGTATTTTTTAATTTTGCATTGCTCAACGAAGCAATGACAAGTTTCTCAAATTTTGTGAAACTTTTTTTCTATATAACAGTCTGGAAAGATTATGTTTATTCATATGCATATATTATGATTTGGTTTTACAACTATTTATTTTACAATTATTAAGTAATAATTTTAAATGGTTTATGCAATTTTTACAATCAAAATACAAAATCTTTCATCCCACTGGATGCACACTGAAGAGATACCTTTTATAATTCATTATGAATTTTTAGTTCATGGGGTTTTATTTTCTGAGAATTAAAATAATGCAAGAATCTTCTTTTATATAGACAGCTTCTTTTATCCCTTCTTAAGGTCCTCATGATTATGCCATCTATCATAGTTTGTATGCTGGTTAATTACTTACAACATGTAGAAAATCCACTGTTAGGCCCTTCTAAATCTTTTAACTTTAAATGTAAAGTCCAAATGGACAGACTAGTTACTTTTTTTAATGATTCAATTGTGAGTAAAATATTACTACTACTATTTAATAATAAATATACAATTAAAGTATTTTTTCATAGAGTGATGTGGAAGCAATTGCAAGACCATACCGATATGGTATCACTACAAACCAGGCAATTAAAGAACTCAATTTTCAGTAGAATATGCTAAAACTTTCTTTTAAAAGATGTTCTTTAAGAGGTTATAAAAAGTTCCTTTCATTCTAAAGGAAAGAGGGTGAAAGACATGCATTATGATCTAAGTATATATATACACTTTCCCTCTAATACAAAAGTAGCAATACAAAGAACTGTTTTATAAATTACATTTCTAGGTCATACAGACCCTAGGAATAAGAACATTCACCTTGGTAACAACACATACAGTTATTTTTCATGAATTTAGTAAGTGAAAGAGAAACACAAAGTCATTTAAAGGACCAAAACCCACTAGGTGTGTGTGCTGTGGGCAAAGGAGAGGTAAGGAATGAAAAAGTGAAGGTAGCTGCTACTCTAGTTGTACTGTCTCTAGCTCTTTCTCATAGTGAACTCCACACATGACATATTCGGACTAGATGGTCTCTACACATAGTCCATTTCTCGCTAGACTTTCACTTCAAATTCACAGAAAATTCTGGTCTTTCAAAAATAACTGCTTTTCTTTCAAAGAATGAAGTTCAAGTACTATTGGCACGAGCTTCCCCAGGCATTTCATCGGACTTTGGGGAAAAGCATGGAAGCAGTACAGTTTCTCATATAACCTCACATTTATGAAAAGAACATATGAAAAGCCTAGTATTAGAGCTTGAAATTCATTCATTGTTGTAGCTGAAATAATCATGAAGAGATCTTTACAGCAAACACATTCTTCTGGTAACTCGAGAAAAAAAAAAAAAAAAAAAGGTCCAGAATGCCTCCCTAAAGGAAGACTGAGCTAATGTCCCAGAAACAACATGCTAATATAAATCTGTGGTTGGTACGTTATTTGCTAGTCATAGGATGACCGAGATCCAGGAAAGAATCCCACAGAAAAATTATCTCCCCACATCCTCCCAATAAAACCTTATTTATCCAACCATGATATGATATGCTATCCAACCAACAAAATTCACGGCACAGATGCAAAATCATGCCACCCCTAAACCAGACAAAATACAAGGACAGCAAGTCAGCAATAGCAAGGAGAAAATGAACATGAAATCTTAGAAGTAAAAATGTAGCAATATAGTGAGTAATCTGCAGAAGATGAAGGCTAGCACTTCTTGAATCACTGGAACAGCAACAACACCATAACAAGGATGGGAAACACTGGTCTCAACTATTTAGGATCAAAAATGCAAAGAGGGTGTAACAGGCACTTTCCCAACACTCATTCAAGCACTTGTTTTTTTTTATGAGTGTACGTTCTCCTTTTTGACGATTTTGCAGGCTCCAATGACACCGCCCTAACATCCTCTTGAATTAACAATCTACTGTGTGTATCGCTAGAAAGAAACGTCAGGAAGCTGAGTGAAAACCTTTACTCTTCTTTTTCCACAGAAAATCTGAAAAGACCCATTCAGTGTGGAAAAGTAGAGAGAGGAAGAGGCATTCTAATGCTCTTGCCAAAACCAGCCACTGAACTGAAGCAGAAAAGCAGAAAGCAAGCCTCCCGTGAGCTAGGAGAACACTGGTGAAGGGAAATGCAATTCAAAAGTCAACATGTGAAAATCTCTATCTATACAGAGGGAGAGGGAAGAGAAAAGGAGGAGGAAGAGTCCTGATCTTTCTGTTCAGAGGTAAAGGGAACTTGTTACACCTGAAATTGCTCTGGAGAAGCCTTTAAGGGAGGACAAGCTGTTTTTAAAATGAGGAGGTAGAAGTCACCTCAGCATCAATCTGAACCCTGTAACTCAAGTTGGTGGCTGCCTGTCAGGCAAAGAGCAAACCAAAGTATCTATCTATGTTATTTTCACAGCCTGACAATGCATTCATTAAAGGAGAAGAACACTTCTTCCTCCCATGGTTGAAATGGCACAAGATATCATTCTCTCCATTAAAGGCAAGATAATTTTTCACTGACTGACATGAACGAAATAGTTTCAGGGATCAGTTTTCCAAGATTCGAAAACTCTTACATTCTATATCATTTTTAGCTTCAATGGATTTCATACTCTGCAGGACCTCAGATAAGTGTTCTGATGCCACAAATCCGATCCTATTTTAAGAGCCAGGAATGGCTAAATAAAAGGGATCTCTATGAGGGACACTCTGAAGTTGAGTCACTAGGAAATCTGAGATGTTGCACATATCTGGACAACATGCGTGCTCAGTCAAGACAAATCCTTAGCTGTACAGGAGACAGCCAAATAAACTAACACTGCAAAGACATACAAATATCTGCAGCTAGTAAATAGATATCCTTATCTTAACTTTCTGCCCGTTTCAAGTCCAAGTTGTGAAATTCAAAGTCTTTCCTAAGCAGAAAATACTTCAGCTTGTCTTAGCATGGAAAAATCTGTAATCCACACAGATAAAGGTGGGAAGCTACTACTGCCAAACATTCAATCAAAAATCCTGATGATATTTCTAAAAAGGAGAGAAGAGCTAGAACTCCCTAACAGCTCTTAAAAAAAAAAAAAAAAAAAAAAAAAAGGCCTCCCGCAAACCCACCTTATCAAGATACAGAAGCAGAAATCCCAAAGGTTGACAGTTCCAAATGCATCTGGAAAAGTCAAAACACAAATGGGGATGACCAGAGATAATGCAAAACATCATCCTTTGACAAATCTACAGAGGTTACAAAGCTACAAAATGGAATTTTAGATTTCCTTTCTCCTCTGAGTAAAGAAAAAAAAGGAAAAACGAATCTCTTCTTTTGCTGCTTCTTCAATCATTGTCAAGTCCACTAAGTGCTTTCTCATTCGAGGATTTCTTATGAACAGTGTCTCTAATGGGAGGGAAGCTCCGTACTGAATGTACAGTATGGGTAAGACATTTTCCCCAAACTTTTGCACCAACCTTTTACAATTATTTGGTTGGGTGAACCCAAAAGAAATCTAAAGATGAGCAGCAATATTTCAAATTGATTTGGATCCAACTTCTCAGGTGAAACATAAGAACGACTGGCATTCAGATAAAAAGAATATCACATATCACAGAACTGCAAAAGGTCTGTATTCCTTGCAAACGACAGGCTGTTTATAGATGCCTTTTTGCCAAGCAAGTTACTACTCTCAACTGAGAAATTAGCAAATTCCTTCAGCTTTAAGACAACTCTAATCTTTTTGCATGCTACATCTGTTTGCTTTTCTGCAGGGAAATTGAAGCACCCTTCTCTCTTTCCCCACTGATAGCTGTTTTTAATACTTGACAGAGAAAAAAAAATCTTTTTGTTTAGTTTAATTGGCTGAACAAGTTCTTCTTAGCATTCCTTAATTAGTTACCACCTATTAAAAACTATTTCATTCAGGATGTGTTTCAAAAGATGAAAACAAACAAACACACCTCACTTTGGGATTTTCAGCATGAAGGAAGGAGAAGGAGAAATGAATGAAACTGAGGTTTGGCTGTCCCAGTTTAACTATATACTCATGGCAGTACACCTGAAAATACCCCAGCCAAACAAACCACTTCATGTATTCAACTAATGCCCACAAATCTTTGTTCTGTATAGCCTACAGTTGTGCTCCTGCAGTATTTATCTGTGCGGCTACAGAATGAGAATTTTGAGGAGGAAAAAACAAAAACACATTTCCAATGGCAAAAAAACAAACTTTTATTAGAAAAACACAGATCTTTAGAAACTTACATTAACTTATATATGTTAACTATTACACTCAGATGTCAACAGATGATGGTATGTACTTCATACTTCAAGAGAATCATTTATCTGATACTGTGTATCAAAATTTACTTTGAAATAAATGGATAGCATGGACTTATGCTCATCTATTAGTTTACCAACTAAATGCATGAAAAAATTACCACAAGCGGCTATTTGTATTGTGTTTTCATAGTATTTTCACATCTACATAGAGGCAAATATGTTCCAGATCATGATTCTTTGTTTTTAAAACACCAAACTTTTACCACAAATTCTACTTAATTTCCAGTGAAGTTGCTATTTACATGAAATCTAGAGGACTGTGGCCTTGACTGCTGCCAGATTTGAAGAACAGGCAGAGGTGTTAGTGGAAAATGATCTATAATAAAACTACCTTCTCCCCAGATTACAAAGGAAGCTAAATGCTGCTAGAATAGGTTCATCATCAGTGAGCGAAAGAAAACGTGTACGTCTCTAGTACGACACATACTCACACACATATATATAAGCCCCAAAATAAATACAGATATACACAAAGAAAATCCTAGGTTTTATATAATTTGTATATTATTTCAAGAATAACACCAGTTTCAACTGCTTGTGTCTTAAAGATGTACTTTTTCCTAAGTTCTACACAGTTCCAACATTAAGTTTAGACTTTTTAACATAAAACAAACCCATCTCCTCCCGGGAAAGCCCTCCTACAGATGAAACTTCAAACTTGGACATACGAGTCCCCTTTAAAGTGTTAGCATACCGCAGCAAAACAAACAAAGATACTGAAGAAGAACAATAAACAGTTCTAAAGCAGACTACATGGTAACTAATAACAAGGATGGATGCCAGGGATGGCATATCAAGTTTCAGTTAACAAAATAATTAGGAAAAATTAAAAGATGGCAAAATCACTGCTTTCATATGAATTATCTGGTTCCTTTTCTTACATAACAATGGATATAATAGCTTGCTATAGGTATTTATTATTTTAGTATCTGTTTTTTTCTAAAAGTTACCTTGAATCTATCTTTTGAAAGACAGCAAAGAGGTCCAGAAACATTTCAAAATAATTTTAACATTACCATTTAAAACTATTTGAATTAAACCCCTTATTCTATTATTAAGGTGCTTATTAGAAATAAACACCTTAGGTGAGCATTACTCCCCGGAGTGTATAACCCATAACAACAGTACAGAACTGCAGTCATATAAGTGTACTTAAAGTATTCAGAATAATGTTCCTACTTACGTTTCTGTGTCTGAAACTAATGACTCATTATTACACACATCATTGAAGGTATGAAGTTGGTTCTACAGTTAAAAAGAGGAAGAAAAAATTAAAATTTTATCTAAATATGTTGTGAGGTAGTTATCTTACACTTAAAAGAGTAGTAATGACAGTAAACAGTTTTCCTAGCACTATCAATTTTTCTGAACAAAACCTTTAAAAATATTTAAATAACAAGCATCCTAGTAGATAAGTGGGATCACTTTATTTATCAACATTTCTTTCACTTAACCCATCAAACGATATTAGGAGACACTACCCACACCCAAAATCAAAGCAAGGCATCTACCATTAGTGTTCTGCACGGATTTTTATGAAAAAAAGTGAAACATATACTCTGGAAACTCATGCTTCAAGACGTCTTTCCCTGTTATTGGAACGCCCACTAAAACAAAAGGTTTCTTTAACCATATTATCAGCATTTAAAGTCTATTAAACTGGAGCAGGAAAATTACATATTTAAGATAAAATGATGCCCTGAGAGGTATCTAAACTGTTAAATTCAAGTCTTCACAAGGAACCTCCCATACACACACACACACAAAAAGAAGACTTTTGTAAAGATTATCTTTATTTTCTAGACTAATCATCCTGGGCTTACATAACATCTTCAACCTTAAAATCTGTAACCACATTCATGCACCAAAAAATCAGGGGATTTTATATTAAATTGGAATTTTGTTTAGGTTGCTAAAATGCCTTGGTAATATACTTGAAGGTTCAAAATTTAGGAGGTTATTTTTGAGGGATTTGTGTATACAAATATTTACTGGAATAAAACATGCTTTTTTTTTTTTTTTTCTCCATAGGTGAATGAACTCCACGCTTCAGAACTCCAAGTGACTTAAAATAGTACGAAAAGAACTCCCTGCAACTCACTGTGAATTATTTCTATCTCCTACTACTGTCAACTAAAATACATTCAACTAATTTGGGCCAAAATAGTTTGTGGAGTTCGTTTCATTAATAAAAAAGCAAAGCTATCTTTACGAGTGAGAGATGGTTATCAATTGAAGCCTAGGGCAAGGCAGCATCAGAAGTCCGGGCTCCTTCAGTGTCAGAGGTTTATGGGGAGAAGGATGAAACAGGAAACTATCAGTCCTGAGAGTTCAAAATGAAAGTTGTGCACACAATTTTAAGACGGATGTTTTGCTGAAAACTTCTAGAACTGTGAATTACACTGACAAAGCAAATTTCTTATGTATCTTTAAAATCTGGAATTTCTTTAGTATTTAAAGAATTACTGAGCATCCTTTCTCCAGACATGGTCTCAAAAAAAGATCAATTAACAGCCATATCATTGTATGATAAAACTTGACATTCTTTGCTCCAATAACCTTTGTTTTTCTTCTGCACCTGTGAGCCTAAGGAATCTTATCTATAAGTCACAAATTTCAAGTGGCTGAAAATACCAGCAGAATTCCCTTTCCTGAAGCATCACCAACCTTCCAGTTACACAGACTTTGCACTCTGTTCTTTACATGTGCATGCTATATTGAAATTATGCAACAAAACTGATTTGCCTTCTGGGTTTCAAGAAAAGTTAAAGACATAAATATGTGATTTTTTTTTTACCTCTGCTGAAACAAGGAAGGTACATGTATTCTGTAATTCAGGAGAAGCTCGCTTCCTGCAGTTTTTATAAAAAGATTGATTCACGTCTAATCTTAAGAATTTTCAGGAAAAAAATTGTTTTGGAAGAATAAAATTTAAAATATGATTTAAAATGAATGAAACATGAGCGCCTGTTTACATAGTTATTAATAGATATTTTCAAATTAAACACACTCAGGAATGGAAAAAAATGGGCAAACCAAACTTCACTAAGGAATTATCCTGAGAGTATAGAATTGGGTCAAAGGAAGGAAGATAAGAAGGACCAACAGTTTTCTGCAATCTCTTTTTCTCCTTCTCAGAAAATATTTTGAAAGGTATCAAAGACCAAAAAAGTATTGAACTATTACTATTATCGATTTTAAATTCATGGTCACATGATAATCCAAATTCCCCAAATTAAATCCTGACATAAAGGGATACTGACAAAGAGCAGTGTGTTTTTTTAAAAAAAACTTTGAATTTTCAGTTCTATATTTTTTAACAATTTCAGCTATAGCCTTCTGCATAACAGTGTAACACAAGGCACGCGTGGGATAGCGTGGCATAATGCCCTGCCATTTTTTCCATTCACATCCTTAATTTTTTTTCCACTTCATGTTTGGTTTCCATGAAATGTCAGACGGAATAACAGATTTTAGAATTTTTTATGATATTGGAAACATCATGAGAAACTGAAGAGAAATTGACTAATCCAGCAAGAATGCATTAGTTAAAAGAGTACCAAAGTGTTCAGTAAAGAAACATCATCCACCGAAGCCAAGAACACAAATAATCTCCCTAGCTCTCTTGGTCTTAATACTTAGGCACCAAAGGACACCAATGCAGAGAGACCTACGCACAAGTAAAGCCCCTGAATGTGAACTTCCCTGAATTTGTTCAGGAAAAAACTAATAATGTTTGCATTTGCACTCATGCACAGAACCAGATGAAAATGGATTGAAAAACTGAAAGATGAAGGATGCTGAGATCAGTTACCAATAATACTCATTTTCACACATTTATGTTTCTTTAAAACCAGAAGAGGAGGAAAAGGGTAAGAAAACTATTTGTGAAGTAACAGTAGAGAGAGAAGAGTTGCTGAACAATCTGGACTGACAACAGAGAGATGAAATCAAAGAGAAACAAGGTAACAAAAAAAAAAGAAAAAAAAAGCTTCAGGTATATCTTGTTTTACATTTCGCTGTTGTTTTCTGTAGCTATTTCCAACTTCATATTCAACCACTCAAGCTTCCACTTTGCTAAAATTAACTTACATGTGTCTCTTCAACCTTGTTTTGTAAATAAGAACTTTTAGTCAGATGATATGAGACATTATTTGTACATTGCTCTTCGGAAGAAGCAAGTCTATATTTGGCGGTAAGCAAATATAATCCCTGTATGCCATACAGTATGTATTCTGCAAGTCTCAAGAGGCTCCGTGAAACTGAAAGGTTTAATTTTAGGACTGGTCATGTTACCTGTCAGACAGAAAAAAAAATCTTTTGGCAGACACAAATCAAATTAACACCTCCTTGTTAGAAGACATGCATCTGTTTAGATTCACTGATGTCTTTGGTCAAAGATTTCCATCTCCTCAATGAGAACAGACATATCCTTTTCTTGCAAAAGGAGTAGTTAGTCATGCCACAAAAGTTATCTGAATAATCTTGTTTGGTTTTGATCTTGTGAGTAAAATTAGAAATCTCTATGAGCCAACTTTTCATACTAGTTTTCAGAAGTATATTCTTTTTGCAATACAGTGTATTTCAAAGTTCACACTTTTTAATATTCAGCATAAAATTTGAAAGTTTTCTTTCAATCTTCACATCTATCTGAAAAATAAAGTGAAGAACTGTTTCAAGGCTAAATGCTCAGCTTTTGGCAAATGACAGTCCAGGAAAGGAAAACACTTTGCAGTTGCAGGTATCTTAGTCTTGAATACAAAGCAGGAAGCTGAAATTGTGTTCACTGGGAAGAATACCTCAATGAAATTACTTCATTATCAAGGTATGCATAGAAAAAAAGAAACTCAAGGAAAGTAGGCACTAAGGTACATCTGTAACAGAGAAGGACTTTACAGAACTTTTTTTTTTTTTTCAAAAAGGAAAGAAAATGTCAATAAATTAGGCAGCCAAGCTTCTCTGAATTTTTGTTCAGGTTTTGTGCTTAAAATTGCACAAACCTGGAAACTAAAGTCGTCCCAGGCAAGATACACTGAACTAAACAAAAGAAAACACTTTTCCAGCTCAAAAGTCAAAGGAGATGAAGTAAAAGATGTTTCCAAAGAGATTTTAAGATCTTAAAAATACAATCAAAAAGACAGAAAACTTTGTATGATTTGAATAATAATAAAAAAAAAGTCTCAGAGTTCCACAGCAGCTTTTGGTACTACTAATTTAAAACAGACTCAATAAGTTACCAGCAAGCAATATTTCAGTTTTACAAGCTGAATTCAATTAGTCAATTTTCTTTAATCTAAAGTAAGCATGAAATTTTATTTTGGGTAATACATCTGTTATGAAAAATCTTATTTTTTTACAGTAACCTTCACTAATGATAAAAGATCAAAATTTGTTACAAACCATTTAAATCTATACAATTTCACACTCTTTAAAATGACATATATGAATGAAAAATAACCAAATGATGCATTCTTATTTGAAGAATTTATTTTGGTAATGATAATCTACTTCCTACTTGGAATTCTACTTTAAAAACAATGATACTTAAAATTATATTTTCCAAAACTGTGCAGAAAAAAACCAACTATTTATATGTCCAACTAATTGCCATATTTTAAAAGATATCTGCCAGATATATCTATAACTGTAAAAAATAATAAAGCACATGTTGATGGAAAATATTTCTGCCTAAGACTTTACCAACTCTTAAAATTTCTTATTATACAAAAAGAACTCAGAACTTTTATTTTGCACTAATTAGATATGACTGAAAATTCAAATTCAGGCGCTGAGTGTAATATATATGCGTATTTATGTAAAGTCATATAAATCATTTTCATATGTAAATTATATAATACAGGAATGAAGTCAGGCTGTCACTATTTCTTCCAAAAATTAAATTTCTCTTTAACTTGCTTTAGAACCCTAACTGGATGAACTGCATTATGTCTTCGTCATATAAACACAAAACTGGAAGGGCCAGTATTTTCAAGTCCAATAAATGCAGTTACCCTTAAAGCAGCACTTGATTAACACTGAATGGTTCTTGTTTATAAACAATTTCTATTTTTAAGTTCAGTAGGTTACACATCTGTGAAAACTACTTATTTTATTTGGTTAAAAAAAAAAAAACAATAATCTGACTGAAAATACTTACAGGTGATTTTTAAATTATCATTTATTAATGTAATTGTAATGTTAGAGAAGGAGGAAGAACCAAAATTTAAGAAAATTTGCTGTATATTTACTGACACTCTGTGAGTGACAGTCACTGAGTGACACTAATAAGTCAGAATGGTGGATGCTAAATGTGCTCAGAAAATAATACATATCTTAAGCAGAATGTTTTTATTCACTCTAGTATAGTGTGTTCCTATTCACTACTTTGTACATTAAACACACGTGACAATATGATCCAAAAAGACCAAATTTTAAATACAGTCTAAGACTAAACATAAAATCAAAAAGCCAAAAACTGACTTAAAAAAAAAAATCACTTTTCATCTTCTGTACATCTATCTCTGAATGACTGTAAATACATATATAGGAAACAATGACAGACAGAGCATGCATAAAGCATCCTGACTGGTGCAATACGGAGTATTTCAGTGGGAAAAAGAATGGTGATTAGTTTTCTTTTTCATCTATTTCTATTTGATGCTAAATATATTTACCTATTCACTTCAGTCTTCTGCTACCTGAAGAAATGCTGTCTCTTGAGAAACAGCCTATACTAATCAAACAGGAAAAAGAGGTATGTACAATAAAAAGAAGCAGCTAGAATCAAGACACTATAAAGGCAAAAATCAAAACAGATTGAAAGCCTTTATAAACAATAAATATAGCTTTGTAAGGTGATCTGATTTCAACATGACTGTCAAAAAACATGGTTATAATACAGTTTAATTCGGTAAATTGTTCAGGGAGCATGTTCCAATTCCACGAGGCAAAATGTCGCTCTTGCTCATTGCTCTCAATGAACTCTACATTCATAAACATGACTATGACTTCCTAAGATTGCTTTTAAGAGGATTCTGCTGCTTTTTGCACATTAAAGAAGCCCAACCAACAAAACAGTAGTTTGTAAAACACAAAAGGAAACATTTTCTTTACATATTATTTATATTTTAAAAATTCTTACTGTGATTTGACTCAGTCCAGCCAACCTCATGGTTAGAGTTGGAGACATAAAGTACTTAAACGCAAGATCAAGACTTTCTTTATCAAAACACAAGGCTGTATCCAACGGTTCTTTAACTGTGCTCCACATTAAATCTGCCATGTTCCGGGCTGCACTCTGTCGCAACTCCTGGTCTGACAGTTTACATAAATACCTAGAATAAATTACAAATGGAAGAAAAAGAGGGTATGATTCAAAATAGAACATACATAAAACTCTCTCTCCTGGATCATCATCTTGATAATAACAAATATAGATTTCCAGTAACCATAAGGGTATTTAAATTATTACTATCGATAATATGAAGAGCTGATAACAAAACGCCCCCAAAATAGGAACAACAGAATTACGTAGAATATTTAAGACTCTATACAAGTCAACATGATTCTGATCTTAAACCTTTTCAGATGGCTTGAACCAGAAAAAAAGATCTCCAGAAAATGACACACATATCCATATGGTTCTTTAGAAATGCAAGCTGGGAACCTAAGCCTCCTATCTGTTGCATGGGAAGGTGCCCTCCCCAAAGAGCTGCCCTGTGGCCATTTACTGTTCCATCGCAACTCTTCACAAAATCCAAGTGTCACAATTCACCCAATGTTAACATACTGTAGAACTGAACGTCCAGAAACAATACTAATGGACCACAAGCAGTGCTCTGGCAGATCCCCTAGTGCAGTGAGAATCCTCTGCAGATGAGTATGCCCCTGTTTGTAATCTCCACTACAGAACAGAAAAAAAAATTGTACTAGTGCAATCTGGTCCTGATCCAATTAGCAGAAATGTGGCAGATGCACATTTTTTTCTGCCATAACCTCAGGTGATCATGTTCATGCTGAGGTACTCTCTGTGCCCATACCAGGGAAGTTATGGGCACCCATATCAGGAATGCACAGCTGATTCTTTTACTGACAGTTCTTATAATCTTTAAGATGCATCATAAGCACTGCCAAGGATTCAGCAAATCTCACAAAGAAACCAAAAATGATAAAGAATTTTGAACAGTTGTGCTCCTCCCAATGCAAAGATCTTAGATAGGGGATCATGCGACCATGCCAGTGAATTACAATGCAGATCAACTCTGCATGCAGGAGGCACAAGAAAAAAATCATTTATGGAAACATATAGAAGCTAGCACAACTTCTGTCTTACCTAAACTACTGCTAAATCAATCTACACCATGAAAATCAATGCTGAAATGCTTGTAAAGTTCACATATAAAACACTGACACAGAGGAGTTTCTTCTAACTTCAATTCTAAATGAGAAAAAAAATGTTTAGAAATAAGCTTTCCTGAGTTTAATTTAAAGCAGATAAACATGAAAGGTATTTACAAGGTTACCATAATTATTTTTTGGGGTAATTCAGTGTTTTGAAGTTTTGACTACGTCTGAATTAGATTTAACTACACAAAAACGTGCTAAAAATGCATTTGTTTCATAGCTTAAATTTGGATCCATCACTGCAAGACTGCCCAAATATATGACTTCATCTATTAAAAGACACAGAAGACATTAAACTACACTTAGCTACATTTATACACCAGCATGCCTTTGCATTTATATCATATAAGCACTAGTAAATTTTAAAAATAAAAACACGGGCCCTTGCTCTTATTTAGACTGAGGTCCTTTTCCACACTTCCTGCACAGAAGCTGGAAAGTAAACATACTTCAGTGACACTTAACACTGTCAAACAAAGCAAAGAGACTTCAGTGCAAATAATCACAGCGACAGCAGATCTATGATAGAAAGCACAGATAAATAGCAGAAGGACAAAAGAAGGACCATCCACGGCCCAAGTAATCAGATCCTTCGCTGATATTAAATATGAAATTGTTTTTTTCATACTGGAAACCAGATAATGGTGAGAGAGTAATGCTTTTCTGCTACGATTTTTGTTTAAAAAAAAAAAAAAAGAAAAAGGCAGTTAACATGAAGGGAATACTCATATGAAAAAGTGCAGCAGCAAACCAGACCCAGTAACGTATCTCTGACAGGAATAATACTCTAATGAAAAAAAAATCATTGGTCCATGTTACAAAACATAATCATCTCAATATAATTACCAGCATCCTTAGACCAGATTTTTTACATGTTCAGCGCTGGTTCCCAAACATCTTCAATGTTCGTAACATTCATCAAGCGATTGTTTCGTGAATGATTTTTAGAGATCTTAAAGATGTTAACAGAACCTGTATGAATTTTCTCAATCTACAAATTTTCGCATTCTGCATGTCTATGTATGACAGATGTAGACTGCTTATGTGCAACAGAGACAAAAACAGACGGAGCCCTACACGCACAGGAAGAAGGGGCTTTCGTGGCTTTTTGGGTTTCAGTGACAGGAAATAAAGGTGAAACTGTGTTTCACCTCAAATCATGCTTACTCTACAAAGTTTGGTGGAACAACTATACTAATCTATACAATACAAAAAAAATCCTTTTTGATTGTAATGCGAGTGTACCAGTATAAACCTACCTTTGTTCATAAAATTGACTCCAGAGAAAAACATTTAAGTTCTTTCAGTGCATTTATACATGTATTTTCAGTGCATTTAGTCCAATCTTGCACCACACCTGTGTCACATTTTTATTATATTATCACTAAGATAGTGTGTTAAAAAAAGCTTTTATAGTAACTGAAACTCCAGCACAGATGAAGCAAGAAAAGTACCTTGAGAATAAAATTTGGTTTGCTAAGGCCCTTCAGAAAGCTACAGAGAAAGTTATGCTGCACTTTAACTAAGATCTTATAGCATAACTGGGTTATTCTGAGGAAGATAACACACTTGTGTTTTTGTGCTCTGTGAGATGGAATGCTGAGAATGCTATATGGGATATAAATGTGAATATGTGATCGATTCATACAATGGCTTAAAAATAGCATCTATTTTTTCCTCAGTCCTTTTTATTTTAATTCCTAAATTTTTGTCTTTGCTGTCTTTGAAGAGCATTAAGTCTCAAAGCACTATATGAATGATGCATCACTAAACTATGATCCAGGAAGTCAGACATCATAGACTTCAATGCATAAATGTAACTTGGAAACAAATATACCACTTCTATACATAAAGGACAGTCTCTATATGTATAGGAGCTGTCCTGTCAGCCTGATACACTTTAAAAAATTGCTAAATATGTATCATATATTCTCAAACCATTCAAACATAAACACCAATTTTAAAAATTCAGTTTTACTCAACTGAAACAGTATTTAAATTTGCTTTTAGAGGGGATGGAGAGAGTCCACCTTGAAACATCCTGTTTTATTTTAGCATAATGCTTAAAATCGCATCTCATGCTTCAGGACTTCAGGTACTCAGCTGTGAAATAATCTTTTTTTTCCCGTAATATGACTCTTTTTGGACCACAGCTGCAGAAAAGGTATCAAGCAGAATAAGTCAGTGCTTCTCAGTGAAATGAAGAATCCACCTGACTGCCCAGCTATTGTCTCCTGACTTTCCTATTCTTGCATCTGTGCCATAAATCTCCAGGCATTAGGAGGAGCGAAACATTTTGTGTCATTGAAAACTTTTATCACAAGAGCTTATTACAAGAGTTCCTTACGACATTTAGTAGCAAGGAATGCTACTAAGTCTTGGATAGTCCTATTAAACTTGATTTTTAAAGAAAGATGTTTTTAAGCTGGCATAACCTGAAAAGTCTTGGACTTCTGTAATGTTGAGAAATCCTGGATCTCCTATCCAGATTCAGTTGTAGAAAAAGAAAATAGACTAAATATCCCCTTCATCCTCTAAACTTTTTATGTTTTCCATAGGGAAATCCTATATCAATGCTACCTTATTATAATTTTAAATAATAGTAACAGAGTTTGAGGCCATCATTTATATCAAAAAAGATGCAAGCATTTCTGTGGGTAAAATAGTGAGGAAGAGATGAGGAGAAAACAGGGAGACAAATCTTCTATTTACTAACATCACACTGGTTTTATCTACAGTTACAAAAAAAAAATTCTTAAAGAACTATAAGCAGTAAAGAGGAAGACAAGCAAAGGAAGGTGAACAGCTAAGCTGCAGAGGGTTTTTCTATGTCACTCCAGTTCTTTCACATGAGCCCAGCTCTAACTGTTCATCTTTCACTGCTGTTTTGCATGCACTGCAAGAAGATGAGAAAGGCTCAAGTCCAAACTCCCAGGTATACAAACATCCACTTGTACAACATGTATGGGGAAGAGCACTTAAAAGTTCCCCTCTATTTCCATGATTGCTCCGTAGAATGCTTCATGATTAATAATCACTTTAATCAGATTTCAAAGACAAGCCATCGATAATACAGAAGTAAAGCAGGACTGCCAACTCAAGACCAGTTTAATAAAAGACTGGAATACTCTTGTCTGCTGATACCATTTTCCTAGAGAACTTTATAGAAAGATTGATAGTCAAGCAGCCAAGAAATACTTAATTTTTATATCATCAAAATTCTTCGCAACTGAAAAACAGACTATTTTTTTTAAACATGAAATATAGTTCTGATCCTCACCATTTTGAGTACTACTTTGTTGCCAATGTATTTTTCTTGTTAAGAGTGTGATTTTATAGTGGTATTGTTAACATCAAATAATCCATACAGACACATTTATTGATATCAGAATTTTGCTGTAACTATTATAAGCACATTTCTAACAGTACAGTTATAAGAGACGAGATCCTTGGAGGATTTGTGGGCCCGAGGGCCGATGCAAGAGCAGCGGTCTTTTAGGCAGTCTAGGACAAGAAAGTTTAACGTTGGGACGTCAGGAGGAGAACCAGCAGTGACACCTTCTCCTCGCCCCCAGCACAGCAGATACACATATACAGGGTAATTTCATCATCTACTACTGGATTTTTAATATTGTATGAACACCACCAATAAAAATAAATAGTTGTATAAATAAATATATTTGTGTGTACTTTATATTTGTAAGTACTTTAATTTGGAAGCATTGTTCCTGCTAGGCAGCTTGATACAAAGAAAATCATTGGGACTGGATATAATTAGATACATAAAAGTGTGAGTAGACTTCTGATCACACTTCAGTTCCTGCCAGCTGGAAACAAGAACTTCAAAATGTGAAGCAGTGTTAAAACTCAGTGAAACTTTGTGTATGAAATTTCAACAATTACGAATTGTTCTTCTGCACACAAAATCTCTTTGCAAATTTTCTGCAACTTCATGAAGATAACACAGGAAATGAACTGCACTACAATGGATCCTGATACAACATGTCAGAACTGCACTCAGTGCCCTATTAAAAATGCCATTATCAAGATCAATTTGGTATTTTCATCAGGTAGATGGAAACAGCTATCCCAACCTAACTCTAAACAATACCTTCACGCTGCTTTTTGAAGTAAGAGAGACACAGCTTGAACAATTAGAAAGTATAGCATCCAAAATTATAAACAGGAGCTGTCAGAAGTCCCACAAGAAAATACTCATAAAATTAAAAATTTACCTGATAACATAAGTCCTAAAGGGTATAATGTGCTGCATGACAGCAGGGATGTGTAGCCATATTCTGATCTATAATGCAAAAACATAAATAGATAAAAGTTTCATTAATGACATTTATTGAGAATTATAAAAATGATATATTGCTAGTACATTTGCACATGCAACATCACTTTAAAAAAGGCTTTATTGTTTTTCATGTGAATCTTTAAAACTGTTAATTTTCTGATTCTGAAGAATGCTTGCAACTAGTTTAAACAAAAGTTGCATCTTTTCTTCTAATTAACTAGAAAATATAAATTTACTGTAAATGAAATTACACTGCATACTTATTTCTGAATCTTTTCTTCAGTAGGAAAAGCTGCTACTCAACCTTGTTTTTCTTTTTCTTTTTGAAAAAGAAAAAATCTAAAAGAAAAAGATTCCATTTTTTTCTGTTTCTTGTGAAGCTCTCCTAAATCAAGGAAAATTATGACTCGTGTTGATGTTTTGCTTTTTAGCCCTTATATACTCTATTAAATTATATTTTATCATCAGTGACTAAGAGCAAGGTTTTTTTACTACTGTATTTGCATTTGTGGGTTTATCATGTTGCCTTTACCACTTATGCAGAAACATACTCTGGAAAAAAATGTATGCAGAAAAAAAGAAAATAAACAAACAGCCATTTAACACTGCTGTGAGAAAAAGAGGCCCAACCAAACTACTTACACTGGCAACGTTAGAAGTTCCATCTGCATTTCAAAAAGGAATGCTGAACCTGTTAAACCTGTTACAGAAAGACAACTACGTGCCAGGTAAGTGATCTAGCAAAGATGAAACATTAGCAGCTGCTACTACAACTAACATAATTTGAACTGTGCACACATAAGTATGTGAACACTCAAAGCTGTAATGTCAGTCTATAACTCCAAGATTGTTCTTACAACAAAGTTTAATCTTTGCAAGTGATGCAAAAGATTCTGGCTACAGAATAAATTCTCACCAGGAATTTGGAAAATTATGTATGCAAAATATTCTAAATTCTCATTCCTGCTAGCAGAAAACAGCATTTAATCCATGGAATTAGCCAAATATTTTTGATTCAATTTCAAAAAATAATTAAAATAATTAATATTGCCATTAATATTACACAGCAATGACCAATTTTGCAAGAGAAACCTGTCAAATCTTCACATTGCCAAAAAAAGTCACATTTGGAATAAGCTGCTGATCCTACTGGGAAAAGGAGAGGAGAGGAGAGGA
>VZSV01000071.1:860268-890882 GCA_013398735.1 Nothocercus julius
AAAGGAAAGGAAAGGAAAGGAAAGGAAAGGAAAGGAAAGGAAAGGAAAGGAAAGGAAAGGAAAGGAAAGGAAAGGAAAGGAAAGGAAAGGAAAAAGAGAAAAGAAAAAAAAAAAACACACTAATTTGCCAAATGCAGAAATTGCAACTAGAAGATGCTTGTTCAAGAAACAATAATTAAATAAGGTTTTGACACAGGATTGCAAGAATAACTATCTGTATTCAAATAGTGTTTGTATTCAGACACTATGATTCTAACATAATGATGCGCTCTTTTCCATATGCAAGCATAGAACAAATAAGCAAACAGACTTCCTTACGCAACAGAAGCAGGAAATATTTTTTAGTTATATTTTGTAGATTTAATTGGGTATAGTAATTTTTAATCTGTGTTAATTCAGACTTTTAAAGCCATTCCATCCATGTGGTTTCTTGCATTACATACGACACTTCTTCTCTGAATTGAATTAACTAATAATTTCCCATGCCATAAATAAAAATATTTTTCATCACAAATTCAAATATGAATCCACTAAATTAGACAAAATGATCACCAAAAGAGTCGTAACTCTCATCACTTTTTAATGCTTCTGCCTGCTTTTAAAAATGATGTATTTAATGTATTTTCTATTCTCAAACTTCAGAATTTTTTTTAATTATTTGTTATTATAGTTAACTCATTTCTAAAAGGTAGTTAGTCTCTCAACACTTTTTACTTATTATTAAGTTTTGCAAAGCAAAATTAAAGCAGCACTTGGAAATCCTCAGCACTACTTTTATTAGTTCTATCAGCAACTATTCCTCTATGAGATGCACAAAGCTGAAATACAGAAGTAAGTAAGGATAAGCTTTCTCAGTCAGGATGAAAGCCTCCACAGAACACGGTGGAGGTCCCCGCTTTCTCTGCAGCTCTTCCTTAAGGAGACCAGCAGAATATCAGGCAATAAAGTACGCAATATTAAACAGAGCAAACAGCATGAAATACGAAATGTGGGAAGAAAGGAGGAAACAAATTGACTAAAAAACCCAACCTGACTAAGAAAGGTAACACAGAACTATCCCAAGGAGGAGCGGTCCTAACACAGCACAGGTTGCTAAGAAAGCATCCTACAGAGGCATGAGCTGGAGGCAGCCCCAGAGCAGAGCTGGCCGAAGTAAACGACATTGCTCACCTCACCTTTGCTAGGCTTCTCGTTCCAAACGTCAACTTGTTTTAACGAGTACATTTCATCAAACTAGATTCACTGAATAGAAAATTTCAAGACAACATCTTTTCAATTACTTTTTTAGTGTTCTCTATATGAATGAGACACCAGGACTCAGAAACAAGGAGATCAGCTCCCCTGCGTACCTTTCTACTTTGTGGTAGTGCTCATCCTTTTATGTGCACCTTTAGAGTATACTCAGTGAGAGCTTCATCTTCCCTTGTGGAATAAACAGAGCAAATGCTTTTCCTACAACTATGCAACCCTGTCTAATAAAAATTTGAATGTTTTTGAATGAATTTACCATCTCAAGTTTCTTTCATCTGTTCTCCTTCACAGAGCTCAACATTAAGCCTAACCTTTTAAAGAGGGATGTTTGGGGCTCATCATACGACAATCTTTCTCAAAAATATTCACGAAACACTTGGGGTGGCAGCTAAAACCTTATTCCTGTCACAGAGTTTCAATTAAATCCTAGCTTTCATGTTTCTTGGAGTTTTTGCAATAATGGCTAGTTTACTAAAAAAAGAAAGATTACATCAACATTAAAAACTTAAGTGCCATTGCAGAGCGTGAGAGAAACCTGTTTCTTTTTTTCTTTTTTCATATCAAGAAGATGAAATTATTTTATCAAAAAAAAAAAAAGCTGCCTCATCTAGAGCTTATACTCATGCTGTGTTCTAGTCGGAAGCGTTACTGGCAAGTGATGCTACTTAGAGTGACACCAAATGCTGGCAGTGGATGAATAAAGCATATCACACATAAAGCATGACCTTACACTTTCCATAGTGAACTTACAGATAAAATCTAAGAGACAAACTTTTCTAAAACAGCTTTCCTCACATCTCCCTGACTTGCATGGACTTGCCAGGAAAGCCAGAAAGAGTTCACACGACTCTGGCTGAACAATAAATGATGCAGTGTTGGAAAAGGCAAAAGAAGCAGTATTCTTTGCATTATGAGTTGCGTTGAATTTTACTTTAACTGACAGTTTTAACCATAGCTTTCATCTAAGAGAGCCACAAATCACAAGTAAGCCTAAAACCTACTAAACAAGAGATATCTGCAAAGTTGCTTGATTTGGAGAAAGAAACTTAGCTGAAGCACATTTGGGGTTAGGGGACATCTGCGAGAATTTGGAAAAGAAAGTTCTTATGGAGAAAGACAAGACTTCAAAAAGGAAAAAGGACACAGATGCAATTCAAACAAACACTGGCACAGGACACCTAGAACATGGGATGTGCAGACAGCGCTGGTTGAAAAAAATGCTGGTGTGACAGGGAGCTGCCTGGTTCAATGACCGAAACTTACTTATAAAACTGGAATAACCTACAAGACCCTATATTTTCAGTAAGTGGTTTCATGAAGACTGTTAAAATTATTTCTTAAACCTGGAACAAGACTCTGAAGTTGGGTGGAAAGGGAGTGTCACAGATTTTCTTCTTACTGCACATTAATGTCCCCAACTTGCACACAGCTGACTGTGATACCATCACACCCAAATGCCATCTGGTCTGCTCACATGTTTATACCCTATTTCACTTAAAATATGCAAAATAATTTGAATGGTGTAACTCATTATCTTCTATCTCAGTTTGTTATAACTTAATTGTGTTAGAATGTCAACACAGCTGATACACAGGAGCAAAAGATACCAGCGAGCTGCACTAACAACAGCTAGAAACAGGAAGCACATCAGGTTATACAGACAGGGCCACAGGAGAACATAGCTTCACAGTTTAAGGTACAGAGCTCCTGTACAGTCCTCCTGTTTAAGATCACAAGAAGTGAGCATCCCATGGCTTTACTCATCTGCTCTCTCACCGTACAAGTCAGAAACCACCACACCAGAAAAATCAGGAGCAAGTGACACTGCTATAGAGGGCTTTCTTTCAATCACCCATTCCTTCTATGCAGACACATTTCAGTACTTATCTGGAACATCCTAACGGCATTCTGGCTGGTCGGTAACAGCAGCAAGAAAGGAGATGTGTGGAAACAAGGATCTCATTTTAAGTACTTAATATTAGGACAAAACAATTTCAAAATTATGCTTAAGTCACTTCCTGAAGTCTTAACATAAATTATTATTTTCTTTGACATCCATAAGACTTCACCACCACTTCATTTTCTCACATTACACTGAATTCTTCTATGTCCTTCTTAAGAAATGAGTTTTAATTTCAGTCTCCTTCAAATCTTCACTAAAATTAATATACAATTCTGCTAGTCAAAAATTACTATTATTTCTATTATTTCAAAACATTCAAATGAAGGCTATATTCTAGAACTAAACGAAAATAAAAGGTAGTTCCCTCTATGTTACAAATGCATAGAATATGATATAAAATCACAAAAAATGAGAGATAAAGCAAAGCACAGGCTCCTTCTTTGCACCTTACAGGAATTAGCTAACGAGTTAATATAGGCTAAGGCAGGTTAAAACACGTCCATGACACAATTTCAAAGACAAAAATGACCTCAGACAACAACATCAGTGTCCAGGAACATCAAAATCATCTGAATTTGCAAAGCTGTGAGCCTACAGGAATTGTACAGTGCTCAGATGATGTTGACCTGTGACCCTCACACTGTTAACAAGGAAAATATTACAGTGGTTTTTGTCCCTCCCTGCTCCTACTGAATTCTCTCAAAGCCCAGTCTTTTTACTTTTTATGTTAATTAAATTAAGGAATTTGAGACAATACTTACATTAGATACCACTGTAATAAATGCATGTGCTATAAGAAATGGCAGTGTCTCCGGGGTTCCATATTCAAAACAATCCTTCATGAGGGAAAGGCCATTTTTTCCACAAAACAGACAAACATAACGAAGCAAGTGCAACGGTACTTCTACATCCTACAGAAAGAAAGAAAAAAAAATCCAGTCATACACATATATGGAATTCAAAACAAGATACATTAAAATTACACAAATCTATACAGAAAAAGTCAACATGGCTATTCTAAGTTTCTAAAAAATGTGTGTCTATTTAAAAATAGAAATAGATGTGACTTACATTCATATCACAAAATGCCCCTAATATATTGCTTTCTTGAGCAGAAATATCCTGTTCAAAAAGAGAAAAACTAAGATTAGCTAACAGAAGGAATAAAACCTCATTTGTAGAACAAAACACAGCTGACTATTAACAGACATTACAATCAACTAACAGAATTCTAAAACAACAGATTTTTAGGAAGCCAGAAGCTCACACTTTGCTCAACTTTTACACTACAAAACTTATCAGTTCATAAATTCACCTGTTTTAAGCCCTACTTACAAGCACTTATAGATATAAATACACACTTAAAATATTATCTCAGCAATCTCTCACAAGAGTTGGGATGAGCAAATCATTCTCCCATTCTGCCCCTCTGCTCTCCTCCACCTAAACCACTACATACCAACACAATTTTTTTTCCCAACAGAAATACTAAAAAGGTGGAAGCTAGCTCCAGATCAGCCTAGAAATTACAAAACAGGATGAATCTAGATGCTTTGGAATGTAAACATTTTCATAAAATGAGATGTCTACCCAAACATCTGAATTCAGATGACCCAACAGATAGTAAGTTCTACAGATCTAGACTTAGTGACATAGAAGATTAAACCATGAAATTATTTATTCCTATCAGAATGTTAAAATTTTTCATCTCCAACTACTATATTCCTTTATATACATAGGAAAACATCTATAACAGAATAAGTACCTAATACTCTTTAAAGAAAAAATGTAATTAAAAGGGAGTGTGAGGAGATCACCTCACTCTGTCAATTTGTTAAGTATTTGCTGTGACAAGAAATACATTTTCTAAAAGCAATACATTGAATTGGGTTTGAAAAAATATGTTTTTAACGTTCACATCATGCACTTGTTGGGTAGTCTAAATCAGGATCTTCTTTATTTAATCAGTCATACGTAGTAGATGCATCCTGCATATGGCTGGGGGCAAAAAGGGACTCGCGCTATCATAAAAACGTGACTCTAAAACCGTAACATTGCTATGGATACTTGCAGGTAGTTAAAACGCACATTCTTTTCCTTTCCATCTCTCCATGACAAACACCTAGTTCTTATATTCATAAATCAAATACAGATGAAACACACAGTTAATTTAAGTAAATTTCCCTGCATCTATATCAAATACCTCTCTAGTGGAATGTTTCCTAAACTTACAGTACAGGATGGTGAAGGTAAGCAATGCTGGGTGAATTGAGTACAATAAGAAACATATTTGTAACTATTTAGTGTTCACTTTGCACCTAAGCTTTTTTTTTTTTTCTCTGTTAAACACTAGGTCATGCCTAAACTCATGATAGCCTAAGTTATTTTTAAATCCACTTTGAAGCCACTAGTGATATATTTTCAAGTTCTGAGTAGCAAGATGAGGCATTCAGTGCTCTGCTCATGAGAACAGCAGAAACAGCAAGAGTAGATTTACTGCTGAAATAGAGTTCTGTAACAGACTGAAAGAGATGTATTGTATCAATCCTGCAAAGCTTACTAGAGATGTGGTGTTTGACAGACAACCTGGAAGAGTGACTTCTGCACCTGCAGCTGTGGAGAGGAACAGTCAGAAACTCAACATTCCTGAAGCTCAACTTTATAGCCAAGGAAGTAAGAGAATTCCTCCTGAGAGTCTAATATGGTATTAAAATAAAATATCCCTACCCTCAGCTGAAACATACTGAGGTCTGGCATGGACACAACCGTGGAAGGAACTTAACCAAGAAAAATTTCCAAGAAAAGATTTAGTTGAAAATGAGAACCAGAGTTGGCACCATTCCAAAGAAGTAGAGGACTACAGATATCTACATAACTGACTTTTCTCCTTCACTTATGTTTTCATGAGCTATTAACATTTGGCTAACTCCCCTAAGATTCATTCCCATCTAGAGAAATTTAGGGATAACGCAGTTTTCTGGAAGTTTGCTTTTCCTCTGAAATATCTGTTGAAGACATTAAACGGGCTGCATGGAATAAGCATAAAAAGAAAAACAGAGTGCATGGTTTTGAAGTCCCCTGCAGACAAGATCTCCCCTGCAGACAAGGACTAATTCCAAAGCATAAAAATTTCTCAAAAATTCAAATATATTTATAAAACATTTTCAGAGTATGTTTTAATGATGCAAAAATGAACACCACAACATTTCTTCAGGCACCAAAAATACTGGTAGATTTCAATAGAAGCAAATGGTGTATCTATCTAGTGATACTATCATCACTAAAGTTCATTCTTCAATGTTTATGGCCCTACTAGTCATCCTCCAACCGTCTGTAACCAATTGTGCTGTTCCAGAATCTCAGAATTAGCAGAAAAAACATATTTCCTGAGGCTTCCAAATAGTATGAGACAGTCTGTGTATACAGATTCATATTCATTTGACTGAAGTCACAACTCTATGCTTGCCCATTCTCAGCTAAATCAGGTCATCAGGTCTACATTTCTAGAAAATAACATATGCTTGATTTACTTTCACAGACAGTTTCACTGTCCTCAAGTGCAGAGGGTAGAAATGTCATAGAAATCTGCTTAAGGCCCTGTTTCCTTTGCTGCCTGAATCTCATGGTTCAAGGTAGCCCTTGCTATCAGTGGCCTACCCTTCTCCTGGCTATCAGGTTTCCATGCTCTTCATCTTTTCCCTTTAAAATTAGAAAGAGGCATATTACTACTACAGAGAGAAAAGTGCGTAAGGGCCAAAAGTCATTCTTAATCCCTATCATTTAAGGGTATTTAAGGTCTGGTCATACACAAGCAAACATCCTTTTGTCTTGTTTTGCTGTTACTTTCATTCCATTCTGTAACTTCCTTAAAGGAATATTTTTCTCCTCTTTAAGAACATTTTCCCCTCCATATGATGATGGTCAAATGTCTAGAGTGACTCTGGTAAGCACCGGGATAAGAGGATCAGACTTCAAGATTTGTCTGCTGTCATTAAGAACAAAGTAAGGTTTTGGAGGCATATACACAGAGTGAAGACTAGTAGGAACAGCTAATTGCCATCACGAGATAATACTGTGTGAAAGCCCTAGACCTGCAATTTTTGAGTAACAGTCTGGCTGGACAGTTCTAGACAAAACACATGTGTACATGTGAAACCCTGCTGGACATGACGACTCAATAAAGTTGCACAAATTTATCTCAAGAATCTGGAGCAAGCAGTTTACAAACTCAGGAAGAGTGAAGGTTAGAGTTTATTTTGTATCAGGAAGTTTCCCTTTTTCCAGGGCAAAGGAAATGCTTGGTAGAGAAGCTACACTTCAATTTCTCCCAAATCATGGCAGATTTGGTCTGTTCAGGAATGCATTTGGTTTATACATATAGACAGCACACTTCAAACAGGAGTTTTTGCTTTATGTTTCCTTAAGGACTGAGGCAAGTCTGAGCTGAAAAACCACAATCCCATTGCTGAGAATAATAAACTCTCTCAATCTGGTTACTATGTGTCCTAGACTGAAAACTAAAACTTGGTTTTGAACCTCAGTGAATAAGCTATTCATGGTAGTAGAAGGTTTTATGACATTAAAATAGCTAACATTACTACTTTACAGTAACAGTACCCTAGGGCTTCCTAAGTATAGGGGATCTCAACTGGTGAGAAAAATGACAGATATTGAAACTTTGAAGTGTGAACATCCCCCCCAACACACACGCACATGAAAAAAGAGGAAAAGTGTACACCACAGAAGTAGACACTTTATGAGACAAGCTAACAAACCCCTATAAGCAATACCCGGAAACATAAAAGTCTAGCATAAAGTAAAAATACTTTTCTCTCACTACTCTCAGGTCAATGTTTCTCAGCATTGCTTATTAATAGTATACTTTTTTTTACTACGTCTACTGAATATATTCAATAATGTAAATTACCAACAAATTATTTGTAGCATTTAGAATGATAGCCAGTCATAGCATAGCCCTCTACTGCAGATTTGTGCCTTTATGTCTGCGAATCAAGTGAAAAATGTTCCACCAGCCATTTTTGAGATTATCATAATTGGAAAGTTAGAATTTAGAAAAAAGAAAAAAATACATTGTCTCTTTAAAGTGCTGTGTTCATAAATAGAAAAGCTCTTCCAAAATTATCCGTAGTATGTTCCTACGAAGCTGGTTTCGGTAGATGTACGACAAGAACACAAAGCTAAATCACATAAGCAGACATTGATTTTTTTTTTTTTTTTTTTTTTTTCCCCTTCAACTGACAGGACAGACTCTGCAGTTTCTACCTGCACTGGTTGAGCTCTAGATTTACTTACATATGCTGAAATTTTAAGAGAGATTAGATGAGTCAAAATTAAAGATGGTATCTGAAATCCACAAATCCTGTCTTTGCATCATTTTTCTATAAACATGTATTTGTAAAACAGTCTACGCTAATCTAAACTCGTGGGTCTTGGCAGAAGTCATGAGCCTGAGTCTAGCCCACCAAAAAGAGTCCTATGCCACTCATTCTTCCATAGGATAGGTTAGCTAAAACCGCTGGCAGATAGAGCATTATCCATTCATCAAGGACGAACTTTATCTCGTGATCATTCTAGCGCACACAAGAAATGGAGAGTGACACGGTCTTTTCAGTTTGAACTGAAGCTTAAAAAGTAAGCTTAACTACTCAGTGCTCCAACAGATTCTGAAACCCTAAAAATAAATAACGTATGTTTAAGAGAGACAGGCTGTTTGGGGGAATTGTAGTATACTCCATTCTGTGACTTCCTCAGGCATTTGTTGGGTAGAATCTTTCTTCCTATAGCTAAATCTCTCTCTCTCTCTCTCTCTCTTTGCATACAATATTGTGCAGGAATTGTTTATTAACTATCACAAATTGAATGGAAAACCAACCTTTCCAAGAACTATATTGTTTCAACTAGAAAATGCTAACACTATAATGTTTATTCTTGAAACTATGAATTAAACATTTGCAGGAGTTCTGAAAGTGTTTTTTTTCCTCAGGAGGAAACATGGAAAATGTGAAGAGCAGCAAAACCAACATCACAGAGAAAAAAACTAGCACGACAGAACAAAGTTACATTTGTAGAACTCATTTACTCCAGTCAATTAAAAAGCTGTTCTAACAAGAAAGCTTGGTCTTGCAGAAAATTTAGTTTATGTATCTTTGCGCCTAGAACCATCGATTTTAATGAAAAGAAATGAGTAAACTATTAATGGGTTACCTTCTGGAAGAAAGGCTTCGCTATAGTCCCCTTTTTGCCTTCCTGTTATTTAAACAGTACAACAATTCAGTGTACAGTTCCATCCAACACTTATCAATATATTACCTATAACAATTAAGCATATTTTAAAGAAAGTGTAAGAGTATGTGTCATTTAAAAATTCTCTGACAAGTTCTATTGAAGTCAACAGGAGAGCTGAATTTGCCCATCCTGTCTGAAAGCAACTATCACCAAACACACAGTCTACTCATTAATAAAAACAAATGATGTTTCACAAAATTATTAAATATACACATAAAGATAAGATATACCTCTATCGTGGGATGAGTATTATGCTTATAAGCAGTGTACAGTGGAAACTGAATCTGAAAGATTTTTGCCACACACAGCAACAGTTTTTCCTTCTCATCAGTGCTCCATAAGCTAAAAGCATCAGTGTTCTTTGCAGAGTCTTCCTCTGTCAGGATACAAGTTCTTGCAGAATCTAATTTTTTCTCTATAGATTTTTGCCGTTCTCCATTTTCTTCTTCATGAGACTCTCTTTCTACATTCAGGGGCTCATCAGTTTGATTATTCTGATCTTGCCATGTTGAATCTATATTAATAGTGCAATGTTTACAGAGCTGGTCCCGCAGAGCTTGAACTTGGGCAATCACTAAGTTAATAAGCGCACATACTACTTGGTTAAAGATCTCCAAATGCTTATACTCCTTGAAACAGCATAGACATTGTCTGCAAGAGAACAGAAATAAGTAAATAAATAAAAATTCCTGAAGTCGTCAAGTCAGAACAGCAAAAACGATCATCTCATAAAGACTGGCTCAGTATGGAGCTAACAAGGGGAAAGACAAATTTGAATATTAAAGCAACTGACCAAAGGTGCACGTTAAAACATTCTCAACAAAATATGTGATAGACTCATAAAAGCAAGGAAATCCAAATGAAACAGACTTTACCCAACAGCTAATTAGACTCACAAAGACCTCCTTAAACTCTGTTAACATCCCATTATTTCCAAATGCTCACCAAAAAAAATGAAGTCCTTGTAACTGTTCAGCAGCTGCCACTGTAACTAAAATATACCAGATTCTGGCATCTTAGGGACAAAGATTTGTACTACTGGTGAAGCTGTGTTCCCGGATGTGCTCATGAATCCCTTTCCTCATCTGTTTTATCAAGAACACCACAATAAACCACCTTACATGTTTGTCAGCTGCATAGGAAATAAATATATATATGTATATTTATATTTTAAATCAACATGGCTACAAAACAATTTTATTTTTAATTGTACTCTATGCACACCAGTACCCTTTGCCTGTATGGGAAAGCACAGTATCAGCAGTGTCTTCATTATTCCCACTTTGCAAATTCAGAAAATATTTCCTCTAAATATCTACCATACTCCATTAATATCCCATATATGCAGTATGACTTCACCTCCTTGAAACCTGTCATTTAACAGTAAATGTATTTTCACATTAACAAATGAAATAATAAATAGATATGCTTGTTCTTTTTGCCTACAATTTATCCTTGGGGAAAACTACACATAGTAGGTCCTTTATTTTGCTTTCAAATTACCACCTCTCCTGGTTACAGAAAATTAGTCTCAATAATCATGAAAACCTAAAGTCAACTTTTCACACATCTGTATTTGAATACTAATGAATACTGAAGAACTCTCCACTGGGCAAAGGTGGAAGTAGTTGCAAAGCTTCTATAAATTTTCATATATCCGAATGTGCCTACAGAAAAAAAAAGCTCCACCAAAGTTTAAAAAAAAAAAATGGAAAAAAATGAACACGCTACAAATTTTAAGATATTAGAATTTCCAGAAGGAAAGTGATTTGGAAACACTACATGGAGATGGAAGCAGAGTGTCCTTCAGGCTGAGCTGCCAGTTGATCTTTGGAAGGCAGAGGTTTAGACTATAGAAAGGAATTCTTAAGAAAGGCCTCAAGAAGCAATACAACAAGATCCTCTGAAGCCCATTTGAAAGAGCAGAAAATGGACATGAAATATTTAAAGTAAAACTCCTTTCTATGGCATCTTCTCTAACTCCCACTTTAAGGAATGTTTTTGAGGAAAGTTTTGTTTGAGGAATGTTAAGGAATGTTTTTCCATACTCTCTTGTAATAAGCAGCCCTGAATGAGGAAGGTAAAAAGAAACCTGAAAAAAAAGAAACAGTTAAATATCATCCAATATTTATTTTTTAAAGTTGCATTTATAATGTTTAGCCCTGAACAAAACAAATCTCTAAACATATGCTGATCTGGGAAAAAGACTAAGCTGCAACTGTTCTCAAACAAACTTGATCTGTCAAGGAATGACAGGATTCTGGTCTCTGTTGATGATGATCTTGATTTAATCTCTTTCGTGTCAAAGAGTATTGCAGAAAATAATGAACATAATCTTCTTTGGGCAGAGGAAGAGGAGTTTGCTACCACAGTACCTAAAACACAGTATGTCCATCTGTCATTTGGAGACTAAAAAACCAGAAATATCTACTAGCAATTAAACTACCAGGGATGTAACTGCTTTAACTCCACTGAGAGCAACTCTTCTGATCTCAGTTGCAACACAGCCAATGATATCCTGGCCCATCACACCAACACACACATTTTCTCCAATAGTGGCAAACAAGGAACACCTGGGGAATGATTATTGTAAGCAGGCAGACAGGCTTCCTTAATTACTGTAAGTTAGAAAGAATAATCTGTAGTTCAGGGGTTTCCAAAGCAAAAGATATATTAAGCAGCTCTCAATGGGCTTTTTGTCTAAAAATGTCTCCAATTGTTTCTTGAACCCACACACTTCCAGCTCCCAGAGTAGCCCATGCCAAAGGAGATCTATAACTCAACTACACATCATACCACCTGCTACATTTATCTGATTCTAGTATTGGAAAAGAGAGCAAGTAATTCCTTAAATATTTAGTGAATGAAGCTGATGATAAACCCCTCCACTGCCTAAGACGAAAGGTCTACTTTGGGTTTTGTAAAAAAGGCATTCCAGATCTTTACTCTTTCTGCACTTTAAGTCTTTTCCAGCTTTACTGTATCACTTCTGAAATGAGGGAATCCGAATGGCAAAAGTATACAGAATGTGGATATACCCTGGATTTATATAGGACATAATGTTTTTCAATTTGTTCTCTATGATTTTCCTAATATTTCTTAGGCTTCATTATGGTTCTGTAATCACTCTTGAGCACTCAATTCCAAATATCCTTACTTTAGATTATTTCTAAAAAGTATGGGCTACAATTGCTCCTCATCTTGAGGCACAATATCAGGACACTAAGAAAAACTAGCATAACACTCCTAATTCTCCTAATGTCCTTCTGCCTAATTCTCCTTCTCCTCACATCCTCAAGAAGAAGACAGAAAGTTTCATGTTAAAACAGCAGCACACATTATTTGTCATTGCAATTTAACCATTTACTACTACATGTTTTATTTCTACAGCACCTAAAATGGCAGTCGCTTTCAAAACATGCTTTGTCCCATATGCATTGGGCAACATAACATTTATATCTAAATAGTAAAAGGTCCTTGACCTTCAAACATTACTTAGCTACACAGTAATAACTTGTCCATTTTAACTCACTTTAAATCACTGTTTCCCCCCCCTCCCCCCCCCAAGTACTATAACCTATGTTAATATCCAGTATCATCAAACTCTTTATAAAAATACCTTTGCGTCCAGGAATTGATGTAAGCAAATATCTTGAGCGCATGTTCTTTTCTGAGCTGCAGTCCATCACCACCTTCAATGACAGATACTGAAGAAAAACAGAAACATATTAGTAAGCAAACAGTGTGCAATTGTGGCAATTTTAATAAAATTTATCTTGCTATTTGGGTAGAATGAAAAGTATAGTGTGAAAAATAAACAAAATCACTTTATTACAACAAAAACCTTTGCCATAAAGTTACCGTAATTTGACCGCAAAAGTTTTTCAGCATGAAAACGTGCAACACCCAAATAAATTATCTTTTCACATTAGAAATTGAAGTATTCAACCAAAAATCTATGTATTCTTTTTTGCTGACATTAAATAGAGACAAGGTTTGGACACAACTAACTTTAAAATAAAAACATACTGGACCCTGTTGTGAAAATCAGTGATTCAGACAGCCTCTTAGAATTTACTATTGAATACTCAGACTAGTCAACATCAAACTCTTTAGGTTCACAGAAGAAAACTTCTTATAGATCACACAAGCTCTTTCTGGAGACTATCATTTTTAATTGGACAAGGCTATAGGCTGTACTGTGAAGACAACATTTTTCTCATCCCTATAAATGAACTGCTTGGATTAAAAACAGCTCATTCCTTATTAGGTAGCTGCAAGGTGCAGGGAAGTATTTCAGAAACAGATGCATGGAGAGGGAAAAAAGATTTAAGTATACAAAAGAAACTAAAAATAACTAAATTTACAGGAGACCTAGGCACAATGTCTTCACATAAGCTTCCCTGCGAACTACTGTTTACTGTACACTTTTGTGTATGAACTCTCCAACAATTTTACTCATTTTGTTTTCTTAAAGTTCTGAGTCTGAACTGAGATAACCATGAGACCTCAACTTGCTTTTTCTAACCAAATGAACACTTAAAAAAAAAAAAAAAAAAAAAATCAAGCTCAAAGCAGATGCTCTACATAAGCATATGTGTAAAGTTATTTCAGAGTTTTAAGTCTCCACTTATTATTTTCAAACATAGACATGTCTACTGGTCTTTAGTGCTAACAAATCACCAGTTGGCAGTAATGATAAGCATTTATCACACTTATCAGAGCCAGAAATCAGAACAGCTATATAGTGTATTCAAAATGCAAATATACTGAGGTATTACTGAATGTCCTATTTTCATCAAAAGACACAAAAATAAACTCTAGTAAGTCAAGCATCAGTAGCAGTTCACATCTACATTTACACATTAGTGCATATACTAGGACACTGCATTCTTTCTATTTCTTTCTCCAATCATCAATGCACAACTCTCATTTCTTCCTTGTCCCAAATTTCTGTACAGTTCTACAACTATCTAACTGCGATAAATTGAACACATAGGGCTTTTTCCATTTTTGTTGACCATTTCTTTTATAACACAAAATCAATTCGTTTCCAGATTTCACAAAACAAACACTGATGTCTTCTTTGAAATACGGATGTTTCATGTGTACACATACATATATTTACATATAGACACACACATACATAAAACACACACAGGAAGCAGCCTCTCAGTGGGAACTACGAAACTTTAGCCATCTCTTTTCGGTCTCACTCCTAGTGGGGTTTGAAGATCCCCAGCACTCATGAACAAAGTACAAGATGACACAAACTGACTGAAAGACAGATACCAGGTGAATTTTTTTTTTTAAACAAAAACAAAAGACAAATTACCACAACATTTGACCTTCTTTAGGCCAAAGCAGTTTTGAAGAAACCCAACTACAACAATTTAGGATGTGTTTGCCACAGAAGACAGATCTTTGACTACATATATTGTATCCAAAAAACTTGCACAGCATAAAATGTTCATAACATCCTTAGGAAGTTTTCTCAATTTTCTGAGCTTTGTTGCAAGAAGATGAATTTTGTCAAACTTGACACACAATCTTTTGTCCATAACTCTGCACCAGTAAGCCCAATTCTAATTTGAATGATCTTGCACACAAGTTTCTAAGTATATAAAATTTGCCTCTTTCCCACATCTCACCACTTCAAAACACACATTCTGAAAAGCACAGCAGGGACTTCTCATTTCCAGAGCAGCCTTATTCACTGCAGTATCTTGAAAGGCTCTCAAATTTTCCTCTATAAAATTAAGGAAAAGGTACTAAAAGTTATTAAGTTGGCCCTCAGAAGTAGCAGCTCTTATTGCCACGTAAGACATACAGATTCTAGAAATTAAGGAAATACTTAAGTCTACGTCTTTGCAAAATGTAATAGAAAGGTATATGTGCTATTTGGAGAAACTGATTTCCCTGTTTATACATTCCACATTTCATACTTAGATCGACTTTAACAGGTCTTATTTAGTAATGGTTAAATAACACAATGACTGTATACACAGATGCTTGTACCTAGAAATACTCCTGATCTTTTCCCTAAAAGTACTCAAAAAGTACAACCCAGGAGCAACTGCACTGAGGCTGCACTTTCCCCCCATCTTAAGTCAATCTAAGTCCATGCTACAGCCAAAGAGTTGGATGATGGGCAGGGATTCTCCTGGACCTTATTTGAAGCTCTTATATTTGAATTCTTTTGCAGAGATGACAGTTTTCAACTCAGCAGCTTCACGTCCTCACCACCAGTATTCAAATCTTAGGCTCCCCAAGTTTCTGGCTTATTCTGAATATCAACTTTACAGATGCTCTTGATTTACTCTCTTCAGGGAGATATGTGGTGTGAAGTACAGCATTAATTAGTTATGAAGCCTTTCAAATATTTTTAATTAAAAAGTATACATAGAAAATAAATAGGAGCAGTTGCATTCATTATCATTCCTATTTGTTGATTTTAGCCACAGGATTCCAGGATTTCCCACTCCTTTGCTGCAAAGACTTCACTTCCAGATCATGACAACTCTCTCCTTTCAAAGTGGTTTTCTTCTGCCTTGTACGGACAGTAGTTAAACAAATCCATCCATTATGGAAGCAGGCCCCTTCTCTTCCATGTTGAGGCATTCTGCATTCTTCAGGTCATCCTTAGCCTGATGTCTCCCCAGGCTCTCCCACTTCTGGTGTTTCAAACCCTGCATTAACACCCCCACCACCACCATCAAGCTTTTTCAGAGAGTTTCACTATGACAAGCCCCCTTCTTGCAGGTTAATGTGATGGACAGATTTATTCAGGTTCTCTGGGTTCAGACCCAAGGCAATGGCATACCTGTGTGCTCCAGAAGCGGCAGGAGCACGTTCAAGTGACAGCCTTGGGTCTTCTGACCAGCCACTCTGTGCTTAATAACCAACCCCTGAAGCCTGGAGGAAACAGACAGTGGGATATGCTGCATGACAAGCCAAAGAGTCTGCTGCTCAGGGTCAAAACTCCAGGAAATCTGCCCCCTGCAGCCAGTTTTGATCTAAACATCCCTGGAATAACATATTTTTAGGAAACACAGGCTAATGAGTCCCTTGTTTGGAAAGGTGACACCAGGATGTAATGATCCGTCACTGCTACAGAGCTGAAGACTCACAGGGCTGGCTCTGCTCACACGAGGCTTTCTCCGGTACAAATTAAGAATTCTGTAAGAATAACACGCGCCCTGGAGCTTTACAAGCAGTCACTGCATGGCCACACAACACCTCTGTCACTAGTGCCACTCCAGACCTATGCTCAGCTCTTCTAGTGCTGGGCAGCTGCTTTGTTCACCAAGAACTTGCCAGCAAGCCACATGAGAGAAGCCTACCTTAGTTCCCTCTCCTGAGCTCTCCTCATCCACAATTTTCTTTTTTGAATTGCTCTAGCCCTTTTTTTTTTCTTCTCTGTTAAAGCCTTGCAGACCTTTTCACCCTCCATTCTGTCCTTCTCTCTCACTTTCTCCCTCAAACACTTTTTCCTGGTTTAGGTACAATTTCATGATCATTTTCAGTCTAAATTGACCCTACCTCAGCAGCTGCCCCATGGCTAGCTGTGCCTTGTAACCACTCCCAACAACCACAAGCAGACTGGGGACCCAAACTGATTCAATGTACCTATCTAGCAGTAAGCCATCCACTTTTTTTTTTTTTTTTTTTTCTTCTTTGCAAGCCACTGAACATCCAACAGGAGCCCTGTAAATCAGGACAGGTTGGAAGGAAAGTGGGAGGAGTGTGAAGCTGAGAGAAGAAATCATCAATCACCAGTGATGGAAAACAAGCTTGGTTCACCCTGCCTGGTGCAACTTCACCCTAACACTGCTCATCTACCAGTAAAGAAACTGGAGACACTGCCATGATCATCACAGAGCAGAAGCAGAACCCTGATGGCCAGATTCATTTGAGGCAAAACCAAACAGCAGAAGACAGACTAGCAGGTAAATTCCAGCTATGTATTTCCTATACTATAAATATAATGTATATAAATATAAAGGTCTTTTTACACCCTGGCAATGTTTCGTTTCACAGACTCTTTGCAGCAAGTTGGCCGAGATGCCTCTTTGGCCAACACAGCACCATGTAAGAAGGATCCAAGCTGCTTAACTGATCTCAAATAACTTAACTGCTTGATCCCTTTTACTACATTCTAGTGCATATATTTTCAGACATTTCTTTTTTAAAATCAAACATACTTAAAATTTAATAATTTATTAAAGTAGCTGATGGGTCAAAACAAGGTTCAAAGTAAAAAATTAGAACATTTCAGAAAAGAAGCAACTTAGTTCACTGCCTCTCCCCATTCTACTTGCCTTATCTGAAATGAAAAACCGAGTGACACACATGTGGGCTTCCACAAAAGGTTGATCAACACAATCTCCCAAGCTATGGAAAGGATTTTTAATGTAGCCATTAAAAACAGAATGACAAAAGACAAGAAAACCGGACGTCAACTGCAAAGAATGGGCCAACATAATTTCAACAGTGGACAAATAAAGCTCATCTCTTAAGTGCATTTTTAGCAAGAACTTCAGAGCTAGAGGACGTAATTAGAGGACGTTAGAGGGTGTAATTAGACCTCAAGGACAACTATCATGCTAGACTTAAGAGGAATATCTTATATCCAAAGGTCACTTATCACGCTAAGTACAATCAAATGGCAAGTAAAAAGAGAAATTTTAAAAACTATATTCTCTATTTTCAGGAAGAAATAGTAAGAAATATAAACAATAATCAACTATTTATGTTAATATGTAAAAGTAATTTCTACATACTCAAAAATGTAATGACCAAGGTCAGGTACAAATTTTGCTCCTTCCCTTCCCCCACTCTCCCCTCACCTAACACCAGCTTCTTTACAGAAAAGAACAGGCACTTTCAAAATGAATGTTCTTTGCTGAAATTTAAGAAGAAACATAAACTTGTATATAAAATACACCTCACAGCTATAAATCAGCCTTCATATTCAGATATCTTTAAAGACATATATACACAGATATATTTTCTGTGTATTTTTTTGTCCTGCGATCAATACAGAGGGGAAAAAAAAAAAAAAAAAAAAAGATGATAGGCAAAGATTTCACCTTCTCCCATTGCCCTTTTACCCACCTATTAAAAATCCTGCTCTTAGTATTAAAGATAATTGACAGTCACTTTAGACATACGCGCCAGAGTTCTTTCAGACCTTTACAAAGCTATCTGTCAAAAGTATGTAGAGGCACAGTGTCAACTGAACTTCAATGTCAGCAGTTTGGTCTTAACTGCCCAATCTTCCCTGTAACTTTTCTATGACAGACAGTCTTCTTTTCACTCCTCCATCTCCATAAAAAGTATTCCACAATATTGACTGGATACACATTAGAGTGTGCTAAAATACTATGTAGAATGCACTAAATACAAACGACTCATTTTCCTCAGTATTACAAAAATTGCTCAAGCATCAGGTTAGTATGATAATTTACACAAACTCCTTTTAAACCTAACACTAAAGTTCTTACCTATATAAATACTTGACAGAAACCACTCCAACATACCAACAAATTATCACTAACCTAAGTTGAAATTTTGATGCTTAAGTCCAAATTGGTAAATTTGTTTTCCTTCTTTCTCACAAACTTGTAATTACAAAGCCCATATTAATGGAACAACATAATAGCTTAAAGATGAGAATTAGCAACTTTAAGACTCATTTCTTTAGGGGGAAAATTTGTCAAAGGTCTACAGGTCTAAAGGATACTGTGTTTTTATGAACGAAAATACAGAAGCTACTCAAAAGAATAAGGAAAGAATAGTTACAACTGGTCCCCAAACCATCCCTAAAAGCAGTCATCAACTGTTTATTCAGCATTTGCATAATTCTCCATCACCAGCACAAAATCAGAGAGGACTGAACAGTTTTATTTTAATTCCGTATTCCAAAGAACAGCATAGATACATTGCAAGAGCCACAATATATATGTTCATCAGACAAATAACACTTACAAGCTATAACTTCATTAGAATAGGCAAGTCTATTAGCTGATCTTAGCCAATTTACATGTTTTGTATCTCCCTTTTTTCCATCAAACACCATTGAAGTTTTCTCTTTAGATCTCATTCTGTTCATTTACTTTATATTTTTCCTATCCTATTCCCATCTACAGCAAGCATCTTTCTTCTATTAAAATAAATCAAGGCAGTGTAGAAAAAAGCAGCACAAGCTGCCTCTGAAAAGTTGTATGTAATTTAGGAATTTTCTTCTTTCAAAGCTGATGCCATGCCAAAGTTTGCAGTGTGTTAAGTCACAACTTGTCTTGGTTAAAATGCTGTGTTTATCACGTTCATTAAGCCTTCTACTTAAGCCAACAGTTATCTTTATTAAGAGCACCTTTTAACTCTCACCTTCATGAAAGGAATATGCCTCAGCAACTGCTTTCAAGGAGAACAGTTCTGCAGGAAACTTTTTTTTTTTTTTTTTTTTAAACACAGTCAAATGTTGATTAGCAGTGGATAATTTACCTAGGTTTCATGTCAATAATTTCACAAGCTGTAGGATGCTTGAGCTAGTTTTGCCCAAAATTTATCTAGATGAATCAGTATCTAGTTGACCTCTTACCATCTTAGACACACGCACCACTACAAGCTGAGCAGCTTCACTGGTCAGCGCAGGTCCAGAGGCAGCACTTGCCAGTTGTGCACACAGCAGCATCTACCCTACTGTGCCAAGTTCTCACTGGCCCCATGTAGTGAGCTCTGCTGTTTCATCACAGTACATACGGAACCAAGACACATCATGCAAACATCTTGGTAGCCATAGGTCAAGATTCACAAATACAGAATCAAAGCAGTACCATCCAGCAACATAAATATGCCTGGACTAGGTTAAGAGCATGCTGCGTTATGCCAGTGATGACAGAACAAGCAATATCACATTCAGCACAGTTACAGCAGCATGGAATAAGAAGAACACAAAGCTATCATAAGCAAAAAGATAATTAATACTAAAGCAGCAGCATGAGTTGCACCAATTCAATACTGTGACAGAGGGGCATGGCTGTTTTGATCACACACTGATAGGCAGCTGAGAAGATCTGCTTGTAGGTGATCTGGCTACAAAGAGAATCGCTCGGGCAAAAGCTGACCCAAGAGCAGCCCCCACCAGTGCACCAGCATTGCCCTTCTCCACTCCCCAGCTGCCAGGAAGGTTTCCAACTTGGCACCACGCCATGAGTAGCAGCCATTAAACTTCCAGGGAAGCCAGGGCAAGGGCAACACCAGTCTGGTAGTACAGCACAGCGAGACCGGGTCCAGCAGCATTCCTAAGCTCTATTTCAATGTTAGCCATGGCAGATGCTAGGAGCCTATGAACAGAAAACTATGGTTACCTTTGCACAGTCATTCCTCAAGCTTGTATTAGGATTTTCATGATCAGGGATACTGCAGCCCTCCCAAGGAAAGGCAAAAAAAAACTTACTGAAGAAAAAGGCTGTAAAGAACTTTTGATGCATCTGCACCATTCATCGATGTGAAAGGTGTGGCCTTATTCGAGTCGTATTTTAACTCAGTTTCGCCAATTGTTTTCAACTCCAAGACAAGATATTAAAATTCTGGGAAGATTATGTTTTGCCCTTTAATGCAACATTGTTTTTATCTCTTCTTTCAATATAGTATCTGGCTCAGTTTAAGAAGTATTTCCATAGAAACAAGTCCGCTTGACATTATCAAAATGTACAGAAGCCTATACTGGTGGGTGTGGAGACTCTTGACTACTGACCATAAATATTTTGACAGCCACCACTCTGTTTCTTAAGAAACCGATGCAGGATTGAACAGTGTCCACATAAAACCAATTCCCAGCATATCACTAATTACTCCAAGGTAATCTCCAGAGCTAGAGCTGCCACCATCAGGGCAGAAATTACTACTCTGATAAAGAACTGCTCATCTTCAGTTTAAAATTGCATATTTACTTGCATTATTTCTTTCTAGTAACATATTATCCTCGAAAATAATATACCACAACTTGAACGCTCCTCACGTAACTAGAAACAAAAAAACAAGAGCCCATGACTGTAACCACAGTGGTCAACAGGAAGCACCAGATTTCCAGTAGATTTATAGCAGAAATGCCTAAGGACTGTCCTCCCTTTTACAGTCAAAATCTGAGAGGGGCAAATATGATTAATTTCTTAAAAAATATATTTGAGCTTCCTTACACAAGGAAATAAGAAGGATAAACCAGCCAAGGGTTATTTTACTAAATGGGGCTTCAGGCAGTTCCTTTGAAAGCCAAAGAGCAGCTTGATGAATATTTGAACTCCAAGACATTATTTTTGATGAAAACAGACACAAACAACCCTCGTATTAAAAGAAGAATAAAATACTGAGAAAGGACAGAGAAGTTGCAGAGTTGCATGAAGATTCTCTCTCAGCTTCCAGACATATGCTTGTCAAATTCTGCTGTCAGTTTTGCTACGAAATCCTACATTTAATAATTCACTGAAACACATGGTGTTTTCAGTGATTTATTGGCTAGCGCCTAATTGCATAATTCTTCTCTGAAAGCAAGTAAAGTAAAACAAATGAGAGATGAAGGCAATGTGTATAGCCAATACACACAACTCCAAGGCAGTAGGTTTTGTGGCAAGCATTCCCTACCCAGGTCAGAAAACATTTACACACGTCATTACGAGGTAAACGAGTATTTTAGGAGTCAAGGATCAGCAACTGCACACAGCTTAAAAATCTGTAACTATGCCTGAACACAAGCTACAAAGTGAACTGTTTGGAAAGATCAAGACTGACCCGACTATTAAGACTTTCCAATTCATGATGACAAATGAAACTCCATTCTGATCAGCTTGATCAGATTGTATCTGCTTAAATATTATTTCAAAAGACAAAGCATTGAGACTTGCTATAAATACTTTGTGGTAAAAAGTTTCATTTCAAAGAGCATTAGGAAAAAAGTTAAGGTAAAAAAATTCAACCATAAAGAAAGCAACCACAGAGTTATTTCTAACTGCAAAGATTCAGAGACCAGTCAATGTAGCCAAAGACATGCATGGGGCAGCAGACAGACCAAAACCAACCACCCCCTTGCTTTTATTGAGCTTTTCCTCACTGCAGAAATCTTCTGAAATTTTATTGCTTCCTGAAGCTGAGAGTACAATTAAGTACCTAAAAACTACCTCAAGTCCACCCTCAATCCATATTTTGGATGAGCAAATACAGGTAAGGAAGCAAGCTCACAGGCCCCAGTGCTATCTGTACTCATTTCACAGCAAAAGAAGGAAAAAGGAAATTGTTTAGAATGCTTAACTGTACATTCAGAGAATAGTATACAGCTATTGTGTCAACTGATGATCACCAGTCTACAATGCAGTTTCACTATATCACTTCTGACCACGAAATTAGGTGCCTGAAAACAGTGGCGTAAAACATTAGCCTCTTAAGAACAGATTTCCTCAATTCCTGATGAGATTTTTATAGTTTGGTCCCTGTTCTGCCTCTCTGGGGTCATCCTCCCTTGCAAGTATGCCCCTGTCCACTCCTATCACTGCTCACAGCTTCCCCAAACAGAAAGCTTAGAAGTGAAAGCACTGTCAGTTTTGTTTATGCCCGTAGAGTTTAGAATGAAAACTGATCACTATGTTTCCAAAAAGCAGGGACAGGCAGCAGAAGACAGCTCCACAAGCTACCAGCATTTCAGGCACCTCACTTAAAAAAATACCTTCACTAATTCTAAAAATAAAAGGTTCTGTATTGTGATTTAAAATAGAAATAATTTACTAGCATGTGTTACAAATTGATAAATGGGTGGCTGACCACTTCCTGGAAATGGAATTGAACTCTCATTAAAAATATATCAAATCCTCAAAAACAGGTTAAGGAGGACACAGTAAAGAGATAGTAAAGACAATGAACACTGCACAACACAGCATAAAACATACACATTAATATCATGTGACTTCTACATTATTCATATAATTAACTGGCTAACAGTCTATCTTCTTAAAAAAAATCTACTCACAACTGAAGTGGGAAGCCTGCTCTGGTAGAGCAAACACTTCAAGTTTTGAAGGCAAAGGATTTCACTCAAAATGCAAAATTAAAAGCAGTAAGTTTCCATCGTTGTGGGAGAAAACAAAAAACTTTTTCAAAAGCTTGCAGAAAACTTTGCAAAAGCTTGCAATACTTCAGTTATTCTTCACAAACGTGGCAAAATGCAACTGTACGAAATCAAGCTCACTATAGGAGCACATTCTCAGATATTAAGGAGTCCACATATACTATTTTTGAGTACAGTTGTTTGATGGCCTCTTAGTCAGCATATCAAACATTGTGTTGTTCTGCCTTACTTCAGTTTCCATCCTAAAGTTTTCCCTGTTTCTGTATATAATTACAAAGATTAAAAGCTCCTAAGTGGAAATGAAGTAATAAAACTGTGCAATGAATTGGAGCTTTCTTGAATCTATTAAGAGGCAAAAACAAATAAATAAAAAACACTGCCACTCAACTCATTTTTTCATGGGAAAGTCTGTTGTGTGGATGCAGACCTCAAGATTGTGCCTTAATTGCCACATGCTTTCAAAGCTTTATTTACAGACCTTCTATAAATTAGCTATACGAATGTAAATACTTAAAAGTACTACTTCCAGCAAGACTTTCTGACACATTTCAGCCTCTTGAACTAGGTGGTTGTTCCAACACTAAGTCTCCCAGAGGAGTTCTATACGCATGCAGACAAGCACAGAGATAATCAGAATAAGTATTTCCTCTTCTAGTACTACCTAAAAATAACTATAATGCATTTGTACCAAATTTCTTCAAGAAAGTCAACTTTCAAACACATTAGATTTGGAAAAGCCCAAAACTTAATGAAACAACAAACAAGCAGGATAATGAAGTGCTAGGAAAACCAGAAATCCTGACAGTTACATGCCCATCCATGTTCAGCACTCAGAGGGCAGACCAATTCACATACAAGAAAAGGAACTGAGTGAAAAGAATGGCTTCTAGACACTTCTCATACTTGATTTTAGAAAGCGCCAATGTGCTACACAGAAAAAAAACTACACATATGCTTAAATAACAGAAATTAAGTAGTCATGACTATGTTTAATTGCAGCATGCTACTGGTATAAGCAGCATTCAGTAATCAATACAACCACTTGCTTCTGAAGATAGTAAGATTATTTTTCAGGCTGTCCCAGCATCCTAATCAGTGTAAATGCATAGCTTAATATCCTTACTTAAGAGCTACCTGAGCTGGAGAAACTAATGGACAAGCTACATTTAAAAAAAAAAAAAAAAAAAAAAAAAAANGCAATTATATCATAAAAACTTTTATATACATAGAGATTCTTTCTCTCATTTCCGGCTCTCCCCAGTACCATAGGAGACTTATAAGGACTAAGTCAATGCTGGAAGCATCAATACAGCACTGTAGCATTACCATCATCCACAAGCAACTTTTGACCATGGTATTTCTCATCTTTTCTCAACCAGACCAGAACAGTGGCCAAGACAACACAGAAAAGAAAGCAAATCTGCCTATTATGAAGGCTGCTAAAGGAAACAGAAAAGTGAAAGGACAGTGAAAAGTAAAGCAAGGTGGAGGACAGAGAAAAAAGCAAAAAGAACATGCAAGGGAGAACAGAAACTGAGAAATGGAAAAATCATCAGCACAGTAACACAACAGAAGAGCTGCAAAAAAGATAAGGCATGAGAGAGTATGATGGAACTAAATACTCAAAGAAGAAAATAAAAGAAATAACAGTAAGTAAACAGACCAACCTCTAAAATGCCAACTTGCAGAGTGCTCATCACTTGCTCACAGAACATAACTCCAGAGAGCAAGATCTGCTTTTGTCACTTACTGTTAGTTGAGTACAAGGCGGCAGTGGCAAGCTCCAGTGACACAGAGAAATTAAAGTTGTAAGGAATTAAAGACAAAGCGGAAAAAAAAATGGCATTAACAATGAACAGATATTTTGCTGTTTTACAAAGAAAAACAAGCAAAAAGGAATTTTACAAACTAAAGGACTCTCCAGAAGCTGTGTAGCTCCCTCCACAAAATCCTTGGTCCTCCAAAAGCAAAGACAACTCCTTAAAGTCAAGGAGAAGTAAGCAGGGCCACTGTCTGCTCTCCAAGGTACTGCCTCTTCAACCACAGCACAAAATTTCTAGCCTAGACCTCATCTTACCAGCAATGCCCTGTCTCATTCTCCACCACCAAAGCAAGTAAGGAAAATTAAAACAGCTAGCGTCTCCCCAAAACTAAAAATGACAACATCCAGGACACATCCTAAAACACAACAAAGTGGACAATCTCAAGAAACACTTGAGAATTCAATAGCTTGAACACCATCCTAACAAAGGAAAAGCCATACAGCACAAAAAGATTAAAAATGTTAACAGGAAGTCTTCTGACATAGGATATGAGTTGACTTCAAGTTCTACACAACCCATATATTTTTAAAAGTAAAGGATTTTTTCTTTCTTTCTCGAATAAAGATATTTACCTAAGCAGGAATATAACGGTAGAGACTGTGCAAGCCCCTTACTAGGAAGGCAGAGAACATCTACAGCATCAAGTTTCAGAGGAAAACTGAAGGAGTTAGTTACTGCTTAAGAAATACTTATCCAAGATAATATTTCACTATATACAAGGAGAAAGATTTTAGTAAATGTCAATTGTCCATGAGTTACAACAAAACTCAGCAGACTGAAATTTACGTAACTTAATCCTCAGCATCAGTGGTTAAGTGCCTGGAGTAATGAGAAAGAACCAATCTCAAGTGGTGTAAACAAATTTCAGGACAAAATAAAGTCATTTTTGATCACATCAGCTAATGTGCACCAAATCAGAGCAAAACATGAAGTATTTTTCTTATAAGGAAAGCCTCTCTGATTAAAGTCAAAGAGTTTATCTTTAAACTGCTTTACAGCTACAAACAGCAAGTTAAAACACTATTTTATTCTCCCTTCCCTTTCACTTTAGAAAGTTCACTATTAGGGGATTGGTTCCTTCTCCCATTGTTGTTTTTCCTCTAGGTATTCTGATTCATTTGGACTGGCACTTCACTGAAGTCCATGACTACTACAGTTTAGGAAATATTACTATAAAGGAAAAGAAATCTTCATTCGCCTTTAAATGGATGCTGCATTTTGGATTAAAGGTGAAAGAGAAGCAGAAAGCTGGCCATAAAAACTTCATTCCTAGAAACAAAGAACTGGTATAACCTAGGCCTACCTGAGCTACCAAGAAGACATGACCATAGATTTGTGCTAAAACCTGTTTTTCCCAATCTGTAATATTTTGTTTACAAATTGTAAAAGAAAACAAACAAGCAAACCTAAAGCAAGACCATCTGTGGAGTTTTAAGACAACATCCATCAACACCAGTTGCACTCCGAAAGGTGAAACTTAGCCAGTCTCTTAGGCAGCCAAGCCAAGTGCAGCTGACTCGGGACCAGCAGAGCTACACGTATGCCTGCATAAAAGCTGTACAGGGGGCTGCACCTTCCTTAAAAATTATTTAAGAGTTCACAGGCTGAACCTAATTATGGTTTAGATCAAAAGATCGCTGTCAGATCTCAGAATTTATCATGGAGTACCACATATTCTAATACTTCCAGGTGAAGGCCGTAGAAGTGTCTGCTGATAACATGGTTCTACAGATCAGCTAGAAACCCCTTACTCTGGTCTCGAGCGTGACACAGTGACCTGCAGAATTCCTGTTATAGGAGACTTTAGACAAAAAAAGCCCAGCTTTATATTATATTTATGTATCTTCTGACTTACTTTAGGTAACTAGGTTTGCTAGCCCCCTCCAAAACAGAACTATCCTGATCAGGGCCTCTGGACAGCATACTAGTGTAAATATTACTAAAGAACAAACAAAACTTGATATAATCCCTCCTTGAATGACAAGAACCGGCATTCAAAGGAACCAAAGAATGTACAGCATAGCAAACCAGGGTTCATTTCAGGACACAAAATGCTGTAAATTAACATAAAAGCATTCAATGCCCTCTGCATATTTACCTGTAGAAAGTAAATACCTTTAAATGAATCCCTATAAAAATACATTTTGATGGCGTAATTAAGTCTTTTGTAAATAAACGTCCATATCCTGAAAAGTAAGCAGTCATGTCTTTTTATCTTTCCCTATTTAAGGCTATTAAAAATGTGTATGTTGAGAAAGATTAACTCAGAAATCAGATCAGATATAAAGACTTTACTACTATTAAATACCTGCATAGAAAAATCTGTGTGATGCTAACATACTTAGAGCACTCAAAAATAAATTAGAGACTGTTCTCTCTAACTGGACAACACATTGTCTTGCAATGCAAAAACTGTTTTAAAACTTGGGCATTTCATGGAGGAAATTTGTGTTTTACTGAGTTTCTGGGCCAAGTCATAACTTCACGCTCCTACTACTTCTCAGGAAATCATAAACTCTAGAACAGGGATTTTTTAGTGTTTTATAGTTATATCGAAAGCAGAAAATAAAGTTGTTGCAAGAGAACGCAAAACTATTTCTTCTGTCCACAAAACATAGCCTGCTTGCCATGCTCCAGTAATTAAGTTTTGTATTAAACATAGACAGACTGATTGATCTGGAGCTTTTGTCAACAAAGACTTTTTTAAATTACAGGTTTGCAGTTCCGCCGTAACTGTATTTGCATAGAACTAGGTCCACTGACTACTTGTTAGAAAATCAGGCCTAGGGAGCAGGAATCTTGTAATGAGTTTGGGGAAGACAAACCTCTGGGCCTACCCAAAAGTCACAGCTTGACAAAGGCTCCAGTTCTGCAAATTGTCATGAGCGTGATTAATATTCCAATAGTTTACAGCAGGATTAATGTGCTTATAATAAAAATATGCCAGGCTATTTGCAGAATCATAGAGTTTCATCCTGCTGTCCTCCATAAAATGTCCTCCTCTTTTGAGGAAAGCAGGACCTTCCCTTGTGTTCTTTTCAAAACAAAAAAAATAAGAATTATTAGTCATTTGAGTAAGTGACCTGTCATACAACTGATACCAAATAATTGTTTTGTAAACACAGGGATAAGTGAAGACAAAAGGTAGTATGCATTGTGCATAAAAATATTTTGTTTAGGAAGAAATTGTTAAAACAAAATAAATCATGTTTCCTGGACCTCTTTCAAAACACTGTCAGTAGCTTCAGTAAAGAGGCAATCCCAAATGCTCAGCGGGCAGAAAAGAAAACTGCTGGCAGCCTCTGGCTCACACATTTTGGGCATGACCTCACTCTTTACTACCACTTTTCATTTTTGCTGCAGTGTTTTAAATACCAAGGCTTGACACTACTTTCATATATTAGCATTAAATATTACCCAAAAATACAAATGACTGCAACTTGAAAGTTGTAAAAAAAATTCAAGTACATCTCCCTTGTAACTCATTCTCATGCAAGGAGAACGGAGGTAGTACATGTAATACACCATCCTATGCTTTAGCATCCAGGCACATACAAAACCCATTCATTTTACTTTCAAGTGTTCTTGCTTCTCTGGGAGGAAGACCAAAACTAAAGTTATTTGACAAGCATTTCTGGAAGTTAATTATACAGCAAAAGTGGTGCATATTTTCCCTAATAAATTTAACTAACATAGCCAACTTTTTTTTTTTTTCTTTTCATAAATAGCAGGTTATAACATTAAGTTATACAGAACCACCAAATTATACCAACTCTAGTTATCAGAACCTCAATGTGAAAGTGATATAAGGTATTGTAGAGAAATTATATAAGCATTGTATTGACAACTGCATTGTAAAATGAACTGCAAGGTACTGTAAGGGAAGATCTAATTGCCTAACTCTAAATTATTTTAAAATAGAATTCATCCTGGAAATTCAGAGATTTGTTCAGAAATGAAGTTTAATGCTACTTTTTTTCCATTTGATCATAACAGTCATGATTATGCTTAAATGAGGATTATTTATCAGACCATCAGAACCAAGCAAAGTTATCTTTTCCAACAAACAGTTGTCATCAGTATGCTGTTGATAACACTGGGTTCTAAACAGGACCAAGTTTAAATAAGCATGTGGCCTATAATACGAAGGTATTCCCCACCTCTCCAGTTGAAAAAGATAGGATATACATGCTAAAATTATGCAGCAACACAACTGTTCAAAATAAGATGTTAGGAATACAAATTTAGCCAAACTTGGTAAACAATTTTCCTAATAAACCAACAGTTCTCCAACATTAGCCTTTTAATTTCATATATTCTTGCCTCCTGAGTCTCTCAAAGTTAGTTTTATATGCTTTCTGGAGTATTTTTAAAAATAAAATCGTGATCATCACAAAACATCATCTTTCCTCTGTGAGAAAAAGACCAATGTTCAACTACTACTATACAGTAGCAACTACTACTACTACTACATACTACTAATGCAGTACTCACCAGTCTATTTTAGCAAGGAACAAACTCATGCTTTTAGGCCTCACACACGAAAGTTAAAAGAGAAGGAACATGCCGGCCCGGCAGCGTTCCGGGGAGCACCCTGCGCTCCCCTTTCTTGGGGACCGGGGTGCCCCGGAGCCGCCGGCCCGCAGCGTATGCCCAGGGGGGCGCCTACGAACCCCGCGCAACTTCCCGCGGGCCGCGGGCGGCAGTTTGGTGGCCCCGGCCCTGCGGCTGCCGCCTTTGTTCGCGCGCGGAGGGGCCGCTGCACCGCGGGGCACCGCGGAGCTCCCCGCGATGCGCGCGGCCTAGCGCCCGCCAGCGCCGCGGCGCCCCGGGGATGCGCGGCCGAGGGTGGTGGGGGGGACAACAAGGACATACTTGCTGTGTTATCCCCCTCCCTTCTTCCCCCAGCTCTTCAGGTGACATCTGCAAGGAGGGAATAAGGAGGGAACTCCCGGCGAGGGGCTCCGCGGCTCCGGCCCCCCTAGCAGCGCCCGGGCAGCCTCTCCCGCTGCCCGGCTCCGCGGCAGGGCCGAGTCGCTGCTTTTGGAAAGCGGTACCGAAGGCACCCCCCGCGCCGCAGCGCAGAGCGGTGAGGGGGCGGAGGGGGGGCAGGATCACCAGAGCCGCCTCGCCTGCTTAAAAGCGCCCTAGCCCAGGCCCGGCCTCCAGCTGCTCGGCGGCCGCCGGGCCGGCGCGCGGGCACCTCCTCGGG
>VZSV01000071.1:892502-938916 GCA_013398735.1 Nothocercus julius
TTCGCTGGGCCTAGTAGGTGTCTAGTGGAGCGCTGCTGCCGTAAATAGCTGCAAATACTGTGGAGATAGATCGGGGATCTTCATTCTTTTACACACACACACACACACACACACACACACACACATATATATATGTTTTGCTTTAAATAAAGTTATGTAGTTTGCATTGATACAACTCCTAGTTGAAGAGTTTGAGCGTGCTATCTCCACTCACTCCAGTTGGGCACATGTTTTCTGCAGGATTTCAAGCCCCTGAAAGACAAGTTGCCAGACAGGCAGCAGTTTTTAATACAAATAAGACATCTCTGCCATAGCAATTATAAATTATCTTCACTCTTTCACTCCTGTGCACACACATGCTCACACACAAGCTCTCCATCGCTCTCCCACTAACTCTCACTAACTAACACTCACTAACTTTCTCTCAAGTTCTCTGCTGGATACGTGGGCCTGGAACGTGTACCAGAGCGTTTCACTAGCTGCACTGTGGCTGCTTTTCCTTGCCAAAGTAGGCATTTCTGTAGTACTTTCAAATTGCTTTTATTTGTGTAGTCACCACCCAGTGGTGACTTCGTGTATCATTCTGTGTGAGTTTAGTTGACTGAATTGTATATAACCTTTAAGGAAATGTACTAATAGCTGCAATGCAGATGTGGTAGAGCTTAATAGGAAGTGTATGAACTCCGAGTTGCCAAATTAGGAAAAGACACGTAGCAGTTCCTCAGTGACTGTCTGGCTTAAGGAGAGAGAATATGACAGGGCCCAATTTCTTTGCTGAAATACACTTATTCTTTTTTGATTGCCCATGTGCATGTTAATCCTATCTGTGATTATAACCCTGGTTGCCGTACATACAACATCCCATGCAAGTGCACAGAGTGCTTTTCCCCTAACAATAATCAAGGCATCACCTTCTTAAGACAACAAAGAACTGAGCTGAAGTTTAATAAAAGATGCAAGTTATTTTAGTCCATATTCATAGTCTCAGTTACAACTGTGGAAGACAAAGGACTCTAGTAGAATGAGTTACCTGTTAATCGTCTTTCTTCTTGATGGTTGTTTTTCAAGTACTTTCCAAGTAAGCCAACATGAATAACTGTATTCTACAATGCCTCTTCTGAAGCATATCTGTGCTGAAAGTTCCATTTACTCTATTAAACTAAAACAGAAAAATAATTTATGTAAGCATCTAAGTAAGAAATAGTTTCCTTGATGGCTGCCCTTTTCATTCACGTCTTGGGTGAATGCAAATATCTTTCAAACAGACTTTCTAAGTATAACAAAGGATACCAGTGAAAGAGATGGGAAGAACTGTGAGAAAATTTTAAACTAAAATTTCACTGCACTGTTTTTTTTTTCAAGCCATATGGTACATAAATGATAATAGTATTCATCATTATAAACGTAAAGGTGTATTTAAGGAATTTTTTTAAGGTTAAGCATCTATTTAAAAAATACAGTAGTCTTAACTGTACCCAACAGTGTTGTCCTAGGAAATAAACCTATTTAGTGCTTGTGAGCATATATTTAGTATAGAGCAAAGTTTGATTAGTGAGTTGTTTGGATTGGTTAAGAAGCTAAATTTTGTGGGCATGTTGGAATCTTTTTCTTGGTAAAAATGCATATGTGAAAATTATGTACCTTGTCAATTTACAAAGATACTAGCTCTAAATTCGGAGTTTAAGGCAATACCAAACAGTTATTCAAATAGCTCACTTCTTACTGGGAGAGGATCAAGTCTTCCAGATGACCCTCCAGCCAGCACTGCTTATTCTAGTGACCTCTCACTGCTGAACAAGAGATGCAGCCTGCCATCTCACAACTGGATCTCCAAGCTTCTTAAACGAGTAGCAAAAAAATTACACACACACACACACACACACACACACACACACACACACACACACACACACACACACCACACACACACCAATTTTCAAGACCAAAGATTAGTTGTTAGTAGTGGATTCACACTGCCTCTCACTCAGGTGCAGAAAGCAACACCCTTTCAGATTTGGAGCACTGGCAATTAGAGATAATTTGAAGGAGAAGCTATTCTTTCTGAAATGTAGGAGATGTGATTTGTGTTTATCCTAGTGTAACTTTAGCATCAAAATCCTACACTACTGAGCCAGTCCAAGGAATGTCTCAGAGATCATGACCATTTCTCCATCTTGTCTTTAGCCTAAGCTCCAGGCACCGTATTATCTTAACACCAAATACATTTAACAAACAAATATTTTTTCCTTTTCTATCAAAGCTTCCATTTTTTTTCCATCTTTACTAGTTAACTTATTTCCCTTGTCTTTAGAAACAATACTGTCCTATTTAACACCACATAGATACCTTTCCTTATCCGTAACTTTTGTGGAGGTTTTCTATATTCTGTGCTAATAGCTTTAAAATGGCAATCAATGAAAGATTATAAAAGATGCAAAGTCCCATAAAATGCATGTTTTCTTGCAAACTTGCTCATTTCTGTTTTAAACTTTTTTTTTTTTTTTTTTAAAAAAGATTATTTTCCTGAATTTTTGAAGTACTATTTTAGGCTCAGTTTTACAAAGATCAGCTGCTCTTTGGAAGCTTTTACTGATTTTTCTTGTTACATTTCACTTGAAGTTATTTTAATTCCTGACATTCTTAGTCTTTTCTAAACAATGTATTGTCTAATGATAAGGGAGGAATAGGTGTGGTGGTTTGGCTATTAAAATGGCACAGATGCAGTGGGCCATATGAAGCCACTTTTGATTGTGTGGTTTCCTCAGGATAGTCTGAAGACTTGTATAATGGAAGAATAAAAGAGCAGTCTCAAGTGTTACAACTGTGATAATATGCCTGTTCCCAAATTAAGGTTCCAGCCACAGTTGTTTTTTCAAGTATCATTTTCAAATCCTGCTATCTTTCAAAGACAGATCAGATGTTCTTATGTCATATATGTAACACATCATTTTTCACTTGCTACTGTGCTATCTTATCTTCCTAAGGTCTATGGGATTATTTCAGTAATCTTTCTTTTGTAAGTAATTTTTTTCTTGGATTTCATGGGAGTAATATTATTGAGTTCTCTTTGCAATATGCCACATACAGTTTTGTGAATAACATTAGTCTTTCTTTGCTAGAATATCCTTTACTTCTTACCTCTGTTGAAACAGAAGTTAGATCTGTACAAAGAGAAGCCTAGAACGCGTCTTAACTACCTTATAGCACAATAGTATAAAAATTGTATCTCCAAGAAGTCATGCTTATTCACTTCCTTAACCTTTAATGTCATTTTGCAGAGGTTTTCTTGCTAACATGGAATGAATCAGTGGCATAGGGAGAGACTTAGTGAGTGAAGTGAGTAGCCTGCATCTGCCAAAGCAAACACATTTTTTCAATAAAAAGTAGCTCCACAATCTGCAGAATCTGATCTGAATTTCTAATTTTCTTTCCCCTCTTCCTTCCTTATATAGACCTTGCAGTTGATTTGATCAGGGATCTAAAATTAACTACTAAAACATCTTAAACGATTGTTTTTCAGACAGATCAGCCCTTTGATCTAACTGATTGCACAGCCACATAAGCACCAGAGTCAGCACAAGGAAGAGGACATTTCAAGCATGATATCACATGCCAAGCTCAATGAACACAACAGAAGAATATGGGTGACCTTGATTCCCTCCTATTTTCATGCTGACTGGAATACTGCCAGTCACATTCTTTTAACCGCATGCATTAACAGTGCTGCTTGTAATGACCCTAAGCTTTCAGCAATTCCATCTATTGCTTTTTCCTCTTGATCTTTTTTTTCCCTTCTCATACATACCCTCATTGCAGGGTTGTCTCCTCCCAAGGGAGCCCTCTCTCCTTCCCTGGACTGTGATACTGTTCTCAATCTGAAAACATTTGCTCTAGTAAACTGCCAGCACAGTTCTAAAGAAGGAAGTGAAGATAAATGCAAACCCTGAACAAATGTAAAACTTTAAACCCAAACTTAGGACTAGATTAAGAGCTTGAGAACATATATACACTGCAAAATGAATGCTGTCCCACTGATTCACATCACCAAACTAATACTGTAGTCCTGGCTTTCTTTAGTCCAAATATGGAGTTAAAAACCCCTCACAAAACTGAGCTAGACTAGAAGCTGAGAAGGTAGGGTTGGTCATTGCCATGGCTCCTCTGCTACCGCTCCTGTATCCTGATTTGCACAGCAATCTGTCCTACTGAAAGACAAAACTCTTGCCTAGTGACAGCAAGAGCAAGGGAGGGGATAGTTCTTTTTCTCAGCTTGAGGGTCTGCAGCCGTTTAGGTCCATCTGAGTCAGTGCTGCTTCAGTTCTTCCCTTGACTGGACCCTCCCCTTGTGCTGTCCCTACAACGAGCAGATTTAGTGTTAGTAACAGGAAAAACACTTTTCATTAAAGGGGCAGGGAAATCTTGGCTATTCATCAGCTCTGTGGCTCATGCAGCAGTCAAATCAAGCCACTTCAGAGCTACTGCTCTGAAAAAGTTAAATTGCATAAGGAACCATAGCTTGAAAATTTAAGCAGGAATGTGTCTCTACCGCCTCCTAGTCTGTATTTCTCCACCTGATTTTGTACATGAATGTACATACAGAGTGGTTAACGCAGACTATGGAACACGTAACATTTTTCACATTACTCATGTTGACTGCTTCAGCCAGCGCTTTGTCCCTGACGACTGAAGTATCTTCTGTTTGCTCTGCTGCAGGTAACATTCCTGAAGCAGTGGTAGTTGAATAGGTTACACATTTATTGCTCTGCTGCCACAGTTTATGACAAAAAGTAAACTGCCACTGATTTCAGTAGTGTTAAATAGGAGATAGAAGCCGTGACAGCTGAAAAACAAGTATGAGTTTTATATGGCCGTTCCTGCTATACAGCTGTTAACTGCAAAACAGAGATTCCAGACAGTCCCGTTAGATCTGCGATCTCTTGTCAGAATGATGCTGGAAAAGTTGAAATCCACTGCCAAAAAAATCCTTCATTTTACTAAAGGAAATAAATCTCCACCTGTAAAGTTAGTAATGAAAGTGTAAAAAAATATTTTAAATTACACACTTGTCTTTAAAATTCTACCACTTGAATTTAAAAATTAAAGTGTCTTAGTCTTCCATTACTCTAGTAATCAACATTATTTTATATATATACACACACACACACACACATATATATAAACTTTATGTCTAGACAAGGTGCTATCACAGCACTTTGTGAAGACAGAAACTCAGGTAGTTTGACTTCCCCTGAATGTTAAGAATACAATCAAACTTTCTGGCAATGTAAATTACGCCATAAACTTGCCATATACCAATAGTGAGGCTCACTGTACTGCTATGTCACAGTTTGCTGTACAAAAACAGCTAAGTGCTGCTCAGCATTTCACTAGGAAAATAACCTGCATTCTAATAAATGTAATTACCAGCTTCTGGGTGTGGTGAGAATCACACCGTACAGCCAAGAAAACAAGCCCAGCTCCCACCTCCGGAGTGGTTTCTGTATGGTATCTCAGAGCCTGCTTATACAGTAGCAGCTGCAGTGAAGAATTGAGTTGAACTTTTGTTTGTTTGAATACCTCTATTCTCATATAGCTCTAGTGCAGATTTGGCTGTACAAGTTTGATTTTCAGTGCTACTGGTCTACTTGTCCTGTTTTGCTGAGCTACTATGATAATTACACCCAGCTTCTCCGTCTGATTCTACAAGTTCATAAACTAATTTGAAAGACTTGGGGGGGGGGGGGGGGGTTGTTCACCAAAACCTGCTCTGAGGGTTGCTGGAAAAAAAAAAATGCTAATACTAAATCCAACTAAAGAGAAATGCCTGGGAGAAAAACCTAACATTACTGGCTGGTGCCAAAACAGACATTGAAGTGAGCAACATTAGCAATAAGTGCGCTGCAGTCAGTTCCTCAGCTTATTATGTAGTTCTATTTGGGAGAAAATGACAAGAGTTTTTCTCTTTCAGTCCTCTGGCCCAGATTAGCCAGTTCCTCCTCAGTAGTCTCTGCAGAAATTACTGGATTCACGATGGACAGCAGAAAACAAGTTCTCAAAACTCCAGGAGGTTGTAGACAGATTTGTCAAATGACTTTTTTTTTCTCTGTAATAAGATTACAGAAAATTTGTTAATGATAAAAATAAGGATCCCTCTCCTGTATCATGTTACTGTGGTAATTTCAAAAGACTATCCAAGGTATTGCCTGGATACACAAAAAACGCTCATTGTTCTCATTTGATTTACCCTTTATTTACTGCTTCCCATTTTCATCTTCTCCCTCCACTTTTTACTCTCTTCCATGATTTTCACTTCTAAAACACTTCTGCAACACCCGCTCTCCTAATGCTCCATTTTCTTGTTCCCTCCCGTCGCAAAAACCAGCGCTCACAAGTAGAGACAGACACACATACATGGACAAAACCTATGGCAACATACAGGACAAGTGCGTGTGTGTGGACCTACAATAATTTCCAAGTTCCAGTTTGACAAGGAAGTAGACTGTTTTAAGGAGGGTGACAAAGAGGATGAATATTCTACTACAAAAGGGGAAAAAAACGTCCTATTAAGTATAAAGCACAAAGCAGCACGAACTCAGTAAATATGGCCAATTTAAGTATTTCAGGATGGCGCTTGCTCCACCAGTGTTACTGAACTGACAGTCAGGAACAAGCAGAAATGAGTTGAAAACTACACAATCCCACTCCAGCTGAAGGCAAATTTGCCATGACTGTCCTGTTTTCTTAGGTTCTGTTGTGTGAGTAGCATTAACAGGGTTCCTCTGTCCCCATCCACCCAGGTCAAAATTCAACTTGAAGGGCTGAAAGGACCTGACAATACTCCACATATATTAACCATTTATCAATTACCTATTGCCATTATTTTCCCACAAAACACGTTTACATTTTTTTGACCCATTATAGTTCTTAACACTTTATCCTACAATCATGCACCATCTTTCTCCAGCCCTACCAACAACGACAAAAACTGCAAAATAATTTGGAGACTAGAAAATGGGGTATTTATTTAGACTTTATATTCATACTTCTGAAAATAAAAACACCTTACTGTATTTTCATACCAAAAAGATGCTTTTACAAACTGGATATCCCCACATTCTCAGTTACCAGTGATTTGAGGTATTTAAAATAATTTTAAAATAATGAAGAGTATGCAAAATGTTTAAGGAAACCTATTTACCCAAGGGTTTCTTAGATATGAACCCCTGAAGTGGATGGATCATCACTGGCCATAATCAGCCTTAGACATGGAAGAGTATCTGGCAGCTTAAAGAGAAAGAAAAAAAGAAAAGCCCCCAGAAACCAAGTGTAGAGTTATATTTATGAATGGCAGGATAGGGAAAGGATGTGCTACTTCGCTTATTTTAGTCCCCACATTCTTTTTAAAAACAATATTCAGCACCTCTGTTTTGCTCTAATTACATTTGGAGATTAACCAAGAAAGTGGGGGAAAAGGGGAGAGGGATCTAAATGCTGGTCTTTCAGCAAATACAAACAGTAGCCTCGGATCTACAGAACTCATAGATCACCAATAATTGCTCATCCAAAGGGAGAGACTATCCCCAATTCATTAATACATCATTTTAGTGCAAATTTTTCACTTTTCTTAGTCACTCAGCACCTTAAATGCTGCGTTATTTGCAACATCCTCCTAATCTCTCATAAAGAGACCCACAGTTTAAGTCCTATTGTCTTTCCAGAGCTGAATATTACTGGAAATAACTCTTCAAGCTTCCTTCAGAGATAAGCATTTATAAAGCTTTTTGCATAAATATTAGCTTTATTGGAAAATAGGTCACTTAACCAATCAGATTAACACACACGAATTATTCAAGTTAAAAAAAAAAAAGAAAAAAAGAAAAAAAAAAGAAAAAAAGAAACCTAACCTAAAATGCTTTGGAAAATTATCTGCTTCAGTTACAGTAGCAAACACATCATAGTAGCCTGAAACAAGTATTTGGGGATGTTTTCATTGGCTAATAGGCAATCAATTCATGTAAACACAGAAAACACCCTGTAATATTTGTTTACGAATGTACCTGGAGTACATATTTTTGAAAAAATCTGTAAAGAAATATGCAAAGTAAACATTGGTTTACATATAATTACAAGTTACGTATGTTTATACGATGGTTCATGCTTTTTATCCATTTATTCTTATTTACAGAGTGTGCATTAGAACCAGTCCTGTTTTAGATGTACATTGTTATTTTTCCACATTTGGGATAACTGCACTAAAAATATGCACGCACACACACAAGTCAACTCTTTAATGGTATCCAGAACCCTGCATAAGCACCTGCAGAGATCAGTGAAAGGCACCAATTCTTAAGATAACAAGTTAAGACCACAGTGAAGTTTTTAGACTTAAAAGGGAAGTGAAACTAAGATTTAACATTTTATTAGATAATCTGAAAGATGTATCAAAATAATGAAACAACTCTTCTCTGGATTAACTATTTCAAAAATATATTTCAAATAGGCTGGCTGAGAATTTGGGTTAGTTTTCCAGTAAATATCAGACCATCAGCCTCAGACTTTTTTCAATCTTAAATGTGGAGAAAAGTAACATGCGTAAAGGCGTATGTGCCTTTTTCTTTCAAAACTGTTTTCAACACAATGTTAATGTCACTATATCAGAACTAATTCTGTGTTTTATTTCCGCTACTTGTGGAATATAATCATCCTCGAGCCACGCTGTCGGTGCTATTTCCATTTTTAATAAAATGTATTTTCTTATTGGATTGATGGCAGCCTGCACAGCTGCAGTAAGTTTTTGCTAGGCTGTAACTCTAATGCTGCAACTCTTAACCCTTTCACAAGCCACTTATATGTCCATTCCAGATGTGTCCTTCAACATTGTTTTTTTTATTTTTTTTTAAATCCTTCAAACTGCTTATTACAGGTGATACTGCATTAGCAGAACATAACAAAGCTACGCTTCAATAGGACAGGAAGATATGAAAGTTTAAAGCACATTATCTTAAAAGGGAAAGAAATGGCTTTTGTAACTATCAAAAGAATTAATTTTGTTAGGCTATACTGTAAGTCCTAGTCATAAGGGCCTTGAGAAGAACCAGTCTCTTTCCAAAGACCAGTGCTGTCAACTTGCACTATTTGTGTTGCCCATTCATCAGACAGGGATGGCTTGGCTTTTTTTTTTTTTTTTTTTTTTTTTTTTTTTTTTTAAGAGGCAACTAAATGAAGCAAACAGATGTTCAGAAACAGAATGGGGCAAATGCTTGAGACTGTGGAAACATTCTGGTCACAGCTAGGTTCTACATGAACACTGCTAAGTCATGCACTTCTATTTCAAAATTAATGTACAGCACAAAGGCAACTACAGTATCCAAAGTTACAAAAAACACCACCAACTGTCTAACCTTATTTTACAGCTCTGCATGAATGGCTATGTTTTGCATCATAGTAACAGTCCTAGGATTAGAGATCAAATAAATGGAAACTGTGGAAAAGAAAAACAGCTGCTAGAAGACAGAGGAGAAACATTACAAAAATGGGGAAGCCAAGACTGTACACAATCTTAGTGTTCATATGGTTTGCTTTTGGTATCAGTACTTCATAAGTCTCTGGAAATCATTTAAATACAAAACTTTAGGTAGAAAAATAACTGTAGATCTTGTCTACCTATTTATTTATATGCATTAGTATCACTTGTTTAGTCAAGATACAGTGCAATACCTCTTTGCAATTAATTTCAAAATGTCCATATATAGAGCAACAGTACCTTATTCCTGGCATTTCATAATAATTGTTGTGGAATATCTATTTACGGAGGTAAGTCAGAATAGCTACTGTACTTTCAAATGGAACCCAACTTAATTCATGTTATAACTTATTTCAAGCATATAACTTATTTCAAGCAAGTCCTGAAGATTAGGCAAGCCAGAAGCAGCAAGCAATTGCCTAGATCAAGGGACTTTTCCTACATTTTCAGGATATAAGTCTTTAATATGATCACAGCATTTTTATCCAATAAAAGAATAAGCCAAAGAAAGAAAAATAAATGTAAACCAAGTTTATTTTGCTTTTAAGTAGTGTTCTTTAAGCACTACAGCATGGTAAACAATGTAAATTAGTATAAGTCATCTCAAAAGCCAGAGGTTTTTTTTTTTTTTATTTTATGAGTTGTTAAAAAGATGCAGCCTATTCTAACAGGATAAATATTTTAACCATTTCACTTCGAGTTAATGAAGGCTCACAAATGAGCAACACTCCTCATTGAGGAAAACAAAAAGCTGTTGTCGACAAAGCGACAGCACACACACAAAAACAAAAGAACTGTGTAAAAATAACTAACTGTACTGTGTTCCCATACTCTTTAGAAGTTGCTTTACAATGGGATGATATGCACATGATCTTGCTGCAAACTTGCCATACAACTTGCAAATACATGTAGCCTAGCCTTACCACTCAGTCCAGAAAGCTGCTAACTGTTCAAAAAAATGCAGCACTATAATTTTCTGCTTAACAAATAATTCGTTTTACTCATTACCTTTTCTCCTAGGCTGCAGGGCAGGCTAGAAAGAAAATGATCCCAAATTAAAAATTGATACTCTTACAGGAAATTGTATAATTTTGCAATATAGTCTTTTAACAAGTTATGTTTCGCCTCTTTTCCCCTTAGCCACAAAATGGGCATGAAGTAATATTTTGAAAATGCCTTAATTTTCAACTTCATGCAAATCTAAATAAAGATGACCAAACAAAAGCTTAAACAATGGAAAGATATTTCACAGAAAATTTCTTATACAAAAAACACATAAGAAAAAGGGCCACTAGGTGACGTTTTAATTTACAAATTGGCATCATTTTGGTCAACAAATATCCAAGTGCTGTTTTCTTCTATCACAACAAAGTAGCTGTACAGAAAGAAAACTGCATAACTTGTTTTATTATTGTTATTTTTTTTAATCGCACATCTCCTCGGGAATTTCATGTGGATTAAGGATGCCAGGGACAGACATTTGAAGTTTATGTTTTTCCTCTTGAGCCTGCCGAAGGGCTGTTTCTCTTTCCTCCAAGAATAAGTCTGATGTGTCTTCACCTGCAAATTCCTGTGTAATTCACAAACAGTTAGTTCACTGTCGAGTGCTTTGGAACAGAATACTAAGCTTTCAGAGTCCAGAAAAATACTTCTGGCAGACTTTATGCTTGTCTTCTGCTCTTTTAAGATACTAATACAAAGGCATGCAACACAAAAGATTTTTACTATTACAGGATGGGATGCTCTATTAACCCAGTTCTTGGGTTATATTATAATTTAAAGCAGGACCATTAAAAAAAACAGCTTTGAAATACATTTTCCACATTATTTGCATGAGCTCCTTCCTACAATCATCTTGAATTCTATCATCTTTGGAAAAATGAAAACATTCTGGGAATTTTCAAACCATGCTTACATCTCAAGCAGAAATACTCTCTCGTATTTTAAGTCCACTCTTTAAAAATCTGTTTGCTGTATCTCTCGCTAGAGTAAGTTTTACCATCATCTTAAAACTATGGATTATAGGCACACAGAATAAAGCACCACTGATGTGTTAAATCTAATGCATATAATTAGATCTTACTAAAACAGATTAAATGATCTCTCATCCACCAACCCTATCAAGCTATTTAAGCTAGCTTTTGTTACAATTTTAAATAGCAATAGACTTATATCTCCTGATCAGAAAATGGTCCAATTATTTTCCAACAGCTGTTTTGCTGAACAATTTTTTTTTGTTTCTTGAAAAAGCATGCCAAACATACCTTAATTTGTACCAGGAAATCCCTTAGGTGTTCTTTAAAAGCAGGAATATCCTGGTTTAAACTGAAGAGTCCTGTAACAAACAGCTTAACCTGGGCACTAAAAGTAAACACATCAGTTAGTATTTCAACACATATGAACCCACTTAAAAGTAGTAAATAACCACAGCTCACTTACTCTTGCAGATGAGGAAAAGCGGATTTGAGTAGATTAGCAACATACTCCTGAATAAACATTTGGTTGTTCACTGGATTCCCAGGATTTAATGGAGTACTTATTTTTCCCTCTTCTACTAAGTTGAACATGTATGCAAGGATTGATGCATGCATTGTCAAACCTGAACAGACCAAAGGTACACATATGCAGTTATTTAGAATACAGCATACAACATTAGTTTCAAGTTTGAAGGGAATGTTTTCATCAACTGGTTCACACATTTACATATATCCATTCTTACCAGCTGTGTGTGAGGTGTCTGTTACAACTGAGAAAATGTGCTGAAGAATATCACAAAAATACGTCTGATAAAAACTCTGGGCCGCAGCCTCTTCTTGTGCAACATTTTGTAGTAGAGTATAAAGTATCTGAAGCCCTGGAAAAATATGCATAAAAACAAAGTTTTACTCTTCTGTTGTTGTTCAAAGCATCTTTTTGCCTTTTCCAAAGTGATACAAATATCCCAAGAAACTGAGGGGCACTGGAAGCTGTATTACTGCAAACTTGGGGATTTTCCCAAGCATTTCCTCAAGCAGCCACGAGAGGGCTGCACACATTGCTTACAAGGAGCTTAGATTTGGTTACTTGATGCCATAAGCAGAACAAACAAACCCTATCACTTCACTGCTGTTAATGAAAGGGGGGCAAACTCTCTACCAGATTTTTATTCACTCTTTTTAGAAGAGAAAATGTGCCAGTTTTCAGAATTACAAGAACACTGAATTACTAATGGAAGTAAGACTTATCTTTATCCCTTTATCCTTTCCAAACACTTAAAACAAACAAAAAAAAGTGACACCTGTCAGTGTTTTTTTTTTTTTTTTTTTAAATCCAGCAGCCTCTCAACCACCTAGTTTAGCAGCAGTTGAGATGATGAAATAAGTCAAAAAACTACAGTATTTTCAGAATTTTAGACATGTGCATAACCTCTCCTAGCTTCTCTTCAAAAAAAACACTCAGATTCTGGAGGACTTTTTAACTATGCAAGTCTGCTGAATACCCTCAGCTGTTTCATTAGGCCTCCTCCTGAATTTAACACCTTGCTGTTGTCCAGAGGAAGCACAGTCCCCCTTCCTTACAATCAATGAGTTGCATCAGTTCAGTTTCAGAAAATGTCACCACTTGTAATGGAGACCAAAACAAGCAAAAATTAAGTGCTCTCTCATAGCTCCAATAGTGAAACAAGACCCACACATATTTTAACTGTTATATAAACCTGGTTTGTAACTTGAAGCTGCGAGAGGATATTAGTTTTATGCTAATACTACTATGGAATGAGCATCTCAATTACAAGATTAAGCTTGACTCAAGAAAGAGATGTAAGAAACTAGAGATGCAAAAAATGCAGCAGTAAACTTTGAAAAACATAACTGATATTGCTAGATGGAAGAAGCCTGTGTATTTAACAATACTTCTAACTCCCATTTACCTGTATCTGCAACATTTCTCATTGTATGCTTGAAAGCCCAAATAATGGAATCCAGAACTAGTTTGAACTGTGCAGGTGGAATGGCCAGGAATGCTGGGAAGCAGTGAGAATTTACAGCCTGGAGTAGTAAGAAAAAGTTTGTTCTGTGTTCAGGATACTCTTCAAAGTCCTACAGTGGGGGGGGAAAAAAAAAAAAAAAAAGTCAGGTTTCCTGAATGGCTGAAATTGCCTTCACAAGATACCCCGTTGAAGCGAAATCCAATTCTAAGTTATATGAACAGCATTTAGACCCTAGCAAAGAGCACAGTTCTCTAGCAGAACGTCTAAAGACTTCTTTTTTCCCCTAAGCTTTGTACGGTTGTCTTAAAAAAAAAAAAAAAAAATTAAACAACAACTGGCTGAGCCATGTTTTGTTAGTATAAAACCTTAATCGCTTCTTGTTCCACAGATAAGCGGGCAGACAGATGGTCTCGACGTGGCTGAGAATCTACGTTACACCCAGCAGAGGGACAATTTCTTGTTACACATTATTGCAAAGTGGCACTAATTCACCTGGCACTGCCCAAGTCTTAAGCAAAAGTATATTACAGGCTACAGCAGAATTGCACATCTATGGTATTTAAATGTAGAAATACTCAAGGAAGAGACTGGTAAACACTGTATTGGAAGTCTGATATTTTAGCAGTTAGTCTGACACTGAAGTGGTACTAAATAAAATTTTGCTTCCAGAAGCATGCCTTGCCCATCACACACAAAAACAAAAAACATTTATTAACAATTTAATTTGAAAACTAAAACCAACAAATTTTTAAGTCAAGATATCCAAGTAGACAGCCAGACGTTAGAACAAATGCTTGCTTTTTTTTTGGTCTTGAGTCACTAGGGAGATACTTTATCCAGAGTTGAAATACAAATACCTTATTGATCATATTTAGCGTGCATTCAAAAACAGCATCGAATATCTGAGGTATTTCAGCAGTAATGTGTCCACCCAGCTTGTTTACAATGATAGCCATGGTACTAAGTACTTCAGGTTCTCTAGCAGCTGGAACATTTCTCTGGTAGTCAATGAGAACTGCATCCAACAAGGGAGGAACAAAGTTTTCAGCTACCTAATTAGAAGAGCAAGCCATGGTTATAACACAGTCATTAAAATAAAATTTCTAGCAAACAGTACACAGCTAAGTTAATAGTCTATAGTTACAGGAAATATTTTTTTCCTGAGGAAGTTGAAATACATTAAACAGATCCATAAACTACTCCAAAACCATCCAGCAGTGGCATCAGCAGAGTTCTATTACATCCCTTTACTTCCCTTCAGACTACTCTCAGCTAAAGCTAAACCACCTCAGATGTAGTTTAGACATACCTCAGTATATGCATACTCCATTTATACTGCATTTATATTTTACAGACCTCTTAAAACAAATTCTTGTAACCCACTTGATTTAGTCAGCAGCAGAACTAAGAACTTCTCCCAAATTCTGCCTCATTAATAATTTTAAATAAATGATGCATTCACTTACCATCTGAGGATCATTGGACCTGCTCACCCAGCCAGAAATTAGCTTCAAGGTTTCCCTTTTTACAGTCCTCATACTTCTGATCAGTGGTTGCTTTGTTACCATTTCACCTGTTAAATTTTAAAGCTTCAGTTAATGCAAGTAAACTGATTTTCCATGCAATTTGTATTTAGTTGTAATTTTTATGTAATTATACATAATTCTAACTATATTCCATGTAATTTGTATTTAGTACCAAAAAGTTAACCTAAATTAGTATAGCAAGACTGAGAATGCTTTTTAAATATTCAAGAAACAAAGAATATTAAAGACATTTTGTGCAAATAAAACTACCTCCATTCTATCTCCCAGAAACATTCCAGAACTACTGCCTACAGTACCTCACTTCAAAAAAACCCCCACAAAGCTAAAACTTACTTTGTAAGTAAATAAATCACTTAACTGCTTAGATTAAGCTAATATTTCATTCTTAAGTGATGGGTTATGGGGAGAACAGCCTATGTGTGTAGTCTTATTAGTAAGATCTGATTAACTACACAGCCATGTAACTATTACAGCACATCCAAGGAAAACACTGGAAGAGTTCAGCCAAGGAAAAGAAGCCAGGACTGCTCATCCCGGCATTAAAGACATCTCAGGCAAACTAAAACCAGCTGTGGAAACACACTCCGAGACAAGAACAATCACACAGCTGCCAAGAGGGTACCACTACAGATCTAGTATCTGCTTTCTGAACTTGATGGTTTATTACAAGGACAAGCGCTGGCCATCAGAGCTGCAGACTCAAGTACCACCGATTTCACAGCCATTTTTTTTTCCTCAATTCCATCTGAGATGCTACTTCAAGGTCAACCAGCTGTTCAGTTGCACCAAAGTTTTATTTAACCCTCATGTTTCCAAATATGATCTACACTCATTAGAAAAGTGGTCCTAAAAGAGATGAAGAACTCAATGACTGACTCATTTAAATGGGTCATGAACTGCTACAGAAGCACATGCCACTAAGACATGGGAGAGCCTCAGACAGTAGAATTATGATTGGTAAGTGATAATTTATTGTCAGCAATTACAAGTTTAGTTTATCATTTCTTTCAGAGATCTTAAATACAGTTACATTTCTATATAAAGCTATTTGGTAGAAAAGTATCATACACCAAAGCCCTATTACCACCTTTTGAAACAAAACAAAAGACAGAACATACACTAGAACTTCGTCTCAACAGGTTGCATGTTAATTCTTCTAACTATTAGTTAGAAAAATGAATTAATTTAGTTTTAGTATCCTTATCTTTAGTTAGTTTTTATCATTATCTTTAGATAGTTTAGTTTTGGCATCTTTCCCAAGCTTTCTGGCTTTCCCTCTAATTCCCTCTAAAATCAGAGCAGTTTGTTATTTGAAGAGGAGAACATCTGGCTAGCAAGAAAATCTAAGCAAACACTTTCACAGCAATCCCCACTTGCCAAACAGTACAAAGAGCACAGTAAAATTGGCCTGTCTCTGCAACATACTTTGAAACCTGATAACATGCACTATTTGTCTCCAATTTCAAGGAAAACAAGAAAAATTCTTACCATTAGCCTGGATAGCTGCAGAAATATTTTCACTTAGGCACTTGTACACATTCAGCATATCTAAGTAAATTCTTCCAAGCTGAATCACAAAGGGGTGGCCAACTGCTTTACATGCTCTTACATTTGTTTTCAGAATGCTACCCAGCTGCTTAACTGTTTCAGGATCCTTTAAGATATCAACATTCTGTTGAAAAACAGTAGTTCATTTTGTTTAGTGAATAAAATTGCCCTTTAGCTTTTAATAAAAGCGGTGCTTCATATAGTTTCCATTATTTAGTATGCTATAGTATGTATCACTAAAAGACAGTTTATATAATACTTTTTTTTTTTTTTTTTTTAAAGCTCATTGCACTTGCCATTCTCCTTTAAACTGAGAATCAGGATTAATCTTGAATTGCCTGTATTTTGCTCTCCTTCAAAACAGTTTTTGCAGTAGTACAAGCACTATTTGAGTCCCAAGGCTTGAGTCCCAAGGCTGGGAAAAAACACCACACAAGGAATGAGATCAAGAACTGAAGGGACACACAGTCCAAAAGGAAAGGCAGTCTCTGTTCCTTAAGAGGGAAGTCACAGTGAGAAAACGAACTAAAATTTGATTAAATTTCAGGATAACTGGTTAAGTCGAAAGGGATCCACCTCCTGTGGACTGGAAGATGGTTTGTACTTACTAAATGTCTGAAAAGACTGACAAGGAAAAATGAAAACAGGAATAAAAACGTACTTAAGAGAGTGAGTGAAGATAAAAAGTGAAGTACGTTTTTAGTATTTCATGTTTTCTGCTACTTAGAAAGAAATACCACTTGTGAGTCAGGTAAAGGAGAGTTGTGGATAAACTATTTCTCCCCCGCAACCTGAAAGAGTCATTCTCATAAATTCCCTTTTCTCCAAGGAAGCGTATTCCTTGAAATTACACAACACAGTCCTTTCAAACCAGATTATAACTAGTACATTGTCATTTAAGACTTCTCTTAAAACAGTATTTTTAATATGTCAGTCACCATCTTGACCATCATTTAATGAAGTCTACCACCAGATACGTACACATAATGCAATACCATGTGAAAAAGCAATCTGGTGATGGAAGAAGCCAATTTTATCAGAACACAGAATACTTAAAATTTATAGGCTTACTTTTGTTGCCTGTTGAATTATGCTGTCCCACACTTGATTAGGGAGCAACATATATTTTTCTATCAGATGCTCCTGTACAGTCTGGTCCGTCTGCGCCCCAATCATGTATCCTACTGCTTCATAGAATGTATGCACCTAATTGGAACAAGAAATCAAACAGCTAGGTTAAAAAAGGAGCCAGTACACAGTGTTTTAAAACCAACACATAGCCAAGGCTGAAAACAGAATTTCCCTATGTACCTTTTTCCCACCTAACTTTAAGAAGTCTTTCAGTCTTTCCTTATTTCCCTCATGTACAAAGACTCAATCTCTTCCCTTCAAACCAACTATATCCTACCCTAGAGTTTTTCTTCATTTTATTAGCTTAAAAAAAAAAAAAAAAAAAAAGGAACATATCTCAGAGAGAGGGAGCTCAGGAACAAGTCACTTAATTTTTCCTGGACCACAACTCTGTTTAATTATAGAACTTTATGCTGACTTATAAAGTTGCAACTGAATATAATGAGGGGCATTTAAACTGTGGACTAGATACCAGACCCACTCTGCCCAAAGCTTTACTACAACACATGATCAGCGTATGTCCTATGTGCGTGCTACTCTTACTCTGTGAAGTACTACCCTCCTTAGAGGTAGGCCTCTTGTTTTCCTTGTGCCCAAGAGAGCTGTATGTCATTGTAGTAGGATCTTTTATCTTCCAAATCAGAACCAGAAAATTAGATTCAGTATCTTAATTGGTTTTAAAAACATATTTCAGAAGTCAGGGCTTAAGGTTCCCTGGAGGTATGCCAACTAAGATCTCTGTAATGAAACCTGATCATGTTATGTACCATATGTACATATTATGTACCATAACACTACTAAAAGATAAGGAATACAATTCACATCTTAAACCACTGTCAGTAACACTCCAGAACACAACATTTTCACTGATCTTCAGGAACTACTATATAATACCCACATCCTTGAATGTACCTGTTGTGGCTGAAGATCGCAAATAATTGTATTAATATTGTTTAAGATTTCATCGATAAACGGCATGACCTCTCCCACTTGAACCTGGACAAAATGTCGGCGGCATTTTTGTGCTATTTTTATGAAGGTATCGCAAGCCATATCCTGGACACCATCATGGGTTTCTAAATTAAAAACAAGTCAGTTACTGCACTGTACTTTTATTCTATACACGCGTACAGAAAATACTCATACACGTGTATCAGCATTGTTTTTAATGAAAATAAATGAAAAAAAGATAATTACCGTGCATAAATTCAAACAGCTTGTTGACTACTGTCTTCAAAAATTTCCAGTGAGCTCTCAAAAAGCGTGGGTACTGACCTACTATATACATTATATTTGATGCAATAATGGCTTTATTATCTTTTCCTCGCTTTTGTTCACAGAGTCCCAGGAGATCCTACAAAGTAACATATTTTTAGCTTCCTCCCCAGGTTTATCCAGTTCAATTAAAAGCCTTTTAAGACCAACCAAAAAATACTGTAATCCGTTAAACTGAAGATAAAGGGAAGCGGCTGTCATATCCAGTTCAATGTCAATGAAAAAGGGAGAGATAAAACTGGGATGATGCAATTATGCAGGTTTCAAACAAACCAAGAAAGGCAACTGTAATGAATGTTTTAGCAAGCTAGCACCCTATTTTGCCATTTTCATTTTATCCGTCAAAGTGATTTTTTTGTTACATACAAAGTACATGAGAAGAGTGCAAGAACAAGACAATGCAGGTCATACTGCCACCATTCTTTATTTCATTAGCTATCCCTTCCCACCTCTCTTTCATTCCCCCTCTCTCTCCTGCCAAAATAGTTCTTCATAAGCTCATTTCTGAAATTTTCCGTAAGAAGGCTATTTGTATGAGTGCACTGTTAATGACGGAATAACGCACCAACTTTAAATCCAGGATTTAACATTTCCCAGTAATTATCCCAAACAATTTGTCTGTGATATCAAAGGTATCTTACTAAGAACATACAACAGTATTTTTTAAACTTGGTTTCTTAAGCGTAAGCTATCAAGTATGACATCAGTTTTGCATGATAATACCTTAATTACTGTAACAAGAAATCTTTTTTCATCTTCTTCATGCATTGCTCCACTGATTGAGCCTATAGCCCAACACAGGGTATTCAAATTTTTCCATGACCATTCTGTTCCATTCACTTGATTGTGAAGTTTTTCTGTCATTATTCGTTCTGTATCCGCATAATCCAAGTGTGTAAGATAAACTGAAAAACAATTAACATTAAACATGCCTATCATCTTTAGGCAAAAACCTGGATCACAAATCTATAGACAAGATTAAGCTTTTTTAAGAAAAACCCAATCAAATTCTGTTAAGTGCAGTGCTTCTTTCCTCAGCTTGACTGAATGAGCTAAAAAACTGAAAACATCTCTTAAAACTGTGTTTTAAAGATAGCGAGTAAATGTTAATGGAAAATCTGCGTTGCACCTGATGCAAAGAAACTCAGAAAAAAAACTATTACACAAGCTCTGTGAAAAGTCTGAACCAGCTTGTCTTGTGTACCAATCAGCTCAGTAAAGTTGTTAACAAAAGGAGTTCATAATAATGACCTACAGGTTAAATATAGGAGTGAAAAGTGACTTGGGGGGGGGGGGGAAAAACATCGGACTGCATTTAAGAAGTCCATCTGTAATTTTCCTCTGTTCTTTCTTGTGCTGCCATTAAGCATGCTGGTTCCAATGACTCACCATTAAAACAGAAAAGTCTCTCTCCTAAACAAGTCTAGATGGGAAGATTCATGTACTACAACTGGGACAGGCACTTGCATCAGCCCGTAATAGGATTAGTCCAATATAAAATTCGAAATCCCAGAAAACCAGAAGCAATTTAAGACCTGATTCAACATGCTGTGGCATGGTAAAACACATCCTAACTTCCACTGCACTCTTGTATTTTTTTTTTATTGAAATCATTTGGAAAGTAAATCTTTTGCTAAAATAGCATACTGTAAACAGTGAAGTCACTCTAGAAATCAAACACTTGACAACTCCATCTTTTTTAAACAATCCTGTACCCGGAACTACATCTATGTCTGACATAAGATGCGGTAGTTACTTCAGTATATAAAAAAATTAAAAATAAAATTAAAAAACGCTTTAAAGTCCCATAGAAAGCTATTAAAAAACAAACATATCTATTACTAGCTGCACTTCAAGTGCCACTAGTACAGCAATGAGAATTAAAAGCCCGTAAACATTTGACATTTTTACTTCCTACATAGCAGAACTCTTAACCCCTCATTCATAAACCTATTATTAACTACAGTGCCGCTTTACAGCACTTGATTTTAATGCATGTTACGTAACAGCTTCTGCAGACATTTTCAAGCAAGGTCATTTTAAGACTTCTGCAATAACTCTGGACAGCTGCTCTGAAGCTCAGTAAATGCTTGGTCTACACAAGAATATTTCAACTAGGAGTGAAAGATAACTGCCATCTCATGACCTTGAAAGTCTTCAGGGATGTCCTTTCAATGTAAAAGATTTCTACGTATGTCTACAGGATTAACTTTTGGTCACATGGTAAGAAAGCTATTTTTTTTGGGTGGGAGTGGATTAAAAAATATCTTAAGGTTTTCCATATAAGGTTAAACCTAAAAATTTGATCTCATCTTCAGACTGCAATCTCTAAGTTGCCAAGCAATACGTGGGACTAGCCTGACAAAGACTTCACTCAAACTGATGCATTTTAAGAGAGTGGTATCACTAAAGTTTTCAATACAAATACTAGGTTAAGTTACACAAGAGCACTGCATGCTTCTACCCTAAGAGCTCCAACCACTCCTCCCTTTCAAGCATTTTTACTGCTTCTCACTGATGATCATTTTGCTCCCATGTAATTCAGAGTGTAAGCTAGCAGTCCGTAACATGCATGCTGCTGTTGCAACTGCACAGGACAACACCACCTAGTTGCTCCTGCAACTTACCCAGTGTTTCTCTCATATTTTTATACAAGTTTATGGAATCTGTATCCTTCATGAACTCTCGTACTACTTCTCCTTGATCATTTTCCACAACTAGCACTTCTTCTGGCTTAGCCATGCGGCTAACCATTAACAACCGGACCTGTATTTTACAAAGAAAGGTTTAAAATTCAATAAAGCTGTAAAAAGAAAACATGTGCATAGCTCCACAGGTTCTAGAGCACTCGAGCTGGGCAGTCTATCACATAACAGGCATTTTCAGCACTTTGGACTAGCTCCTGTTTAGCAACAGCAAGTTCAAGGGGAAGTAAAGGGACATACCAACTAAAAAACACAAAGAGCAGTGCCTGCTGACTTCTGTCTCTACATGAATGAATGATTGGAAAGTTGGGAAGTGCGGAAGGTGGAGAACATGACGTAAACCTCCAGAACTTCAAAACGTATCTAAACTAAGGGTTTTTCAAAGACTACCTATACAATTTTTTTTTCCCTCTCCTTCCAGATGTAACGCACAAGTCCTTAAACAGTTTTAAGGCTCTTAAAAGTCTGTTTGAAGAAACTGTTTAATACAGCTCTTTCAAAATTTTTTTACATCAGTTAGCTTTTTAATCACTATCTGGAGAAAAAAAAAAAAAAAAGACATTGTTTTAATACACATATAATCTACTAGTGTCCCCATCTTCAGCCTACCTACAAGTATCAATCAAAAAAAGCATTTTGGCATTTGCAGCATATTTAATGACTAGAGTTGAATCAATTAACTACTCAAAGGAGGATACATTTTCTGAAATGAAGCAAGATGTCTGACCTGAAGAACTGTATCTAAAGCTTCACAACACCTTTACTTAAGCATGGATTACCTTGGATAGTACAGGCAAATAAAATTGTCTCCTCGGAGGAACATCAAAGTGCTGACTTCCCGAAAGCAATGGAGAAGCAGATGTTGAAAATGGACTTTCCCTGTATAGCTCAGCAGCTAAGTGATTCCAGTATTCAAGACAAATCTTGAATATTTCAGTTTCTTCAACTTCTGATACCAGTAACATATAATGAAGAGCCTAGAAAAATAAAATTTACATAGCTGATTACTAGTAATTTTTAAAGATAAGACTATTTTGCTTCAAGTTGTTCTCCAAATACTGACAGAATGGTGAATTAACAACACATAGGAACACAAGACATTAATGCTGCAGTAACATTACTTACAAGTCAGAGCTCCAAGCAGTGGAGCAACAACTCAGAAACACAGTGCCTTATTGATTTATATTGTTCTGAAAGTATGTACCAACTTTTAGAACTAAAATAAGCTAGAAATCTTAAAAAAAGTATGGCTTCAAATATTCAAAAATTACAGACTCTGGAGCCTTCTCAGGTAGTTTTGTTTTATAGCCTCAAGAAATAACCTTGACAATTAGCTTTGGTGACTGGTATTCTCAAGACTTTTACTGCTGCTTTGTTTTGGATCATCATATCCTCAAGAACTGAAGACAAGTATCAAATCCACACTGCTCACTGGCATTCAATGAAGAATATTACCAAACATTTTCAATATTACTGACAAAAAACCAACATGAAGACAGAAAGGTGAAGGCCAAGATACCCATGGGAGAAGTCATAACTACACAGCCTAATATTTTAAGCCTAGCTTATTTCTTCTATCCCCCAGGAAAAAGTACTGAGCCAGTAGCCTCATAGGGAACAACAAACATGGATACCTACCCACACTTTCAAAGGCCAGATACTACAGTGACTCAAAGTATTTTAGGTCAGACTTTAAGCAGCTGATTCAACATCCACGCCTACAATGTCAAAAAGGGATTCCTGACAACCTAACACTAGCCCCACAACCTCATGAGATTTTCCTGTTAGTTAAACTTTGCAGCAACTAATGCAAGTTTCTTCCCAGTGTGCACAGCCCTCACTTATCAGTGGGATCATTCCAGAGAAATGCGTACATCTGTAGTGCAGAAAGGAGCAGGTTAGCTGTAAAGCTACTTTTGAAAGTCCTATTGCACTGCAAAGTAGAAAAGAGATTTTTAAAATATTTTAAAACCAACTAAAAAACCTGGTAAAACATTTCAACGTTGGATACAAGACCCAGTGATATGCAGAATTGGTATTTATAGAGGCCCATCTTTAAGAAGAATTTAACAGTTGTGCCTGACAACACAAGGGACAAGACCTAAATTCTGCAGCCTGATTTAAAGGCAATAGCACAGGACACAAAACTTTCTCTATGTGCTGAATCCTAGAAACAGATTTGGACATGGAATAAAGTTTGTATGTGAAGTATTTCACTTTAAAAGTGACAAAGCAACACTTTATCTGCACATGAGCTGTTTTCGTTAAAAAAAAAAAAAAGAAAAAAAATCCACACCCACATACATAAAGACCATGGAAAAAGTGTATAGGATGTGTCTCTGTCTCGGAAAAAGGGGGTTTAGTCAGCGAAGACCTATAGTCTTCAGACATTTTATAGCACAGGATCACTGAGAATGAAACACCATTAAAATACGCCAGAAAACAAATTTTAAAGCTTTCTTGTATTCACGTCATTTATATTGTGCAGAAAGGAGTTCTTAGTCTTCTAACAAGTATTAGCCATGGTGATCTAAAGACTGCACTAGTCTTTGCAGATATGAGTTTTAATATATGATGAACATATTCTTGTTATTGAATAAACTGAATAACTTACCTCCATTAATGTTTCCCTCAGATTTAATCTCTTTTCTATAAGTTGACCATGCTCCTTGAGGAACGTGCAAAGAAACAAACTGAGATTCTGAATGAAGTTCTGTTCATCATCTTTTCCATTTGAGTATGCAAGTCGAATATTGGTATTTAAAGGAAGCATCTAATAAAAAGAATATGGACACAATCAAGAATTTCCTGTATTACACAAAAGTAGCACTGCTGTGTGTTAACAAATATTTTTTGCTCTTTTGGGAAAAAAGCCTACAGGGAACACTTGTTCTCGAGATGGACCACAAGGCAAAGTGTGTGAACGGCTACAAAAAACTCTAAAGAACTAAACACTCTTTTCCATCCCTTGTAAAAGAGCAGCTAGAAACAAGAAAGGTAATCACTCTATCAAAGCATCTTTCACAAGGCATCACACAATGTTTTTTCCAAGAAGTTTAATTGTCCTATTACACCATCATAATGTTGGAACAGCTACGAAAGAGATCCTCCATAGCGTTTAGATACTGTAAAAAAGATTCCCAAAGATACAAGTTTTTCAGTTATCTTATACAGATCTCTGCAATGCCTCCTGTGAGATATTGCATTTTCAACATTTTTGCATTATCAAGCATTTTCAACACTGGCATTGAGTAGCAACTTGCACCCTCCAAAATCTACACTACAAACTCATAGAACAAAGTTTAATGTCCTCACTGCTGACACATTTCTGTGTGTTTGTTCTCTAACACCTTGTTTCACAAAGCTGAGAGATTAAAAAAAGTTTTGATAATAAATGTAGCAGTTCTGGTCAAGTTCAGACATAACAAGTATGCAGTGCTAAAAGCCTGCGAACTGCAAAATATTCCAAATAGCCAACAGTCAATTCAGGTGATATTTTAAGAAAACGTATGCAAATGTATTATGATTTAGAATCAAGTCCGTTATCCACAAAAACTGAGAAGGTAGTGATCAGTCACCTAATCCATAAGACGATTTTGGTGCACACCAAACTAACATTAGATTTATTCTAACTAGAATTAAGCCTTATACTTGAAGCATGTAAACGGGGCAGGGAGGGAAAGGCACAGCTCAAGTACTAGTATGCCTATCACGTAGCTCTGGAGTACCCAAAAAAAAAAAAAAACCACCACTGCAAACAGAGAGGTGGAAAAAAATAATAAAAAAGGAGATCAACCACTAAAAAGAGAATCAACACCTTGTATTGTTATTGTTTTGTTAAATGCTCAAAATCAACCACCTAGGCACAAGAATATCTTCGACTAAAAGGGAAGAAAAGGATCTTCCTCAAAATATGAGGGGGAACTTTGGTACAAACATCTCGCAGCCTAAACAATGTTTGCTGAGCAAAAGCAGTACCTCAGCTGCACACTGTAAATGCTATTTGCGGATCAGCTGTTTTTGAACTTTCAATAGAGCATAGTTTCTGAGGAGCCAGCTTAAAGCAACTGTTTTCGAACCCGTGTCTGCTTATAGGCTGCTGTAATTATCCTCAAAAGAAAAACCACTTAGGATATTTTAGTAATATTGTAGGAAGGATATTGTACTTAACGAAAGTTATGTTAGGTATTATCACCTAACATGGTATTACCATCACCTTCAAACTAGAAGTGTTGGAAGTCGAAGTTACCTTCTAATTTACAAACAAGTCACAGATTGGAAGGTGACATTTTTATGACAAAACAATAAATATTTTCAGTGACAAAGAACTAAAATTAGCTACTTTTAATAGCATGAATTATCTCACAGCAAGCCAACTTCCCTTCAAGCAAACAAAAACAGTTTAGGCTTTCAGGTAATTCTTGCAAAAGTAACTGCATTTAAGGTTACTCAAAACACTCTTCAGAAATTTTCCTACTTTTAACATCCATAATATACCTTTCCAGATAGTGGAGACTGACAAAGAAATAGGACAAATCTGTCCTACACAACATTTGGAAAGAGACTGAACAAGCATGAGGTAGCAACTGCATGCAGAAGATTGACCTGGCAATAAGACCTTGTCACCGCCCACATAAGCTACAACACCACTGAGAAAATCTACAAACTCATGCTAACTGAGCTGCTCAGGGACACCACAGTATTATATCTTTAGGAATACTGTTATATGTGATAGTCAAAAATCCTTGAAAAAATCTTGGGTCACCTTCCAACCAAATTAGGTCTTACAAGTCATATATTTTATTGTATTTCTCTCAATTTTCCCCAGAGAGTCTGAATCATCAAGAATTTTCTTGAATCAACCAAACAGCTATAACCTAGAATCACAGATAACACACTTAACATGTTTTATCAAACCATAAATATAATTGACACAAAGTACTAAGTGCATTTGCCCATCCAGACCTCTGTACTGAATCTGAATTTACAAACTGAATTGTGGAATTCTGTGGAATCGATTTACCCATATGAAGTAGTCAAAAAAAGATCTTAAACATTACCTTTTTAAAAAACATTACCTGTTTTAACTGCATCATGGTCAATGTAAAAAGTGTTACAAACTGTTCCTCATATTGGCTTACACTGACACCCGCAATCTCTGTGAGGCACTTCAAAGAAACATTTCGAAACATGGGAACATTTAAGAACTATTGAGAAAAGAAAAATTAAACGTATTACAGGAGTGTTATATGTTAAGCATCTTAGTAACTACTACATTTAAGAACACTTAATTTTTACACAAGTACCTTGTATATTAGTGTGCTGATTAACTTGGTCTCAAATATATATCCCAGAGGAATCCAGTTCAGAAATCGTAGCAAAGTTTCCAAAGTTGCATGGACTAAGGGAGCATTCTGGGAGTTTTCCTGTAACAGGATCATCAGCGTTCATTATGAAGACATTACTAAGCATGGCGGGGCCAGGGGAAATAGCTTCAAAAAAAAAAAAAGAAAAAAACTAGTGGGAAGTAAATTAGACTTACCATCACAAATTGACACAGTTGAAATATCTGGGAGAATTCATTGCACATACTGAAAAAAAAAAAAGACACAAAATTAAAAATTAAGCATTATCACGTTGTACAAAAAATCCTATCCACTTGAATCAGTGAAATGTCTATAGTCAGAATAGGTTTTGGAGACCAAGGCCCTTAGAAACATTCACAATTACCAGCTTCAAGGGGAAAAACACATTTGTTGAAGTGCCCTTAGTCTGTGCCTGCAAAATTCTAGCTTGGAAACACAGACAATGCTCAATGCTTTTTTAAAAAGGCAGGACTGTTTATCAATAGATGTTACTTGCAATGATGTAAAAATACCTATGTACAAAGTAAGTTTGGTATTACTTAACAAAACTGCTTTGAAGAGAAAACTCCACTTAGCCTCAAAAATAAAGTTTGGTAATTGTGGGTGTTTAGTCAAAACCTTAAAAAGCAGCTATGCAGCAGCAAGAACAAAGAGTAACCTATTTTTTAAGCATTAAACACATATACTTGCCTGTCTTTCAAATGTTTGGCTTTTACTTGAGTTATCTGGCCACTGGAGAAGTCAAACACTTCTTCACTCAATAACTTAAGGATCACCATGTTGTTCTGACAAAGGCTTTCACTTGTCCTGCTTGCTCCCACAATATCACTTATAAAAGTCGGCCAGTGCTTGGGCCACTCTTGTTTCAGTATCTGAAAATTGAAACATTTACAGGGTAAGTTCACTTTCTCTCCACTTACTTGTATAAAATCACACATTTTGTTCATTGTATTCAACTCTTAAGACAAAGTTTAAAGCTTTATGAATTCAGCTTACCTGAACAAGGATCATATTCAGTTTCCCAATATATACTTTCTCTTTCTGGAGAAGAGAAAAGGAGAGTCAGGTTGTGAGTATGACTCTCCTCCCTTTTCCTCCCCTGAAGAGAATTCACTTACTTCTACACATGTTGGGTCAGACGAGGTCTTGATAATGAGGCCGACCACATACTTTTTTATACCTGCAGAAGAGTTGAGAATTAATTTATTTGCAGGGAGATCAGATGTCATGATTTATTACTAAATACTTCTGAACTCAAGATTCTTCAGATGTGTTTAAAAAGAAACATCTCAAAAATATGTGCATGTGTAAATGTATACCACTCTCTTACTTGGAAAAGATATACCATTTTCAGTCATTCAGGATGACACTTCAAATGCACAAGATGATACTAGGCTTTATGGGCTTTAGCTATTTTAATTAAAACGCAAGCAGCCTAAGAACTAGACCAAATTCTCCAGGCACTGACACAGATGCTTGCAAATGCTGTTATAGAGCTACCACAGTGAAAAGTATTTCTATCCATTATGCATTTTCAAGTCAAACCTAACAATTCCAAAGCTGACAAATACATTCTTACTGATTCAGCTAAATGTTTCATATGACAGGATATATGAGAAAAGATCTTTCTGACAACTCTTTTTGGCTAATGCTTCGCAATAAAGCCTATGGCAAAAACGAAGCTTTCTAAGCATAACTCTAGCTTTAATACATTTTAGTTAGAATTGCAGAAAGACTTTGGTGAAATGCCTGCAGTTTATGTTAACAGAGACTCCAGTTTATTTATTCAACTCCCTTTAACAGAGAGGCTTTAAATTCAAATGCACAGCATTTAACACCTAAATATCATACCTCATCTTAGCAAAGTTCTGCTAGTTCTACAGGACTCAGTAAAATACCATTCATTCATGTAGTCCATTTTCCCCTAGCTTTGGACTACTGTGGTTTTATACCACACGAGGATGCTATGGTTTACACAATCCCTTGCTAAACCTTGCCCCTCCCACTAACATTGTGTCAACTAGGAACACTCATTTTGTCTATTTCTGCTCAAAGTATTTTAAAGTGACTTGAGAGTTTTAAGCTTCGCCACTCATACACACAAGAAGTTTGGCAGATACTGTCTGAAAGTTCCTTCTTACCATCCTATCATCAATCCTTGCACTACTGAACTTATGACTGAAAACACTGAAATAAGAACTCCAAGGGCCTTCAGATACACATCCACAATCATTTTGTACAATTTGTCTGATTTCAAGAAAAACACAGAGAGAACCTTGTTCATGACTCCAGTTTAACATTACTAATAGTAGTCTACTTCAATTTAGCTTTGGTATGACAATCAGATCTTAGTACACAACAATTAAGCCCTTCAAACCAGGCAAGAGTTTTCTTGTTGTAGAAGAGATTTAGGATATGAGAATATTTCATTATTCAACATCATGAAGTAAAAAATCTAAATTATTTCTTCAACAGGACAGTCAATTGACTCATGCAAACAAAATGCATACTATGAAGACTAAAAAGCTGTCAAGTTTACCAAAAAAGAATGAGTTATGTTTGAGATGTTTCATCTGCACAATGATTTCTTACCCACTGTTATAAATAAGATTCCAAAAGACTTTACCAAAATTAGCTATTTTTTGCATCTCAGGCCTGAGCCTGAGCATTAGGATGGAACGGTTATGCTCAGTTTTGTATTTGTGCTCCCGTGAAATCTAGAAAAATTGCACCTAGAATTTCCCCTGTTAGATTCAGACCATTGAGGAGCAGTTCTACTGGTAGTTTCAGTGACAAATGAATCTCTTCATCATTACGAACTCAGAGAAATCCATGCTATGCCAAAAAAATAGCCACACTATTAACAAAACAAGCATCACTGTCAGCCACTGGAAAAGAATCATTAACAAGTCCAAGACTCTGACATCACTTCACTGTCCTAGAATGTTGAAGCCTCTCCCCCACCCCAGCACTACACTAATTCACAAACAAGATACAGAACTCCCCAAAATAGTACAGAAACAGCTTTACAGTGCCAGAAGCCAGGATACTGTTAACTGTCTGCCAAACCACTAAGGGAGCCCTAGTGTTGCAGCCCTCTGTGGTAAACATCGCTCTGACTTCTCATTCCAAAGCTGCAGCATTCACTCTCTTGCTGTATCAACAGAACCAGCCTGCCCAGGTACTCCTTGAGTGCTCTGCTACCATCATCCCGGTCTCAAGACTGCTAGCAGATGCAAAGTGTTGTCCGTCTCAGACTTCTCCACAGAAAAAAATGGTGTCCATAGCTCAGCAATGGACAATATGTAAGAATCAACTAGTTTTCAAATGTCACATCAATACTGCAGGCTTTTAAGGTCTTCCATCCAGTGAACAAAGCCATGTTCTTAATACTTCAAAAGCATAAACTATGCAATTTCATAGTGCTTTTTTACTGTAAGCTTAAATTATGTTTTTTTACATAGCTACAGGCATTTTTATTGGAAATATTACAGTTTCCGCTCAAAATTAATAGCTTTAATCATTCCATAAGAAGATGAAATCATTTGGGGTAAAAAATAGTATTTTAAGTTTACAGTCTGACAAAAATTAACACATGTCAATTGCTGTCTTTCCATCAGAAAGAGTCCAAAGAACTGTTGAACAGCAGTACTCCCTTGTACTCCCCAAATTCAGGGTGCCCTGGGGACTTGAAAGAAAGTGCTAATCTTAGAGAAACAGGCATCGGGCATGCACAAACCACACAAACATTGCCTAGAACAGAGATCTCCTTCAATCAGGGAAGCCACTGAACAAGTCTCAAAGATAAGAGCAGAACTGCCAAGTTCTAACACTTCCCTGAGCCACTGGACTGGAAGAGATGGCTATTCCTGGAAAATGTGCTTTCCAGAAGACAAACACAAACACTCCAACCACAAAACAAGGACACAAATGTGACCTTCTCCTCCAAGGACCCATTTGACAACAGCTAAGCTGATCTCGCAAGAAATTGCAACTAAAGTAGGCAGTCCCTGGTTTCCACTCCAATACTTTGAGATGACGCTGGTGCTCATAGCATCCAGTCACAACTTTGTTCAAAGGCCTAACTAGCATTACTGAAGAAATTAACTCAGTTTAAAAAATGTTTTAAACCTGCCTTCTACCAGTTTAGCTCCCTGAATCAGCTCACTGAAGTGCCGCACAGCCCTCAGCTCAAAGACATGAAGCACAAACAGATGCAAAACACCTTTTCCCTTACCAGTTGGCCAGTAAATCAACATCACAGCATCAGATCATGTTTTAATTATCAGAGAAGCTGGACATCATCACTGTAACAAGGCCTAGACTAGCTAGCATTTTTGGTGTAAAACATGAAGGAAAGACACAGGAAGGACAAAGTTACATAACAAACATACTTGAAGGCCTTTTGGGAAGTTTCCGTACAAGTATTATAGTTCTTAACTGATAGCTGCTTTTCCCTGGAGCCGCAGGCAATGACTACAAGGTGAGAAAGGAGGCTCAGGTACTATACAGAGAGGCATTTAAGTGATGTGAAGGGCTAAGCAAGTTAGGTTTAATGAAGGACTTGCGCTCCCAACCATACAGGGAGCCCCAGAAACCACACAAAGAGGCAGCTTCATGGGAGGACACAGTACAGATGGGACACACTGAAGTGAATCCTGCTCACACTTTTATCCTCAGGGCCCCTTTTATCTAGCAGAGCTATTTCCTTATCTCAGCTCTGAAATGCTGCAGCAGTTACGCACTGCAAAGCGGCTGGACATTATTGGCAAGACAAGATACATGCGCCTGTCCCTGACCAGTTTGTCAGCCTCAGAAGCGCTGACTCTGGGGCTACAATCACCCACCCACTCTGTCAGCATGACTCCTCACCGGGCATCCTGCAGGTGTTCTCCCTGCACAGACCACACGGGTAAACTGAAACCATTTTTGGAGGGAAGTTAGTTTCACAGGTGACCCAAGCTACCCAACAATTATAGCAGAATAGGACATGAGGAACGTAACATTATAGCAATTCAGTAAATTCTTCATCCAGTCTAAATTGAGAAATACGATATATTCTAAAATGTATGCCCTACAGTTTGATTGCCAGTATTGACAGATACTTTTAGGAACATTTACATTTTACCTGGACTGAGTAAATTGAGCTCAGAATAGTTGCTATCACAAACTGCAGCAGGTTATCACAAGTGCACAATATGCAGCTATCTTGGTAACACAAGTATCTACCTGAAGTACAAGACGATGTTTTGTCTGAACATACTGTTACAGAGCACAACACCATGTAACAAGTGTTTACAAGTGTTACAGTTGGCAATGCATAAGCGCATTTGCATTAATTACAACTCAGCAAATTAGCATTATTTTGTACCCCAAATTAAGAGTTTCAAAACCTAAAAGTGAATTAATCCCTCTGGAGACACTTGAAAGAAGCTTTGATCAAGTTTTGAGTCTAGTTACAGCTTAAGCACTTTTTTTGTCATAAGACACAGTGCTTTTACCTTACTGTCCCAAAGATCCTTCTCCATTACTGGTCAATCCAAATCTATTTGCTTTAGAGAAAACAGCCTTCATGAAAACTCTTATAAAGAGGAAAGAGGATAGATCTTGTATTGTCCCCCATACCTCCTAAGTTCTATATTATACCATCTATATCATTCACTTCAATGCATAGAATATGAGCAAGAGCCCTCACAGAGCAAGCCCACATAACTCCCTCTGGAACTGAAGCATTCCCCAGAAAAAAAAAAAAAAAAAAAAAAAAATCCTCTACAGCACCTAATTTTTTACTAGATGGAAAGCTTTATGCTTTACTCTGGGTTCTTTCTGCGAGCCACTGAACTGCGTATCTCCGAACATTTCAATTTTTTCGGTTTGAAAATGAGAAGTTGTACAGGCAATTCAGATTTCATAATGAAGAAGTGCTTATCCATTCCAACTCAAAACACTACAGACAAGCTCCCCCTGTTCACAGGAGTAGAATTTCATTTCATACTGCAGGATTAATGAAACGTATCGCTAAATTGGAAGACCAAGAAGCCTTTCTCAGCAGGCTATACACTTAAAGAGAAAATCCTATTGAGACCATAGCACTATAATCAAGTGACATTCCTTCTAAGAAACCATTATTAAACAACCTGCTGTACTGAAAGTCAGAATTTAACACCATTTATTACCATCTTGATAATCTGTTGGGGTTTCCTTACTTATTTTACTATAGTTCAATATTGTTGAAATAAGCCAAGATGATCCCTGCATGGGATCTGCTCTGAAATATACCTGCATTATTTTTCTCCATTAAAGAAGCTTTGAAGAAGAGCTGAATGAAAAAATCACATGTTGTATCATTTGTATACTTGCAAGAACAATCCAACACATCTTCTTAAAAGATTAAGTACATCTTTAAAAAGCAAATTTAACCCATTGCTATTAACCATGACTAAACACACCTGAGGGCTGAACACACTGGCCAAACACCTGCCTTACTGAACTGAACTTAAAGGATTCTGTGTTCCATAAATCCACTTTTGTCTACATAGTTCAGAATGAGTTCAAACTGCCAGCTGCTAAAGAAAAAAGAAAAAGAAAAAAAAAAAAAAAAAAAAAAAAAAAAAAAAAACCACAAACTAAGCCCCCCAAAAGCAGAGCAATCAATAAGCTCACTTAAGTGTTTCATAAATTACTCAATTTCTAGTATACCATCATGAAGAATAAAGATGCATTCTCCAAAAGTAACTACAATCCTCAATTTTAGAAATAAGTGATACCTGAGGAATAGACCTTCCCTCTACGAGTGAAAACGTACCAGTGCCAGAATAGCTCAAGACTAAAAACTAATGTAAAATTAGGAAATTTAGCAAGAACAGAGATCCAGCCCAAAGGATATCTTCTGAAGAAAGTGTCTTTTCCTATTTGTATTCAGAACTCTAGGCTAGTAAAATTAGGAAATTTAGCAAGAACAGGGATCCAGACCAAAGGATATCTTCTGAAGAAAGTGTCTTTTCCTATTTGTATTCAGAACTCTAGGCTAGTAGAAGGTAAAAGTTCCTGACATTCAGGCAGAAGGAATAACAAAACTCTGCCTATTCTCAAAAACCGACTTGTTCTGACATACAGTTTCAGGCTGAGATAGAAGGAAGCAAACAAACAAACAAAACACCTCAACCTACAGTTCAGGCTAACTGATGAAATTGGCTTATTTATTCCCAAATTTTTAGACAGGTTGTTCCAGTAACTGTTTCTATTTTATTCCTGCTCAAGCCAGACCTACTTTTAGAGTTTACATCTTTAAGTACTGCTATTGCTGGAAGTGGAAAAAGTGGAAAACAGTATTTTCTAATAGACTTATTTCCATAATGATCAACAGTAACATTGTCAGCTAATGTATTTGTGACACAAGTCAGACATGTCCAGTTTGATAAAATGAGATACAAGTAAAATCAACTCATTTTAAATCTGCATGAATTAGTTTGTTCCTATGACTTTGTTACAGTGACTTTCAATTTCTTGCAACCAACATTTTATTAGCTACACTTCAAACAAGAAAATACTGATAGCCAAAGGGATGAGTGGAGTCATAATGAAGTAAGCTTCTATTTAACTGGCCTTGAATTCGTCATTCAGGCCTGAATGAACTGCGAGGTGCAGTTCTCTTGTATCATACACTATTACTGAGGGGAGGTGAGGAGGAACATAGATGAAAAGGCAGTAGAGATGAAAGAGCCAACATCTAAGCTATAGCTTTTTTTTTTTTATACTATTTTTCTCCCTCACAAACTTTTGAGGCCAAACATCAAATGCCATTTTACACCATTTTGCTCCTATTTTCAAGCCTGAATTAAAAGGCACAAAGTTGTTGAGGATGAAGGATACTCCTTCCACTCTGAGTCTTCATAAAAAAAAAAAAAATTCAGAGTAGTGCATCAATAGATGATTGTACAACAAGAGAGAGCACTGTTATTTTGCATTGTAATGTACTGAGCTATGGTTATTGCATCTTCTCAGATGACTGCAACTAGTCTAACAGTATTATCGTGCTTGCAAGCAGCAAAGTAGTAACATAGAAAGCACCAGTTCAAACATATCAGTTTCACAACTCGTTTAACAGGCATGTAGGCAGTATTATGTCATCCAAGGAACAGATGCATAAGATGACCCAAACAGCAGCCGACATCCTCAGACTATCTAACTACTTATCATCTATTCTACGCATTCACAGTACATATTTTTAGGACATACCATTATTGAAGTATATTCTGTATCTGGCATTTTTTTCAACCCTAAGCTATCAAATCAGTTTATCACTTATTCTACTACTTCTCCCTCCAAGAGCAAGCAGTAGTAAGCAGAGTTAGTAACTCCTTCATTCTGACTTCTTTTTTCTTATTCTGCTCCAACAGCAGAAATGTTTAAGAGAACCACTTACAAGTGCTGAAATCAAGTAATTATAGGAACACAGAAAGACAGGAGTTAAGTTCAAACATGCTAGGCAGTAAAAGCACAAAGGAGAAAACTTCGAGTGCTCCCCCAGCTTCTCCACAGAATGTAACTAGTTTTGAGCCTCAGTTGAAACTGTTTCCCAAAGTTTGTAAGGTTGTTTCCGACATCAGAAGGCTTGTAAAACCTCATTTCCACTGCCAAAAAGACCTAGGCTCCATTTATCAACCTCCAGCTGGGAGGAAAAAAAGAGAGAAGAAAAATAATCACAAAAAAAAAAAACAAAAAAAAACCACACACACCCAAACCTCCCTCTATACAGTTTTCATTGACTTACAATTATCCTTTCAGCAATATTGTTTCAGAGCAAAAGCAGTAAAAATTGAAACAGCATAACTATTAAAAAAGAGCTCACAATGGATCATAAAAAGGGGAGTAAGTTCCAAAATCAGCTTTTAGAAACAGAAGTGTGGAATGGTGACAATATTCAAGTTTTGTGATACCAAGAATTTCAAGTAGCAGCACTCTGAAATTTAAGTTATCATAACTTGGCAGAAAGCTACATGAACAAGCACTAATCCTATACCACAGAGTACACTCACATAGTGTATTTCCAGTTAGTATAATAATACTTAAAAACCTCTGTAATTCAACACTTCATTACAAAGCATAGGGCAGAGGAAATAAAATGTTTTAAGCTTCAGATTCCCTGCAACGATAGAAAATTAGAGTTTACCCTATACTGCATTTCAAACTACAGCAGACTAGCTGCACATACATGAATTAGAACAAACTTTAGATCATTTCACAGTCTGGAAGAACTACTATTAATAGATAAGACTATCCCTTTTACTTAGTGTTTCTATTTTACAATGCTTATGGCTGCTTACAACTTTAAAAGAAAGGTCTGTCACATACATCAACATTGTCCACCAGTAGCAGATGGGAAGTCATTTTTCCAGCCTGCCAGAATGATAACAGCCTAGTGATGGGGCTGCAGATACAGCACAGGTAGCTGTAGAAATCCTCCTGTTCTTAGCGGGGAGAACTGAAAGCTCCAGCTCAAAGCCAGAACCAGTCGCCTGCAGCTGCCTAGGTTAGGCTGCTTCATGATAAGTTTGGTTTGTGAGTTAACGCAGCAAATCATGTTTTAGAAGTGCTAATCCTACTTTTTAACTTTTAAAGTTTGAGAACTGTGAGCGCTCATTATCAGAAAAAAAAGAAAAATTTCATCAGCCAGAAAAGCATAGACAGCCTAAGTATATTTGGACTTAAATTTTATTTACATGAGGATTAATGGCCTAAAATCTCAATGCATAGGCAAAGGTAAGAGACTAGGACAAAAGCAACTCCTTACCTTCGCACTGGTTCCTTGGAAGGATCTTCCATCTTGTTTTTATCACGTTTTCCAAGATTTGCAGTCCGTAATACTGAAAGTGGAGAAGAACAATATGTGAGTATGTTACTGGAGGACTAACTAACTTTCAGGACTCTCATTCAGTCAGACACTCACACTTAACATCTAAGACTTCAAGAATATTAAACTAACAAATTTAGTTAAATAAAAAATGCCTATCCACCCATTTACTGAGGTTTCATGCATTTTTTTTCTTGTTTCATAGTTTGCAATACTAAGTCCTGCTGTCTGATCATGCTCACACCAGGAGGGAAGAAAAAAAAAAAAAAAAAAAAAAAAGCCCTCTGGCAGACAATTTTGGCTATCTGGAGGAAAGAAAGTAGCAGCCAGATATGAGTTTGCATCATAAATGACTGCTCATACATTCAAGTATTAACACAACCAGGCTCCTAAAATACTTAGCAGCCTGGATGGTCTCAAGCTTCCTATCATTCTGCTATGGGCTGAAAAAAATCTTGTCTTAGCATTGCATGTACTGACACTGACACTTTCTGAAGTACTTCCCAAACTCCACTGGTGTGTTATTTTAGGAACAGCAAGACAACCCACAGGTTTACTTAATTTTAATACCCACCCCAAGATGGCAGCTATTTCTACTATTTAAAGATGAACTTTTGTGCTCAGTCAAAGAGTAATAATGTTAACATGTTCTTGGAAATCCTTTTACCTTTCAGGAATTCCTTCCTAGGTTCTTACCCAAAACTGTTATGTTTGCAAGTAATCCGTAAGACCAGTCCCTCTGCCCATTTGTCCCTACTGCCAACTCATAGTAACAGGGAAAGAAGTTTGTGATGATATGATCAAACAGCTTTAATATACAAAAAAACCATTAGCATGAATAGACAGGAGAGAAAAGGGGACGAGGGATTTTGCATTTGCTTTATCAGCAGTGGATTAGGAAAAAGAAAAAAAAGTATCACATTAATGCCTGAAAGGTAAATTTGTATCTTTACAGTTAAAAGTTTGGCTGAGAATAAGAGTTCTTCTTTAAAATGGTTAGTTGTTACACAAGGTAGGATCATTAGCATTTCAACCAAAGGGATCATATAAACTTCGGCTTAATAAAAACACAATGTAGACTGTCCCAAACTACATTGTATTAAAATATCACTTTTGCTGTTCTCATCTTATCATAATGTACATCCATATACTTTTCTATTTGACCCAAGCTCCCACCAACTTCACTTCCACATTCTGCATTTGCAAAGCATTCTACAATCTTCCAGAATCTTGGATACAGAGAAAAAAAAATCTTACAATAACAGAAAACTGGCAGACTTTTTTTTCCCCATAGTAATCAGCAAGAATTTATCAACTAGATAATAATCTGTAAATTTACATAATTACATTACAGATAAATTAAAATCAAGGGAATATTCATACAGAAGAAAGTATGAAAACAGTTTAAGCAAAATGCTCCACTACACAGGAAGCAATTTCAGACAATACTATAGTTTTGTAGATATGACACCTGAACCTAAGCCAGACTATCCGAAACAAAACATGCTAGTTTAAGAGCTTCCAGCAACAATGAAAATATGAACATTTACAACAGAAAGTGCTAATGTTCCCCCAAAAGATCAGAACTACAGTTAAACTCCTAGATTGTAAAATAGTATCTATTAACATTTTCAGGTAATAGCTACAAATTCTGCTTACAAAGACTTTTTTTTTTTTAAAAAAAAAAAAAAAAAACCTCTCCACACCCAACTTCCTGATCTTAAAAATCAGAATGACAAGTTTTATTCCATCTTGCTAAAGCAGTAGATTACTAAACAAAATTTGGAACAATATTTTGACAGAAAGGAAGGACAGAATTAATCCCATTTTAGTCTTTTCCTTAACATTTCCTTTGAGCCAAAGGAGAGAAGAGAAACACTAGAATAGTTTGTCACATCTATTCCTCATCATCTGCTCAAATATTTAATTTAAAAACTTTTAAACTGTTAAGATGTTAGTCTTGTCTAGGTGTGCATTTAGTCCTTCTGTAAATAGACAGCTACAGTTCCACCCATTGCTACTTTCTTGTTCATCTCTTCCTACCCTTTTTCCTCAGTACTAGTAATGCTTACTTTGCCCTGTCAATTGCATGTGAAATGAAACAGAAGAAATAAATCACTGATACAGTCTTTATCTGAACACCCTTCTTCCCATACTGCATTTGAGGGTCTCAAGCCTATCAGGGTACTCTACAAGAGGCTTAAATGTTTTTTCTTTTGGTGTTTTTTTAAGCTTCCTTTGATTGTACGGTTATAATAATTTTTGGTACTTTCCACACAATGAGATACATCAAGTCCAAAAAACCCTACTGATACCAATTATAAGTTTCACTGTCTGAACTATTACAAATGCACTATTGCAACTGTATGAGCAAGTATATTTAAACTGAACACAAAATGAACATCCAATATTGGGATTTGTTTTTGTTTGTTCTCTAATTATCTATATGGCAATCCACTGCTGAGTTATGAAGATGAGGGACAGGTAACAGCAAAGACCAAAAAAAGCATGAAATGATCCCTATGGTAGAAATTTCTATGGTACCCTTATTACTTATTCTATGCACCGAATCCCCTTTCCCTCCCACCTCCCAAGAAACAGAAACAATTGATGAACAGAATTCAGTTAAAGGGAATCAAAAGGGTAGACCTTGTGGAGGCCTGCCGTCAAAGCCTAGCTGTGTCAGTTGCACAGGAAGACACCCCTTTTCTTCCTATTACAAGCAATCAACATAATGGAACATTATGATTAATATCAGGTAGTGTTAACAGCTTTAATTAAAGAAAAAATATGATTGCATAAAAGCCAAATGTCATAGTGCATAAATTTAGCACCAAATCATTTGCAATTTATGTAAATTGAAGAATTCTTTACCTGTTGCTTTCTTTCTGTTCCTCTAATCATCTCATTTTTCACAAGACAAATTTGAGTTTTTAAAAATACTGTTGATAAATCAACTTAAACATTAGTAATGTCTGTCAGTATAAAAAGCAAAGTTTACCAGGCAAGCAAACAGGCAAACACTGTTACTTAAAGGTTAGCACTTTGAGGAAGTTCTTTAAACTGTTTTCCCCTAGAATTGATAGAGCAATAAAAAAATTAAAAAATAAAAAAAACACCCACACTTTCATGAATATCCCACCTGAATTCACAAACCATCCAAACATGATCATTTTCTGTTCGAACACAGCGTGTATCAAGCAGAAAAACATGCATGACAATTATTTAAGATGTTAACCATCAAACTTAAACCAGTGAAAACACATTTTGAACAACTTTTCTGTTCAAGCTTCATAATCAGAAGAAAACATTTTAAATTGTATAGAAAAAAAAATGAATGCTGTCCCTTTAATTACTAACAAGATGGATGGACTGGAAACAGCACTACAAAGCAAGTGTGTTCTGCATATTAGTAAAGAATAGATCGAATACTGTACAGTTTGGGGTGCCTAACTTTCATTGACTGCTCAAAATCTCAGCCTAATAAAGTTTCTATTTTGCCTTTTGTACACCTAGGGACAAATTCAGTCCTCAGTTAAGTGCACATGGCTCTCATTAAGATCAAGGACAGCCAAGCACTTACCCAAGAAAAAAATATGCCCTAGGAGAGTTTTCATTACTCAGATGCATACGCACACCAGTTTTTGGAATCAGTATTAGCCTTGCATGTGCCTTGGAGTGGGGGAGAAAAAAAAAAAAAAAAAAAAGAAGAAAAAAGAGGAGCGGGGCGAAAGAGAAAAAACTTTCTAATTTAGCTCTTTGTTTAAAAAAAAAAAAAAAGGGAGGGGAGTGGGAAAAAAAGCTCTTGTCAACATAAAAAGAGAATTAAGTAGTCAATCCATTTAGAGCTCACGTTTAAAGCCAACTTTGGGAACAAGGTAGTTTTTTTTTCTTTTCATTTTTTTTAAAAGCTGGTTTGTATCAAGAAAATCTCAGCCTAAAAAATAAGATACCTTCCTCAAAGTTTATGAATGGAAGAAAAAGAAAAACAAATAAATAAAAGTTAATTTACTTACTTTGGTATTCATGTTCTGAGAGAACTCCAAAATAGTATCAACCCTTGTCCATGCATCAGGATGTTCTTTCAAGTGAGTCAAGACTTCCTGTGCCATTCTTTGCTAAAAGCAAATTTGATTTTTAAGAAAGTATTAGTATCAAATTATTTTAGAAGATAGATACTGTCAGTGAAGACATTAATACATAATGTATCTTCAAATCACTTATTCAAGTTAGAATTCAAGGAGGAGTAACAAGTAACTTAAAAATCGTGTGCCTCAATTACAGCATAATTAATAACCAAAGTCAAATGCATAGTCATAATAGAGTGGAATTATTCCAAAAAAAAAAAAAAAAAAAAAAAAAAAAAAAAAAAAAAAAAAAAAAAAAAAAAAAAAAAAAAAAAAAAAAAAGAAAAAAAAAGAAAAAAAAGAGGCAAATAGTGAATGTTTAAGAAAATTCAGTAAAAAACTCCTAGGTAAAATTTTATTCCATGATGAGGGAAAGGATTAAGAAATGGTTTTAGTAATGGTTCTCTTTTCCTTTGGGCAACTTTACTGATTATTGTAGTAGACTGAATGATCTGCAAAATCTTTTCATCTGAAACATTTGTGCGTAATAGCTGAATCAATTTGATATTCCCTTTTCAAGCCTACACATAAAAAACGATTTTAAAAAGAATCAAGTAACATTAGACATTTCCAAAAACCAATAAATTAAAATCACATCAACTACAACTATCATTCACTGTCTTAGTAGGATGAACTTTTCCAAAGTTATGAGAAGCAAGTTATGTTACAATTAAGTTTAATTCGTTCTTTTACAGCACTGCATAAACAACTCCACAAAAACAAGAAAGTTATATCTTATTTCAAGAAACATTTAAAGCTCACTATAGCTATACAAGTTTTTAACTAGCCACATGAACATACTTGAGCTAATTAACTGTTCTAAAAAATGCTTTAAGACAGAGGCCCCCCCAGACTCAAAAATTTATGCATATAAAAGGTAAGGAAAAAAAGTTTTGAATTTAACTAATCAAAATTTAAAAGAAAAAGAAAAAACAATAAAGAGCAAGGATGTCAAAAATCAGTACAATAATGGGATCTCTATTTAACAGAATGGAGCAACCCCCACTGTGGCGCTGACTTGAACTAGCAAATCCCTGTAGATTCAGTATGAAGGAGTACCACACAAATGCTCCTTTTAAGTCCAGAAGCAGTACAAACATATCCTCCCAGTACTGCTTCAGAGCTAATAAATTCAGCAGCTTTGAGACAGCTTAGTGTAAGAGAAAAAGAATAGCTGTGTTAGTTCCAGAGTCAACTTGGGGGTGTTTCTATACAGTCTCCTTGGTGCCTCTAATACTGCTGACATGTTACAGGATTAAATGTCAACATCAAGGGAGTACTCGTTCTCTGTATCATTTTCCCAACCCCTGAAAAGTTTGCTTTCATACCCAGTAGTATCTTGTAACACTTCCTGGGCACCAATTCCAAACATTACAGAATATATAGCACTGTTTAAGACTAAAAATATAAAAATATCACCGTTGCTGCTACCAGGAGAGGGAGGAAAAGAAATAAAATAAAAAAAACTTAAAACTGCAAATAAACCTTCAAAATTTGATCTAAAAGACCAACAGAATTCAGAGTTTGGGATGAGTACAGGTGAGCATCTAAGTTTGAACTGCTTCAAGTCTTCTTAGTGGTGTGTTGAACTGGATGGGTGGAGGGGGAGGAAAAAAAGGCAAAGAACAGGAGGAAAAAAAAAAAAAAAAAAAAAAAAAAAAAAAAAAAAAAAAAAAAAAAAAAAAGAAAAAGGCTGACAGAAAAGCACATCTTTCTTGCCCAGGACAGATCATCAGACAGAGTTTTGCAAGCATCAGAGCAGAGATAAGAAATAATTGAAGTAGGAGGAGACAGGTGAATCTGAATATAAATACAGCTTGGGCTATCTAAACTGCATGCAAAACAGTTCTTCTACACTAGCTTGCCTGAAAACGAACATGGTAATCTGCCAATCTTAATGATTGGCTTCTTCAGCTTCTATGATACCTGCCACCTTTTAAGTCATACTCTGAGGTGACAGACTCCACAAGGAAGCCATTCTTCCTCCAGGTACTCCTTCTGAATCCCTCTTCTTCGAAGAGGCAAGAGCTCATGGAGCTCACTGGAAAACAATCTGCATCTTCAGAAATGTACTGCAATATCAAAGTCTAGTTGTATTAAAGTATCACATAGTGGCACTCTTACAGGCTTATATTGGAACTCACTTTTGATGGTTAAGGGTCCCCTTTTCTATTTCTGCTGCTTCTTGCATTAATTTGTCTCACTATCAGGAATTTAAGAGTTGCATAAAACTCCACCCAGATGATTCATAAATGAAAGAACTTCTCCCAAAAACAGTGTAACAGCTGTTTGAACATTACTGCATTTAGTCTTAATCCTCTGTTCTCATGCTGCTACTTCCTTATAAACCTTTCCAACTTTTAAGCTCTATTCAAAACCAAAGAATACTACAAACACCACCTATTTTTGAAAGTCAAAATGGTAAAGAAACATATCACCTACCAACACCTGAGAGTCCATGCTACTTCTAACCCAAAACTACACCAGCACCCTTGCAGCAATGCTTCCTTTCAGCATTCTTAAGTCTTTTCTTTTCCAAAGTAATTCAAGAACTAGGTAAACAACATAAGATTCACTTTCAAAACAATATATGCACATACACACACACACACATCCCCCAAACTGAATTTGGGCTCAGAATTTGCACTAGATCCAGAACACAGGAATAATCTGCAAAGACAAACAGCAATAAAAAGAAGCTAGAGAAAAGAAAGGACAAACTCTTCCCTTAAACACATACAAAATACTTCTTGGTAAATACCGTAACATTAAGTATATTCTCCCCCTCTCCCTCAAATGTAATCCTTCAGTGAAGCCAATAGTGAGTTATGGCTTCAATCATGTCCATAGCAAGTAGTAAGCATAGTAAATAACGGATAAATCAAATCTCTTTGAAGAGCTCAGAGAAACCAAGCTGCAAGAGAAACTGCCCCTATCAACACGTTCTTGCTTGTGTATTTCAACAGCAGTAGTAGTCATGGGAAAAAAAAAAAAAAAAAAAAACACAAGACACACAGAACTGGTATCTTTCAAAGAGCTATTCCATTTTCATTATACAAGATATGCTTTAGACATAGGCACATGAGCAGGCAGCAATAGTCTAGTCACTAGCAGAGTAAATTTGCTAATATTACTGTTTTTTATTGATACAAATTGATTTTCCTCAATTCATTTGCTTTAAGAATGAATATGGTCAATAAACGAAAGGTCTAATTCAACATTACCTGTGCTCCTTCTCCATGGTACAAACAGTTCACCACGTTGTCCAAAAGATTGATATCCAGTTTCTGGTTAAAATCCAGCAGCTGACGAGCTGCATGGTCTGCTAACATTGTCATAATTGCTGGCATAGATTACTGCAAAATAAATAAAATTACAGAAGTCTTTGATCAATTGCTAAGAAATTACTGTTATATATAATTGTAAAGCAAACTCTTCAACCTAAGTATCTTGTTTCAATGAAATGAGCCATATACTAGATAATAGAGTATTTCTACAGACTGTAAAACAAGTATTAGGACAAACTTGTACTGAAGATTCACATGCTACTACACCAAACAAATCCTCAGCAGGTTTAGCAGATTCAACAAGTAGTTTGACTTGGCTGCTGAATTAGTTGCTAAGTATTTGGCTGCGGGGTGAGAGGGGCAGGGAATCAAATAATATACCTAATTGTACTATTCTTTAAATGTTTATGAAATGGCAAGTTTGCTGATAGAAATACCTAACGATTACAAAAAAAAATCAACTCTAAAAACACATAGTTTAGTTTCCAAAGCCAGAAGACACATTTAGACAACCATTTTTAAAAACCTGCAAGTAATTAGTTATGGAAATGTGATCTAGGTATTCAACAGGAAGTAAAACAGAGGTAATTCAATTGTAGAAAAAAAACAACTCAATTGTATTTCAAAGACATAAAATTGCGTATTTAAGTAGTATCACTACTCTAGTGAGTTCATTTTGAAGGTGCTATACCATCATCCTGCCAGCATTTTTGTATCTTCTTCTTTCTAGGGAAGACCAAGTAAAAACTAAAGTAAAATAATTATTAATATCTCACATCTGCCCTTCTTCCCCTCCCCACTAAAATTTTCAAGATAATGTTGTTCATGAAACCAAGATACAAAACAAGGAATAGAAATTTTGCTAACACAGATACTTAAAACTGCATCTTAGAGGTTAGTAAGCAGTACTACTGAAAAGAAATCCAAATAATTAATATGCTCTTCAGCTTAGGGCAGTTAATACACCAGACACACATACTTCTAGTCACACCTCTTTCTGCTCACATCTGGATTCCACAGCTCAACCACGAGCTGGGAATGCTGTCTTCAACTACAACAAACATCTAAAAATAGATGCTTTTCAGGTAGCAGTCTAGACTTAAGTCCATTTCAGTTCTTTTTAGGCAGTGCTAAGAACACAATCCCATAACCACATGACTAAGAGAAGTTAGTAACAGCACAGAAGCCAAAAGGAAATATTTTGAATAGGACCCTTTGCCACTCTCAACATTATCTTCAGAATGACCCAGCTACTTGCAAACTAAAATATAGAAATGGTGGCTTTGTGGTCAATACCAGCTGCAATCAACGTGATTTCCTACTCCTTATAGGGTACTCACACAAAGCTTATAAATTCCGATTTATTATATTCCTGCACTTTTCCCATCATGTCTGAACTTGAACAGTTTTAAGCCGCAGTTCCAGACACCTCTATAAATCCGTTCAATGCTGCCAATAAATGGAGCAACAAAAGCAAAATGAGAGAAGTTGGGGAAAAAAAAAAAAAAAATCTAAACTACAACATAGCAAAAATGTGACACCTATCGAAGGTCAGAAGAACTGCATTTAAAGAAAACTGTTTACATAGTTACCCCAACTGTAAATGACCCTAGACCATAAGTTTAAGGCCACATTAGTTTATGCGATCTCTATCTGAATCATTTAAGCATGTAGCAGACACTAATAAAAATATACGTTTTAAAAGTAAAAGGAAATGCTTATGAGTATTCACAACAAACCCTAGAGCACATGTCAACCATTTACCAAGACTGCTAGATAAGCTGACTGCGGGCAAGAACTAATTCAGACAAAAATAACTCAAAACCCACCAGACAGTGGCGTGGTGGAAAGCTGCCCAGCTCTATAACGAACATGTAATCTCAACGCTAAATACAAGCGAATTATCATCCACTAACCCCTTCCACGTCGAGGAGTTCTCTGCATCACTCTCACTTATTTTTTTCCCCTGCTGCACAAGCAGAAACGGCGCGCACGCCACGAAGACACCCGCGTTGCATTAAGATACCAGAAGCCTCACGCAACGGTTGCCTCCCCCTACTTTATTTCACACAGGCAGGGAGAGGC
>VZSV01000071.1:949564-968985 GCA_013398735.1 Nothocercus julius
AGACTGAAGTATCAGTAATTTTGGAAATGTGGGTCTTGAGATGCTTGCACAGAGAAAAGTCCAAATTGGAAGCATGTGTTTCCTTATAAGTATTACAGCAAGCTGTCTGGATTAGAATGAAAGCCTAAATTAACACAGTTTCACAGTGTTGTCTGGATGTAAACTTGTTGTGCCTTCAGCTATTTTGACCTCATTACAAGCAGAGTTGAAAACTGGTGTAATCATAGAGTCTCTAGTGTGATTCTCTTTCCCTACCAGGCTTTTACAAAAGGCTAACTTTCCTGGACAACATGTTTCATTTGTGAGAGTGGGTTATAAAGTAAAACTAAAGTATTTAAATTTGTGACTTTGGCTAAAGGAAAAGAATGTACTGTGATTTAGCTAGATGTCACCTAACAGCGATTAGCTGTAAGGCTGTATCCATCTAGTATATCCTAGGTTGAAGATGGAAAAAGATTTGGGGTTCTGAGTCTTAGCTATGTTTTTATATGGCAATGTATAGACTAGAAGACTGAGAGGGAAAAAAACAATTTCTAGGACAATTTACATTAACACACTGAAATGTTTTACATTACTTCTAAAACTTTATATTCTTAAACCTAAAGGACAGAACAATATTCTACATACGATGTTCAATAGGTCACCAAAGTATGATCAATAAACCATTAGGAGGAATCTCCTTTAACATTTGCCATTAACAGGCCTTAACGGGTAAGTTTTATATCCTTTCCTACTGTAAAATAGTAAGAGTATAAGTGCAGAAAATTGAGTTATGCTCAATGTAGCATCAGGAATTGTGTAAAATAAAGGTACTTAGAGAAACCTCCTCTAAAGCAAACTTGTTCTAAATACACAAATATAGCATGTTATGCAAGTCTGCCCCTCTCTTCTGTCTAGTTCAGAGACACAGTGCAGGACACTTGAGTAAAGATCCACATCAGCCATGAATGCAACAATTCCTCTGTAAATTATTACTACACCTATTCCTTGTAGCCTCAGCTGCGAAGAGTGTGGAGCCTATAGGAGTAAATATTAAGAAAGTGAAAAAATATTTAGGTTTCAAAACTTTTACATGATTGCCTAGCAGAACACATAGCTTTGATATATTTCTGTCAGTGAATCAATGACTGTAAACTGTTTAGTATTAGTTTAGATGACTTTGATAGGCTTTGAGAGACTTTCCTATCATGTGGAATAATGAGTTAAGGCCAAATTTTGGTTTTACTCACATGAGGAGTCCCACTGCTTCCCTATGCACAGGAAGAAGCGTAGGAAAAGGAAATTACCCTGTAGATATTGCTGTGTTTGGCACACTCTGCAATATGGTTTTACCTTTCCTAAACTGAAAACTTGGAAAATAAGCTAACAACAGAAGAGTTGGTTTTATTTTTAAGCCACACATTGTCCTGTCTTATTCAGAGCAGAATTCTGCTAACAAAGAATTCTATGAGAGTCTGCTTTTCAAAGTTATGTAATAAAAATAATTGTCAAATCTATTACGATTGTCTAGACTATACACAGAGAACACAAGGGAAAACATGGACATTTCTTCATGGAAACAGAGAATGGAAAGACTAAAATTTTTCATCTATTGTAAATAAGTATTCTGTAATCTTTCAAAATAGTTTAGTTGGTCTCTTCAAGAAGAGAATGTTATGCTATTGTTAGCCCTGCTCTCTGTTGGGTTAGTGATAAGAGCTTTTTAGAAGCACTGTGCAATTTCAGAAGTAAACCAGAAGCAAAGCTGCGCTTCTCTCCAGGATACCTGTCATAGAAAAACGCTACTTGCTGTGATTTAGTTTAGGGAGCCTTTATTTTCACCGCCACCCCCCCTCCACCCACCCCAAAACACACACACGCCCCCACACCTGCAGGGGAGGTAGGTCAAATGCATAGATCAGGCATAGGCTTCCCTGATTAGCATGAGTGAGTGACTTATATACATTTCTTTGGTTGGTATAGTTACTATCTAATGCTCTCTTGGTTGGCTATACATCAAAACTAAAGAACAAAGAAAATGGAATTTTCCACTGGAAAACTCTGCAACTTCTATCCAGTTCTATCCAGTTTGAATTCCTGGGATACCAGGAAGCAGTTGGTGAGTTCATACAAAGTTCAGGGATTCTTCTTTTGTTCTCACCTTAAGATAGTAGTGAGAAAAAAGGAATTAGTTTTCCTATCTTTATTGTCTTTTACTTTCACAGGCCATATATAAGATTGAGAATATGAGAAATGGAAATCAACCCAGCTATTTTAGCCAGAGTAAAGTGATTCTGTTTTTTGAAGTCCTGAGTGGAACAGACCCTCAAAGTGAGAAATCAAGACATCTCTTGGGCTGAGAAATGCTCTGCTTGTATTGGGGGTTCAGGGAACTGTTTTAGAACTGAGATAAGGAACCAGGGGAAAGGATTTCTTTGGATCTGCTCTGCCTGATACTACATTTTCTTTCACCTTCTAATACAATGTGGAATATGGTGCATGTAATGGCAAAGTCTGGGGAACCAAATGAGAGATTTTACTAAGAAATTTACTGGGGTCTGGAAAGGGTTAAGATGGAGAAAGAAAAACGGAGAACTGAAATAGTGGTGGGGGTAAGATCTGTGCTAAAAGACTTGTTTTATCTGAGGTAGTCTGTCTAAAGTGTCAATGAAAATGTTGATTTGTACCACCAGTTTCCTGTTGCGAGACAGGAGGAGTAAAAAGTAGCACACGTAACTATAGAAGACAAGCTTCTGAAATCGCTCTTCCAAGCCATTTTTGACCTTCTGCTATGCAGTACAGTAGCAGTCTGTGAGTTGGGGACCATTGCAGATACAAACTGGATCTCAAGGGCAATAGGAATTTGATCATATAAGCTAATTTTTGGGCCACAAACTTGATAAAAGGGAAGATATGAACCCATAAAGTTTGGGGATAGGAGCTGTGAAATGTTACAGTAGCAGGATCGTCCCTTGTGGCTTCTGGTAATTAGGTAAAATTTGCTGATTAATGAGGCCATAGTTTCACATGCACTTCCAGCCTGTTTAAGCTGGCACTGAAAGCTAGTGTGGCAAAGTGAAATGATTAGTTTTAACCTGGATATAGCTCATTGTTTGACTATATAAAACTTTCACTGGTAGGGATGGGTGTGTAGTAAGGAACAAGTGGGATGAGGGAAAACAGAACTGTCTTTCAGCAGAAGCACAGGTTTATAATGGCTTAAACTGTACACAAAACTGTAAATATACATTAAAAAGCAGAGGGAAATAAGGTAGATAAATGTATTGATGAGGAAGTGCTTAATCTCTCTCAATTTCTTACCTTTTTTCAGTGTTCCTATTCAGAACTTGTACTATATCTGTGTCTCTGTGTTAGATGGGAATATTCTGAGGTCCACAGTCATCTGATCAGGTAGTGAGTGATGTTTGCCCTCCCTTCTTCTTGCTGAGCTAACTACATGTCTTGCCATGCAATATGACTCCCTACAGAAATATGCAGCTAAAAAAGCTAAATTACATACAAGTACAAAGAAAGTAATTTCAGATGCCCAGGCAGGTTTTTATGTAAAAAAATAAAATTCAGAAGTCAAAATTTAAGTTATTTGATTTCAAGTGAGGTAACTTTTTTCTACAATGCATTCTCTCAGGTATTCTATTTTAGGTGACACTGTTATTTAAAAATTATTTGATACATGGGATCTTATTTAAAAGAAGCCAACAAAATGATTACCAGCTTGATAAATGACATGGATTGAACTACATTGGCAAATATGGCTTGTCTAAGTGATAGTTATATAACTAATGCAAATAACATGCACGGAGAGACATTTTTTGCATAGTTTACAGGAGGTGACTAGCAGAACTGAGCTGGCACTGGAAAACCAATAGGAAATAGTTTCTGTGGGTGGGATGTAGAACGTATCTCAAAGGAAGTCTCATTACTTGAAAATGTAAATCTTAATACAATAGAAATTATATAGGGAGTAGTTCTGTACTGGAGGATTTCATCATTTCCCTTATTTTTATCTTCTTGATTATAGTGAGACTGATTCTGCCTTTCCCACCCATTTGTTCTACCAGTTTTGTTGGTGGATTGCTAGTAGCCCATTTGAATATCTCTTATTTTAATGCAAAGAGGAAGTAGCTAGAACAATGAAAAAGATCATCTTTGTTTCGTCACAGTCTAAGGTAAGGTTTGCAGAAGCTTAGCTTTCTTCATTGCAACTTTTCTGATGAGCTGGGATGTGGAAGGAAGAGATTTCCACATTTCCCTTCATAAAGGAAAGGTCAGTTCTTCCCTTGAATCCAGTGCTGTGAATGATGCCTTCATATATCTGCAGCTTCGTGACAGGTTTGTACTATGTTGTAAGACAAGTCAGGAGCCAGGCGATACTGGTGGGGTCATAATCTCACTGACCAGGCACACTCACAGTACCCAGACAGCACAGGACTAGTGACAGTAATGGGTTTGTGCTCAGCCCAGTGGTCATCAGACAAGTGTGATAAGTCAGGTCTGAAGTCAATACTGGAAGTTCACTGAAGTCACAAACAGCAGGGGACGGGACTGAGCTCAGACCTTTCTGCATTGCTTGGGCAAGTACTAGGGGCCTGGGCCAGCACACAGAGGGTGTGGGATCTCACATGAGGCTGCTCAGAGCAATTAAGGCCTATTGAGGTAGTCAGATCCTAACTCTTTTGAGTACCTTTTTGGAGAAATTAGAGGAACTGCTGTTTTGCATGGGGGTTGGAGGTAACTACTTTCCCTCTGGATTAAGTTTTACCCATTTTTTTTCACAACTGCAGAACTCCCTGTTGCTTTAACAGCAGAAGTGTTAAACAATGTCAAAAACTGTTCCCATTAAGAACACCTGAGCAGCATGCTCTTTGTATAGAGTTTATCCTTCTTATTAATTGAGGTTAATTGTAGCTTCCCAATAGCTTCCCACAGGAGTAAAAGAATAAAACAGAGTTTCTACCTCTGAGCTGTAGTTTTTAGTTATTTTTATTATGACAGAAGCTACACCCATTTTTAGGACCTGGTTCTTCAAGATGTGATGTAACCCACCCACAGAGCCTAAGACAGATCCCATCCCCAAAAACTTTACTAAGTAGGCCAGAAAATAATGCAGGAAAGGACATCCATGGAGAGTGGGGGTCAAGGGGTCCATGGACTTTGACTTGCCCACATGTTCAGAGGCAATACTCTAGACCTGGGACTTGGAAGTCAAACAGAGAAGCTACAAGAACCCTTTGATAATGTGTGTTAGCAACCTTAAAAAGCATTCAAAATGAGCAAAATTTGAGAGACAATGGCAAGACTGCAAGTGAACGTGTTTTGTTCTGTTTTTCCTATTTAGGGATGGTAGCTAGTGGGAGTAAGCAGAAGAAAACCCCTGGAGGTTGTATTTATCTATCAATCAAGTTATTTCATTTGATGCTTAAATTCTTTGTACTCAGGCAATAAATTGTCTCTGTGGCAAAGGTTGCTAAAATACTTAAGTATGACATTTGTTTCCTTTTCTTGACTAGAGAAAAGCCTTCTAGCTTATAACCATTCTTTGAATAGTAGTCCCTTACCCAGGGAAACCATGATTTCCACAATAGTAAATTGTCTGGTTTTCTTTCAGAAAATAAAATTGAGGGCCTTTAGTCCTTGGAGCTTGCTACTGACGAACCTGCAAGCCTCAGTATGCCTCCTGTTTCTGTCACAGTGTTGGGAGAATGAACCTCTAATGTCTCCTGAGACCCACCTCTCTTTAGTTGTCCAGAATAGCAATTTTTTTTATTAACTTCTCTTCGTAATGCAGTTAATATTTCCCTGTTAGTGCATTTCCTGAAGGTTTGAGAGGCTAGCAGTTACATAATTGTATTAGATGAAAACTTTTCACCAAACGTTAATATATAGCATTTCTATAGTCTGGAGGGGGCTTTGCAACCAGATTTGTAAGGAAACAGCAAATAACAAGGGTATTTTGCTATTCAGCTGGAATAAATCAGTCTGCTCTAGCATCTTGTATCTAAAACACATGTGACTCTACTTGTCATTATTCTTTTTGTCAGTCAGTACTCTGTGGTTTCCATCTCAGCAATACTCATTGTCAAAGAGCAATTTCACTTGTTGATCCTCCTCCTATCTCCTGCTGAGGTAGTCTTTTTGACTTGTTTCTGATCCAACATTTTTTTCTTCTCTAGAGACTACAGGATTTGGATATTAACAGATCTTTTTCAATTCTTCTCCTTGTGCTTAAAACAAAAATTCCTGGTGACTTGTGGAGATTCACATACTGCAAGTCTACCCTTAGACTTCTACTGTTAAATGGAATGTGAAGATTGCTGTCTTTGAAGTTAAGATTCAATATTTATATATTAATATTAAGAAAGTAGATGTTTCACAGTTCAGGACTTTTTGTCAAGGTATCCAGTGTCAGGGCACAAACATAAAATTCCAAGCCTGTTCTCTAACTTGGGGTTATAATCTGTGCAGATTTAGCAAAGGCATTACTGCATCCAGAGCATTTAACTTCAGGAGAAATCCACAGATCTTGTCCCAGAAGTTCCAGAGGGAAATCAAGCTAGTTGAGAATCTGTTTCTAATGGAATCCAATCTTTTGTTCACACATGAAATGAGATTATGGCACCACCAGAGTTGAAAGACTATTTCCCTTCATGTGGGCCAGGATAGCTGACTGTGACAAAGCAATCCATGCTTCAGTCTGTATATTTGTGTGTGCATCCTTCATTAGGTGTGTTGTGTACCTATGTGTGCATCCAGATTTAAATGTCAGCTTGCCCAAGACTCCTTGCCTTATTGACAGTTAAATTACAGTATATTTTGATTTCCTTTTTCTTTTTTTTTTTTTTTTTTATTTTTGCTTCTGCAGAAGCTTCTGTACTGCAGGAGATCGTCTCTTATTTGGCAGTCATCTCAGGAATGTCCAGTGCTACTGCTTTTCTTTTACTTGACTCCTAAAGGCATCAAGTCTTGATGTGACAGAAAACAGGATACTGTTTTCTGTCACATTAAGAAATTGCCACTAACAGGATGCCTCACTGGAAGTGGAATCTCAACACAGGTAACTTTTTCTTCTTTAGAGTGAGATATTGACAGTTTACTCAGTCTGAAAACATTTATGTTGAATGCAAGTACAGGGACTGTTGTCAGTTTAGACGTGCCTATGAATGATTATCACTACTACTCTGTCTCAAGTGAAGAGATTACTAATCCTGTTACTGCTTTTTCAGAACTGCTGGCTAAGCTTTTCCTATGATCATTCTTGAAAACGTTTAAAGTGAGTTGGATTACCTTAAGTGAGTTCAATAGCAGGTATAGCCCAGCCCAACTCATTTTGACTGAAATATGTTACAGAGAAATCAAAATATTCCATGGGTAAATTTAAGTGTGGTCAACTGCAGCAGCAAATCAGGTTGTCCTGGAGTCAGGATAGCTTCTGCAACTGAAACAGCTGCAGTCAGGAGTAAACTCACATGCACTAGACATGGGCATCTGTTTCAGTTTCCTGTTAACTTTCTGATTTCTGCTGTCTAATGACTCCTTCCTTGGCCCTTTATGTGAAGATCAAAGCTGTGAAAGTTGCCTTGATTGTCTTCCTCAGCAAACCAGTTCTCCAGAGGAGGAGCAGCTTTTTGTGTAGAACAATTGCATTTCAGTGTCTATTCAATGACTGTCCACTGAGTATCCTTATTTGGGATTTTAAGATGGCAGGGAAGTGAGAAGATGATAGGGAGTGTTGTGTGTTGGTTTTCTTTTGTTTAGAGATATATATATTTTATTGTATTATATACATGTATAGTTTGAGGTGGGGAGCGGAGGAGGGGGTAGAGTTGTGAGCCTGGGAGGGACATATACACAGTGCTCACAACCACTTTTTCTTTACTGTGTGACAGGAGCAAAGCATCAAGCTCCATTTCCACATAACAAGACACAAGAAAAAGGAGGGTCTTGTGTATTTTTAAACATCAGGTAAGGAGGAGCAAGCGTGGCATCTGTTATGCCAATTGATAAGCCAAATCCTATAGAGTATCTTTACTAAGGACTAACACTTTGCCTGAGCTACTGTGGTCAGTCACCCCCAAAGTCTATGATGTCCAAATGGTGCTGTCAGGCAACATGTGCTGGCCTGCAGCCAGCTCTGAAAGGAGGCTTTCATTGAACAATGGTTCCACAGGACGATAAATCTGGTTTTAGTGCACCTAGTGTCACCAGGCCTGAGTCAAAAGAGAGCGAGCACATGATACTAAGCACTGTTCTATTCACATTCACTCTGCCATGTCAAATGTATTATTAAAACTTTGCTATGCTGAATCAGGCATAGCATGTCCTCCTGCAGCCAGCAGAAACACCACATCACATGTTCAGACTAATTTGACAGAAATAGTCACGTGCTCATGAGGGTCAAATACCTACTGCCAGCTATACTGGTATCGCTGAGTGTAGAACCACAATCTGAGGGCTGTGGCTGATGGGTAGGACAGTTTCTCTTGTTACTGTTGACTAGGTTTCTGCCTTCTGCTTTACCCTGCAAATGCTATATAGGTGTCTGAACTGCACAGAATTTAAGACAAACAGCTCGAATATCTGTCCTTCGGAGATGCGTAGCTGCTATAAAAGTAAGGCATTTGCTCTATAAAATGAAATGATGTCATAGCATTACTTTGGAAACATGGCTTTAAATTTCATTAAGTCATTTAGTTGCACAAATATAGTTCATTTGCAGCAGCAAAAATATGGTATCTGTTATATATGTTCTCATGTGTAAGATACTAAATGTTTCCATCAAAATATTCTGTTGTTGGATGTCATAGACTTAATTTTCCCACCCGTTTCCATCAGTATTCCTTTGTTGGACTAACTTCTGAATCAGAGTTAGTAGTCTGGCTTTACACCTAATCTGGTGTAACTGGGGTTTGGTGTGGAAAAGGCAACTCCTCTTCCACTGCTATCTGCATGTTCTCTCTCTTCCTCTTGCATCTAGCGAGCATGGAGCACAAAGTGGCTTCGCTCAGTAGAAAGTAAATCTGCCCAAAGGAGAAAGTTTTCCTTCAGATCCACCTGCTGAACTGACCTGTTGCCTGATTGCTAGGTGTATGGAGAGCTGGGAGGGACTAGCACTACCCAGGCTGTGTCAGCATGTACTTTGAGTGCATTACAGGAAAAATCAAAACAGTCTTAGCACTTTGATTCAGGTTTTCTTGGCCCAGTGTAGCAATATATTCTTGCTTGTATATTCCAGTTCATTAGACCAGGCTGCTTCTTTCTTTCTCATAATTATTTGCTAAATTACCTGCTATTAAAACTAATTAAACCATAAATCTTCACATTATTTATACTTTTTCTCCTGTTATTAAGCTGCAATTAACCCAACAGGTATAAGCATAATTTGTTCTGTGATTGCATAGTGTTTAATATGCGCTTTGACCATGGATAGCTGCTGTAAAGCTAAGTGGTATGCCCTGTAAAGTGATTCAATGTCATTATATTTCTTTTAAAATAAAAAGTTAAGTATTATTAAGTCCTACAATTAGGTACTTATTCCTTATTTCTGCAACTGAAAATGTGGTACCTGATAGCCCAGTGGTTCTTTCTCTAATGTTCTAAAGATTTTGTCAGAATTGTAAGAGAAGAAGCTTTATGCTTTACAGAAGATGAGATGCATTTCTTCACCGCTGTATTTCCATGTGATTCTCTTCCTTTTTTCTCTTTGCTAAGAACAAAGGTTTTCTAACATATGTTTGTAATAGCAAAGCAAACAACCAGCATTTGTTCAGAAATGTGTATTGTTTAGAATATGCATTGTTTTTATTTTAAAATATTGACTATTCTTTAAAAAGATCCTTTTTAGAGCTTCGCATCCCATGATATCTGTGTAATGAATGATTTATACTACAGTATCCTCAGAATTACATCTGTAGATGAGCTGATTCAATTCTAAATATGGTGAGATTTTTCATATTTAAAGCCCATTGATCCATTTGGCACTGGACCAGTTTTTTTTGAAGTACTGCACGCAGGTAAAGGTTATGAATTGTTTCACCTTCTTTCTCAAATTTTCCGAAAATAATCATCCCTTAGTTTCAGTGTGATTTCATGTTTAATAAAGTATCTCAAAAAGTTTGCCAGATTCAGGTACTATATGTATAGTGTAATTTATATGGTATTTAGACCAATGATTATATCTAGTAAGATATGTGTGTGGAAGATCTGTTCAGGAAAGAATGTGTCCACAGTTCTTGCCAGAGCTAGATCCTAACAGTTTTGTTGCAGTGAATGCAAAATTCAAAAGTGAGACTGCATTTAAAATCCTCATTTCATGAAAAGTCAGTTTTCCTTGGCACTGAAATGATGTGGATTTCATAGACACTATTGCATGATTGGTTATAAGGTGTTAGACTTCTTCTTTAGACATATGTTTAGAGTTCTTGATTCTTGTCAAATATGCTTAGAGTTTTTTTTAATATAAGAGTTATTTTTATTTAGCTTAAATCTTTACCTTGTTCTAAAATAAAATATCATTTCAATTCCCTATTATCCGTTTAATCCAGTCTGTAGCATTGCTATGCAAGACTTCTAAAGTTTATTTTTTTAAGGCATAAGGTATTTTAGCACTTGTGATAGTTTCTTCCTTATCATAGGAAATCTGTTAGTTGCTTGTTTTTCATAGCATAATTTACCTCATGAAATTAAAAATTTTGCCAACAGATTTTTTATTCTAATTATTCTTTTGCACACCTATCACCATAGGGCTTTTTTTTACTCTCTATTCATTTTTTTTCCAAAGCATTGAACAAGTCATAACTCAGTATTTAAGATAATTACCAGTTGTCACATATCTGCAACATGCATAAACATAGACTGTATTTACTTACTAGTTTTGTTGCATGTTTATTTTCTACTGACACTTATATAATGTTCCTGTTTAGTTCTATGTATAAGTTGTTTATTTTTGAGTGTAGCTAATAATTTGTGTGGCTATGTCTTATCATTTAAAGATTTTATTCTTAGGGTTCACTGTCATGAGAATAAGAGGGATGTATGCCAACTTTGAACATCATAGATTATTTTGTTCTGTAACATTACAATAAATATTGTAATGAATATAGTGAAATAAATGGTTTGTGCCATCTACTGGTCTGGATAAGATCTGCGTTTCAGCTCAGAGGATCATGAGCAACTTTTATGGCAGTATACAGTGTGAGAAAGCAGCAAATAAACTCACTGTGAACAGTTAGCATTTTCTGTTTGTTGTAGCTTATCTGTATTAAATGCTAACTAATGCTTAAACATGTACTAATAAAAAGTACAAACTAATACATTAAACACTTTCCCACCCTTGCTCACCAATAGAGTAAGCTCACCTTGCTTACCCTATTCCTTTTAATCTGATTTTAACAGAGTCCAGAAACATTTCTTTCAAGTAGGTCAGTCATATTTGCATCTTTTAATAGAACCGAACAAAGTTGATGGTATAAATGATACTCTGAATAGGAATAGTTTGTCCAGACATGTTACGATGGAGTCATGCTTTTCTATAATAATTTGTAATTATAGCATATATTATCACCTTTACTTATAAATAGTAATAAAAAAAAGTACATTCACACATATGGATTTGCTGTGGTGTTTATTTCAGTGTTAAGCCTGGAATAAAAAGGGTGCTTACATAGAGTGAACTTCAATATAACACTGTGCAGTCTTACGTAAGGCCTTTTATCTGAAATGTCTTTGTATGCTACAGCCTAATAATAGGTTATTGTATTTTCTCTGATTTTATAAAACTCAGGTGCTAGAGATTCCATAATCAATTATTAGTTGTTTGAGTCAGCATTATCACTTCTATATTTAACACACTTTTGTATACATTCCGATTATAGATACTGTCCTGCTGTGAGCTGTGTGTGTTTCATTGTTTCTTTTTACTTATTTATCTCTCAAAGGCATAGGCAGTGGATTCACAAATGCTACAATATCCCTCTGATTATGGTTGTTCTATACAAAAGTAAATCCAGGAGCATATTAATGGAAAAAAAAAAAAAAAAGTCTCTTTATGCACTCTAGGAAGACTATATATTTCAATAGCATGTTCAGGAGCCCAAATATTTATTTATGTAACCAAAAACTTATTTTCAGGTGAAGTGTGGCATATGGGATAGAGAACTGGTCTAGAAATAAGGAGGCCTAGGGTCTATTTTCTAGTAAATCACTTCCCCTTGCATTATTTGATTCTTTTCCTGTAGGATGGATATTTACCTTCTTTTCAAAGGGCTTTGAGATTTGTTGATGAAAAGCGCTGTATAAACAGCTTAATGTATCTTTGAGCTCTTTTGGGTACATACTTACAGTTGATTATCCAGTTGTGTGGGATGTGAAGTTTTGCTCAGATATTCAGTATCTTCAAATCCTTTAAGATGTGTTTAATTTGGAAGTATCTAGATGCACTCGTTTTGATATATGCACACATGCTATAATCGCAGATACAAAAACAAGAACATAAAGGTTGGTGTATGATTGTGTTTTAAATAATACTTGAAGTTTAAATATCAAGCTGAACAAAAGTGGTATTGATTTCAGGACAGGATTTTAAGTACAAAAAAAGACATTAAATGCAGTGGAAGAAAGATATTAAGAAAATGCACAGCTTTTCAACTTTTATTTTTCTTACATCTGCAGGTAGATGCCCAAATTTTTCTTTACTGCCTTGTGATGGATTGTTATACCCAGGAAAATAAACTACTGTAAGTGCACAGTTCACATGAATTTTCAAGAACTAAATATTGTCGTGGTATAGCTATTATCAAAGCAATTGCTCGTTCAGGTTAGGTGTGTAATTGTCCATCTAACTTGTTTAAAATCAATCTGGTTACAATGGTCTGTTTCTATTTTTATGTAGAATTTTCAAAATTTTCTATATATGTTTCCCTTCAAAGTTTGCCTGAATTTGCTAGTTTTTATTTTGTTTTTGTTCTGCTTTTGTCATAAATGATCATTTTAGGAGACTGCTGTATTAACAAAGTGTAGCTTCTTTATTTCTTATGAATGATTGTCAGTGGTCTTTCTCTCAATAGTACAAATTGATAAATAAACTCTGGCACATCTCATCTGGCTTTTTCATCATCTAAACCGAAAGAGTCTCCTATCTCCTATTTCCTTCATGTACCCTCTTTAATGACTTTTCTTAATATTTCTATGCTTTTTGAAATATATAAAAGGCTATAACTGGCTTAAACTCACTACAGTGGGCAGTATTATAGACCACTGTTTTGGCTGAATGCAGTCAGCTTTGTATTCTAGAAGATAAGAATACTGCTTTACTTTAGGCATGTCTGAAAGTGCCTAGTTTTGAAGCCAACTCTTATATTTGCTGATATACTAAACTGCTTTGTGATCTCCTAAAATTCAGGGAAAATTCTAGATGATCCAATATATGCAGGTTTGTACAAACATTTCTTGCACATACAACTGAACGATGGGTTCAGTACAATTGAACAAGGGGTAATGGGTATAAATCAAAATGCAGGAAATTCCATCTCCATATGAGGAAGAACTTCTTTACTGTGAGGATGGCAGAACCCCGCCACAGGCTGCCCACTGAGGTTGTGGAATCTCCTTTTCTGGAGATCTTCAAAACCTGCCTGGATGCGACCCTGTGCCACATGCCCTAGGTATCCCCGCTTGAGCAGTCGTTTGGACTAGATGATCTCTAGACGTCCCTTCCAACCTCAACCAGTCTGTGATTCTGTGTAACTGCATCACAATCAGTGAAAAATAATGGTTTAAACATATATTTGCGAGGTTTTTTAATACAACGTCGACCATAATGCATTTCCTTTTGAGTGTACCTTATGGTGTGGGCTGTTCCTGTTTGAAACACGGTTGTCTTGCATGTGTCCCCAGCATAGGAGGTGGAATGATGGTGCTTTCTGTACTAATAGAGAAGACAGAAGTTGAAGCAGAATATAATTTAGACTATCTTTCAGGAATTCAAACAACAAAGAGAAACAATCTGTCTTTCTCTGGACATCTTCCTCTGATCCTTCTTCCTGAGTGTATCTTCAAAACCTTCCTGACTAAATTTTGCTTGGAGTCTGCAGTGAGGCTGGCAAGGAAGGAAGTGAAACCATGATGCAGCCTGCTGCCAGTGTCAGCTCTCACCACGTCTTTGCAGTACAGTGTCTGGGGTAGTTCCAGTTTGGTGATGATGGAGTTGCTCTGCTAAACACTAAATAGCTGCATAGGTAGGATGTTTGCATTTCAAGAAAATGTGGTGCTGGTAAATACCTACAGCACTTGTTTTATGACTTTGTTCCTTTTGGTCTTCCCTTCTGCCTTTCAGCAAAGGGATAAGTGGTGCCTTTCACTAGAGAGGCTTCCTTTGTGACAAGAACTGGCAGGTTCTCATCAACTCCTAGGGCAGGTTTCCAAGGTCCAATGTTGCTGTAAAAGCATCTGTAGAAGGATTCATGGGGCATGGCACACTTTTCCCTTTCTGACAAAAGAAAAGAAGCAGCAGCAGCTACCTCTTGACCTAGATTAGTCAACACATTGATATATTTTGTATTGGGGATGGCATTATAAAAGAGAATGGCATGATGAGGATCAACTAAGATACTGCAGAAGGCTATGAAGAGCCAGATATAATGAACCTTTATACCTTCTATCATTCAGGCATGAAACTAAAATACATGAGACAAGCTCAGTGTATTTTGGAGGAAGAGATGGGGGGATAATACTAATGATAATCTAAGAATCAGTCAGAGAAATTGCTATCAGTGAGGAAAATAGGCCCTTAGAGTGGACTCAAACTGTGAGAGTACTAGACCTCCTGAGACTATAGAGGCTCAGAGGATCAGTGAAATCGAGAAAAAGGATGGATAAAGTCTCTGACACTGCATAAGGTAGGAAGCAATTTTCCCAACCCCCCTGCCCCAGTGCTGCTTGCGTCGGTCCTGCCCACTCACCCTTCAACTGTGCAGATGCACTTGGAGCATCAGCCACCAAAGGTGGTCCCAGGCTCCTCCTCTGCCCTCCCCTGGCTTCTGTTGCTTCTCATACAGTTGGGCCCTCCTTCCCTTTCTCTGTTTCAGGGCAGTGGGGAGTAGCAGCTGCCAGTTAAAGCCCAGCAAACTTTTTCTGAGTCACAGTCTTTGATCTGCCCTTAATCTTTATAACCTCAGTTTGAGAGCTCAAAGCAGCCTGTACAGGGTCCAGCTCTTTGAGAAAGACTAGGTATTTGGGAGAAAGAAAGGTAGAGGATGAGAAAGAGTAGAGCAAGTGAGGGCTTGTTGGAAGGAGACACCAGACTGTTTCTGTGTTCCTGTGCTCAGGAGCGGGGGCCCTGCACAGTGCAGCCTGGTTGTGGCTGTGGCTCTTCAGCTCCTCCTCTGCCTGTGGTGGGGCTGGTAGCAGGGCCAGATGGGCACCCACTATTGTCCCCAGGGTCTGCCAGCTGAGGCAGTGGGAGGCAGATTTTTCTCTCCATAAAAAGAGAAGATTTGGTGGTAGGAAGGGACAGCAAAAGGAGAAATAAGTGTGTGCATCCTCCCTTGCAAATCTGTCATGAAAGGAGGTTTGTGCACGAGGACTACACAGAGGAGGGTGTGTGGATCTGAGACGCTTCCATCTCTTCAATAGAGCAGTCCCTTGCAGCAGGAGCAGTGTAGCCGATTGCCTCACTTGGGGGTTTCATCCTGGTGGCTCTGTCAGCCTATGCAACCTTGTGTGGCAGGAATGCTTATGAAGGCGCCGCAGGGGCTGTGCTGCCCAAAGGCCAGGCTGGGCGGCGCGTGGGGAGCTGCAGGCTGCACATTGGAAAGTTACAGCCCTCCGCAGGCCCTGCGAGAACTGTTCTGCTTGCGAGGAAATGGGATACTGGCTGAGGAGAGTCAGAGAGGACTGCCAGTTTTGACTGCGCTCAAAAGTGGTGTTGCAAAAGACCTGCTTTATTTGAAGAGGAGAAGAGAGTTCAGGGTTTATCCAGCACATATTTGAAAAATCTGCTATTTATAGTGTTAATTCTGCAATTGTTTCACATTTTGCCAGTACTCATTTGCTCAAAATTTTCACACTCAAACATGGTAATTCATCAGAAAAGTGATCACAAGCGTGACTCAGTAAAAGATGCATGCAAATAGGAAGGGGCTCCATGCAGAATGGAGTTCAGAGTCTTTAGTCTCTTACAGTGTCCGGTGTCAGGACATACATACACAGTTATGCACTGATGCTTGCTTGTAGCTATTTGTATTTCACACGAACTGGAAGCCCTCTGGCAAGTGCTTATGTGAAATTGTCATTCTTGCCTGCGAAAGAGCTGTTTGCCTAAGAACCTCATTTGCCAAACGGAACGTGGAGTTTGTCTTTCTGCTTGCACTAACTGCTTTTAGTAGGAGCTCTGCCTCTGGGCTTTTTCATTTATTTTTACGCGGCATTGGACTAACTGCTATCAGAGATCTGGGTAAAGGGTCAGGACAACAGGCCAGCTATTTAGCACGTTTTTTCTGTAAACAAATCAGTGACTTGTTTGAGCAGCATGAGGTAATAGTTCCCTAGTGTATCCTGAATGAATGTGCTACAGATACAGACCAATTTCATTAACTAGTTTTAAGCTTTAAAATGAAAAGGAAGTATGGAAAAAACAACCTAGTGGATTTTGTTTGACAGTTGCGAGTAGAGCCAAGAGATAGGCAGACATGTTTTGGATCTGGTTCTTTGGAAAGGATGGCTTTCTCCTTATCATAAGATAACTAGCTTTGCTTGTATTTTGTTAATGACTGAAGTTTGAATGCCCATTGCAACAGGTGCTGCCCAGTGGTAAATGCTTAATGGTATTCATATCAGGAAAGTAAATGCCAATATTTTCCTTGTCACAAAAATCTTAAATTGATTTTAAATTGATTAGGTAGAGTGCCTTTGTTGCGCCCATTTTGAGAGAATGAAGAATTAAAGGATGCCAAATGACTTAATCAAGGCCATGAGGCAAAGGCCTGGGCTTTGGTCTGGTTCTTCAGCTGCAACACCTTTTGCTTTCCCTTGTGTCTTCCCTTAGTTGGAATTAACGGCACCCACAGCCATGTGGCTCAGGAACATAACCACTGTGTGGGGTGTGCAGACCCACGCAAAATCATTCTGGGAAATAATTTCCAATGGAAAAAGACCTGACAGTGTAGGCTGGGCATTGACTTGTTTTCTAGATTAATCAATAGCATGAAAACCTTAAAAAGTGTTTCTGAAGTGAAATGATAAAATAAGAAAAAGATATAAATTTAAGTGCTCATGAAATGCAACCTTTACCATAGTCCAAGCCAAAGGCTTTCCTGCAGAATTATGTTAGCTTCCTTCTGGCTAACTGGCTTTCCCACTGATATAAACATTTCCTGGTGTATTTGAGTACTTGCTTCTGTGCAGCAATTGCCCTTTGTCAAGGTAAGGATTCAATGTTTGTCAGGTCACATTGTCATTTCAGGGAAATTTAAAATAATGGGCAAACAATATGGTTATAAGTAGTAGAATGTGTTGTATCGCTAACCGGTGACTGAACTCTGATTTGAGGATGCTGTAGAGACACTTCAAAATAGCAACAGTAGACTATCACTGTATATGTGACTTATAGTACCTGTGAGAACAGGATGATAGCAGACTTGAAAATTAAACAATACAGACAAATTTTGTGAATATATTCCAGAAATCCCTTTCACAACCCTGGAAAACTGTCAACTTACCACCTGCTTGCTAGTATCTTGCACTGCTTTGTGATGGGCAATGTGAATCTACAAGAAAAAAGTTGGCTCACTGATGACAGTTCCTTGCAATAGGCACAGCAGTTTTCCAAATGTTATTTCCATACTTAATACAAAGCTTATAATTTCCAGTTTCTATCGAAATTCACCTTTAGGTAGATATAGGCTAATTTAAATAGTCACCCAATTTTCTGCATTAAACAGGGCAGAAGATCACCAAAAAAAATGTCCAGCTTCAAATATCTACACTATTTGCTATCTGTGTAACCTGTGAGGTTCTTAGCCTTACACCGTCCTCATGAGTTGCTCCATAAGGTATTGTAGCAATAACTTCCATGGGAAACAGGCTGACCAAACGGAAAAAGGACTGAAAACCTGAGAGCTGCTTTCCACTGCTCTCTCTAACCTTTTGGATGGACACCGCTTTTCCTGAGCTCTGTTACCGTATCTGCAGGGCAGGGATAAAAATAATATGCTGAGTTAAATCACAGTGTCCAGACTAGATTTGGCTTAGGTGAAAACCTAGTTATTCTCTTTTCTATCAATCCTGAAGTGACAAAGATATTTGACACTTCACTGTGAAGTAGTGGTATATGCAGGGAAGCGTGCTGAGAAATCCAAAGGCAAAAAAAATATTCCAGACATTTAACTACTTGCAGAGTTTCACTGTCGTATAGGAAACCCTATTTTCTCAAGGTCCAGCCAAACGACCTTGTGAGCTGGGGTAATTTGATTTTTGTCCAGCAATCAGATGTCTGAAATAGAGAAGAAACTCTTCCCTCTCTATCCTCCTCTTTTGTGGGCCAAAGAACAAGTTATTGTTAGTTTTGAAATCCTAGTTCTGGTTGCACTTGATAGAAACCACTACAAAACTTACTGTAGTATTGATTGACTATAGAAGGCGATGCAAAACTTAGGTCATATAACACTCTTAAAGGTGATATTAAAACACTGAGAAACATGCCACTTAGTCAAATACGTGTTCCTGTTAAGACATAGAGAGAAGAGGATGATCTTTCATTGCTCTTTAGGAGTGACCTTGGATAAGCTCTGAAAATGGCTGAAGGCAAAAATTGTTTCCGTTTTTTACACAGGCTAGATACGTTCAAGACAGAACAAGAAATAAACAGTGTGCAATGAACACTACCTCTCCAGTGCTGAACAGACACTCAGTGTGCTGCCGGAGATGGTTTATGTGACCTCTGCGGGGACTGCGTTTCAATGGAGTTTCAGTTGCCAATATTAGCCCTGGCTGCTCTCAGGGTAACTTGGATACTATCTGTGTACACGGGTTTGTTTAGTGTAAGCCTGGCAGGGTGGGTAATGACACACAGGGGTTGTTTGTTTGTTTAGCTTTCCTTGAGTTTCCAGAAGGTCATCTCTAGCAGTGGCTTTGCTTGTTGCAGATCACGTCACAGTGCTACATTTTTTGGCTATGGATTTTACTTAAAATCCATTGTTGGCCAGCAAGTGGCCACAGATGAGAAGAAGCAAATGCTGACAGTGATTAGGAGACTTTATGACCTACTTGGACAAGGTAGAAGGGATCTGTCATTACTTCTCCTTTGCAGACTAAAAATTATTTAGAGTTTTTTTCCACAGTCAGCCAGTGCTCTGTGAAAAAATCTGGCTTAGGATGGCAGATTTGTCCCAAAGTAAAAATCTTAATGCATTTGGGGAGAAGATTTCCAGCCT
>VZSV01000071.1:971238-1020517 GCA_013398735.1 Nothocercus julius
GTTAGGGAAAACAGTACTGTGAATTCAAGAATTTTGCTAGAAACTTACAATAGATGAGACAATGAGGTAAAAGCCACACATTTTACTGGCCAGGTCTACAGGATTGGCCACAGGTGAGTTGGTGCTCAGGGACATGAGGGTGTGAGAGTATGAATGGGGCAAAGTAACTCAGGGTGCAACTGGATTTGTATCCACTCTAGGGAGTAGGGAAAATCTTCACAAACTAATACAGAAAAGTCTTACTGGTAGTATGGGGGATAGTGCCATGTTCTGTTAGAGTGTGGTTTGTTTTTAGCCTTTTCTTTCCTGTTCCCAATTTCACCCTGTTTTGTGTGCCAGGTGAGGCTTATTTGAAACAGAACTGATTAAGGTCCTAGAAACCTCCAGCAGCTGCAGGAGCCTCTTAGCGCCTCTCGGGGGAGGGCAAATAAGCTTGAAAGGGCACTTTGGTTTGGGTTAGGCAAGAGTCTGTTTGGAAGTGGAGGAGTCTTTTGGGCTTATCCAGCTGAACATCTAGTTTTTAAAGGTAGTTTTTTTTTTTTCTTTTCATTTTAGGTCATGCTTTAATCTTTTCTCTGGTGTTATGAGGAATACATCAAAATGCTATCCCTACATCAAGATTAATTCATGGCTTTTTCCTACCAAAGAAATCTTGAGTTGTCTTTCCTCCCTTCCCTTCTCCTAGTAGTCTGTTTTCTGACTTTCTCAGGTTACTGTCCTGCTATTCTCTCGCTTATGGTATTTATGTAGTTCTCAGCTGTAAATGCATTTTTTCTGGACTTTGAATAGGCTGGGAATTGCATTACATTTCAAGGTGACTTTTCCCATAGTTACAGCTGTGATTTTTCTGCTACTAAGCATTGAAATCCAAGCTTTTCCCACTATTGTTGTTTTGTGCCTTTTTTCCATTTAAATAAGGAAAAGGATATCCTTGAACCAAATTGTTATTTTTTCACCTAAAATCACTTGACAGTTGCTGATGAAGTCACTGTAGTGATACTCCTATTTTTATCCAAATAGATAATGGAACCATGAGTGTTTTGTTGTGAAACTGTTAATGCTCGGCCCTTAGAAAACTTGCTTCTGGGGTGGTGATGGATCTCAGTTTGGTCCTGGAATCCAATCCTCATACAATTCTGAAAGGGGAAGACAGATTAGACACTATAATTTACTTTTAAATCTTCCCCTTTTGTATGATGATCAGTTTAGAACACAGGTGGTACTTTATGTTTTATAATTACCTATATAGGAAATTTGTGGCAGGTTCATGCTTCATGATATTTCTGTGCAGTATCAGTAAGAATTAATACAGCTTGATGTAGTTATGTGGACAACACTGATTCTCTTTCAACTTTATGAATACTTGATTGGTTGTCAAGAGGCTTTTTTCTAAAGATTCAGAGGTTTCATTTCATTTAGATAAGCATATAACATTTTAAATCCATTTCCAAAATGCAATAAGAATCAGTTTCTTGGTAAATTTCACATCTTTCTTTATCAACTGTCACAAGTTATGAAAGAATTACAACTAGTGTGCAGGACCTTAAGTCTTACTTAGTCTGCAGGTCAGGATCTCAGATCATTGCATAAATGTATCTTTATTGGTGAAGAAAAGTTGGTGTCTGAATTACGACTTTTCCCCCCTGCCAGCCGCCCCCCAGGAAAGACTGTTTTCAATTGCAGCTTTCAATTAACATATCTAGGTTGGCCTAAATCAGGGACTATTTTTGAACTTTAGATATGTGACAGCCAAATTTTGACTTGGGCAGCTCTCTCACAAAAATAAGCAACATTTGGAGTAAGGGAGGGTTCAAAATTACCACAGCCTTATTCAAAAAGATGCTGTGGGGGACAGTGCGCTTCCCGCCCCCCCTCCTTTCTTCTTCACCTAGCAAACTGCTCATGACAGAGTTGCCCCATCTTATTTCAGCATCTCCAGGAGGTGAGACTCTCCCTGCTAGGCAGGTCTGATGTGGTAGCAGCGCTGCTCTGTGCAGCAGGGAAGGATTCCACAGGATTTGGACAAACTCTTTGTGTTCGTTGCCTTATCCTGCGATAGGGGCCTGCCTATCTCACGTTGTTTTTGTTACATGCCTTGGGAACTCTTCAAGGCCAGAATAGTGTGGCATGGCAGTATTACTGGAAAGAATAGAAGTATTTCTTGCTCTTTAGCATGAGACAAACTTTCATCAAATTTGCTTTGGAAAGTGCTGACCAATTTGAAAAATAATTTTGTTCAACTGAGGGACTGAAAAACATCATTGGAGGTAAGCCTTACAAATGTCAACATGCTAAATTCACCCTTCAGAGGCAATGACTGGGAGACTTTTGTCTAATGCAGGAAGAAGCAATATAATTTTCAGCACTTTCCTACTAGACCCTAGAACCCAGAATACTGTGATAAGGTTCCCTGGTAGTTTATTTTTCCTGAGTGGTGAGTACGATGCAGTTGCTTTCACTGCACAGAAAAGAGAGACTAATGCTGGCCTTGTATTACATTTGGGAAGTGGAGAGGAATCTGGAGTTCTGAGAATCTCCTGACTTTTCTCCTGGGTCCACTAATTCAAAAAAAAAAAAAAAAAAAAAATCAAAGGAGGTCGTTTCCTACAGCACTAATGAGGAATGTTGGCATTATACTGCTCAGTATGAGCTGCAACTCTGCATATAGCGTGTGGAGCAGTTGTATGAATGCGCTTGGAGTGTGTAAGATGCATGGCCTTATTTTTACTTGTTGCAGCGTGCTGTCTTTGACCACATCCATTCTTTTATGTAAAGTAATTCTCTGATGTCCTTTTCCTGCTGCTGCCCGTAAAACTGGGATCTGAGAACAGAAGGTTTCAGTGGGTAACTTCAAAGTAGATTAGCAGGTTGCCTGTTTCTTGCACCAAAATAATGCAGTAACTTTGTAGGTGAAGAATTTGGTTTGGGGGCTATTGCGTTAGTGATTCCATGTATTTCTTATAGAGTGGATGTGCCTTCTGTAATGAGCCACTTAAATCTTGTTTCATGAAGTTACACATATTATAAGCCAACGGCTTTGCAGACCACTAAGAATATAGGTAAGTAATAACTGTTACCATCAGTAAATGTCACTATTATGATATTTATATAGTAAATGATGATATCACTGTGCACTTATGGCATGAGTTTTCTTGCAGTAACAGACATGTCCTTTCTGAGCTGACTAAGAGCGCACAATCCCAGAATGTTGTTTTTCCCAGGCAGCCAAGGCCAGATCAAAACAAAAGAAGTACAAGCAGTCACACCCAGTGCTTCATATTTTTGATCATTACCTACGTGACACTGCTCTTGAATAGACTCAATATTTTGTTTCTCACACCAACACTTTTTACCAAGACCAGAATATGCTTTTATCTCTTATTTTTTCTATTAGGCAAGAATTCCTTGCAACTTAGGCAAGAATTTCCACTGTTGAGACAGTGCGCATAAATAGGGGTGTTTGAGCATTCACAGAGATTTGGCCTGTATTTTATGAGGAGTTGTGTTCCTTACTGAGCAACTTTGCGTCTCAGCAAAACCAATGATCTTGTGGAACTGGAGTCTGGAAGGGCATTGATCTGATTCATGAAAGAGCATCGCTTCTCTTAACTGGGTTCAGCTTCATCCCCTTGCAGGTGCTCGAGCACCTGGGAAGTTTGCAGAGCAAAATGCAGGGTGCCTGGGGGACATGTCCCACTCTAGTGTTGCTTGTAGCACCCTGCTGTGAGCTGCCTGTCTGCGTGCCCAGCCCTGCTCTTACCTAATGTGCTCACCTGCACTTGCCTTGCAAGGAGCCTCCTTCATCAGCCTTTCTGACTGACAGATTGTTTGCAGTAAATGTTTAAAACAGACCAAAAAAAAAAAAAAGGTAAATACAAACCAGAGATCTTATGCAGTGTGTTTTTGGGCTTATAGCTTTCAATATGCACAGTCTGTAACTTGGCCAATTTTATACCACTATGAAAAATATCTTTTTTTTTTTTTTTTTTCTCCCTCCTCCTGTGTTATTTTATAAGAGGTCTGTTAAAAGTATCAGTGTGACTTAGTGGTTGCATATTGAGATGAATTTAGGCACAAAAGTGCAGAAAGAGATCTTGGAGAGTTTTCAGAAGTGGCTAATATTATTTAGAATACAATGTTTTCCCCCTCTCCAGTCCCTCTTAACTGTGCCACGTAAAACAATCCCTGCTGCGAGAAGAGAGCAGATGGTGATTCAACTGCTTTGTCCCGGTGACACTTAGCAGGCATCCACTTGGAGTGTACAAGGCTGATAGAAATTGTGAACTATTTCAGCTCAGGATTTCATAGTTTTTTTTCTTGCAGCCTCTAGAATCAAGAGCAGGAAATGCATAATGTTTGTAATTTGAGTACTATTTATTTCTTTTTAGCAAGGCTGGCAAGAAAGCTGTTTTTTAGTGGTGGAGGAGCTTTCAAATTTGTTACAGCTGCTGTGCAGGGATACTTGTTTTATTTATTCAGTGACACTGAGTGACAAAATAATTTGCAGAAAAAAATTTGTCTGTGATATGAACCAGAGGTCTTGCACTGTTCAAAGTTGAGAGGTGCTTAATTCCCCACACAGATCATGTTTAGTTAATTTAAATATTTGACAATCTTTCATAATGTGACATTTCAGGTGTCCTGTTACATATGCAACATTGTTTATTGCTGATGAGGCAAACTGGGATGACTGAGCTATAGCTTGCTGCTATAGATTCCTGCAATATTTACATTTACAAGCCAAACAAGTTAAACACTTTAAATGAAAGACTGCATACAGAAGCAAGGAAAATACTCATAAAAGTTTCCATTCTCTGTGTATGTGGGTGTGTCTGGGAGGACAGATATTTGCCATACTCAGATACATCAGGATGATTAACTGCAGAGCCTTGATGGATTATAGTGTGGCTGTCATGGGTAAGTCTTGTAACTATTACCAAGTTTTGTGAGGGTTTTTATTACTATTTTTATAATCATTAAGAGTTTCACAGTATCGAAATTTTTTATTAAAGCTGCAGCTCCTGGAATTTGATGACTTCATGAGAGCTTTTTCTTTATTTATTTTTTTTTCCAAAGCATGCGTCTGGCACTGTTGTAGAGCAAAACACGGAAACATGAATGCAAAGTCTGAAGATGGAGCAAGAATGCTTGGGTGAGATTTTTAGAAGGGAAATCACACCCTGAGAGGGGATGCTTTTGTGGAATGGTTGAATATTGATAAATTGCGCAGTACTGATAAGTTTCTTGGATTTTGGAGGAAACTAGAAAGGAACTGAATCAACATAGCAAAGGGTATAGTCAGATTAGTCTACTTTCACACAATCTCCAGACTTCCAGACCTGTAACTATAATATATCTAATAATGAAACAAACAAGTTAGGTATGTTCAAAATTTTGAAAGTTACTTGAGCTTCTAAAAACTAGGCTGTTGAAATAGGTTATTTTGTAAATGTTCTGCTTTGAAGTGTCTTGTAAAACATTGAGATATATGCGTTAACTGAATCTGTATTGCCCCTTCCATGTGGCTCACAGACCAAATAGGAGATACGAAGTGGTGTAAAAAGAAAGCAGCTTGTTCTTTTTTAACTCTGTGTAAAACAGCAACATGGCTGTACAAAAATAGGTGTTATCAATAATCCGTAACATTTTTTTTGCTTTCTAATTCCTTTCTGTGTCAACATTGGAATAAATTGAGCAGCAGATCTGAGCACAGATTTTTCTCCTGTGTTTCAAAGATAAGCCCTTAAACTGTCTGAGTACTACTACAAAATGGCCAGCTTAGCAGTGTCATTTCTTTGAGGGTGTGATTTCATAGTCAACAGACAGTGCTCTCAGATTGATCCTCCTCATCCTCTGATTATGTTTCTCATTTCCCTCCCTTGCAGTGTTGCTAATTTGGGTGCAGCTGTGCAGTAACTTGGACAACTGCCTGAGCCATCGAGGTGAGAGAAAAAAACACCTGATTAAAGGGAATGAGGGAGACTCCAAGGTGTGTTTTTGCAGGGAGAATTTCTTGGATGATTGTTCTACTTCTTTCTTAAGAACAATGCAATAACATCAGAAACCAAGAATTTTGAGAAGTCTAAGGTAAATAAGACCTAAATATTTGATTTTAAATACATAATAAATAACTGCTGAGCATTTAGCCCATTGTCAATGTTTTCTTATATGTAAGACATTCCAAGTAATTCTTTGCAGTCTACCTCATATTAAAGCAGCTCTCCAAGTTGTTTCTTGTCAATAAAAGCTTGTAACAGTGGAGGCCCCTTGAGACAGACTTTCCTACAGACAGACATCCTGCCATCTGAAATAATTCAAAGGATTTGGGCTTTAAGGCTTAATTGTGTTAGTATGGTATGGTAAGGCCTCTGTCTGTGCAAAGCTGTCATCTTCAGTAGCCTGGATGAGTTCAAATACATTTGCATGTTAAGGTAACAGCTTCTATCAAGTTGGGTGGTGTCACACTGAATAGTACTTTGAATCTGTAAATCTGGTTTCTGATTAGAAGTGTGTTTCTATGGAAAATTGCACTGAGACAGTGAGATAGCAGCAAATTCCCCTGTAGTTCCTTTGGAAATTTCAGAAGTTCCCTAGGTGAACAGAAGCATAAATATTACTGAAAGTTACTTCTGAGTTTTCAGGAGTCTTTTCTGAAATGTTCATATTACTTAAACTATCCAAGAAAACTGTAAGAGCTTCACTAAGGAACTGCTAGCTTATATTACAGAGAAAGCATTCCTTATATGAATCAAGACTGAAAAGAAAAAAGCAAGCACCTGCTTCAAGGTAGCTGTGATCAGTCCATTTTCATCTTACTGCAGTGTAAACTCTTACCGCACTGACACTATGAAAATTAAACTTTGGCGGCTAATCTGCTTAAGACTGTTTTAGCTGAAACACCAGTGGTTTGTAAGAATTGTGAGCTTCAAATAAAATAGTCTTACCTTAATCTGATCCTGCTGGCTTTTCTGCAGTATACTACTCTCCACGATTTTTGCTGGGAGCAGTTCTTTCAGGAGAGACAGGCATCTATTTATAAGGTATGTTATATTTTATTCCTATATAAAAATCTTATCTCAAATATTCTGCTTTGGATCTTTACTGAATTTGTATTTTAATTGGAAAAATATAGTGAAGAAATAGTTTTTAATATACTTTAAAAAAGAGTAACCTGCTTACTTTTTGGAACTTCAGATGGCTAGCAAAACTGAAATACTATTTTGCTGTTAGCTGAAGAGCTTTGCAAGAAGACTGTGTTAATAGTGGCTTGGGATATCTTGCACGCTAACAGTTTCACATTCTTTGCTTACAGCAGAATTTGCAATTTCACTCTATTAAAGCTTCATGGAAAAAATACATTCAGCACAGACATTTGGAAACTATCTCATTAGACCTGTGCAAAAGAGAAAAAGGAAGATCATGTAGTTGTACGTATCCTTGAAGAAAGTGCTCTTCTAGAGCTTTGTCTCAACTCGAAGACTGAATTTCAGATTTAAACATATATAGATTAGACTTTTTCTAACATTTTGTTTGCACATTTCTGGGTAGTGATATTCAGTGGTAGCACTGATTATTTTAATGGACTCTTGGAGAGAATTTGATAGTAAGATTAAAACTCATCAACTTTAGTTTTGTGTGACATTGCTTACAACTATCTGAAATTTTCTTTTGCAGAAATTGGTGGAAACTACTGCTTTATGTCCCTGTGTGGCTATCTGTGCAGCTGGATCTGTGAGCTTTGGTTTCAGTCTGTGATTTGAAAGAATCACCACTTTCTACACACCTAATGAAAAACTAGGTGTTTTCCAGCTTCTTCAAAGGCCAAGGATGCTGTGAAGCATTTGGGAAAAAAAGAGGTATAGAAATCATTTCAGTCATATGTGCTAAAATGGCACACAGCAGTCATTTAGAACTGATTCTAGCTCCCTGTATCTCACTTTGAATGTTTACCTTGATTCAGCAGCCTCTGAAGTGTCCCAGTAAAACATTTCTCCTTTTATGGTAATTTATATAGTTTTAAAATATTAAGAAAATCTAAAACCGGAGGATTTCACGAACAGCATAACAAATACAATGATGTTCTAGCAGAGTTAAAATAATAGCTCTGTCAGTGAGTGCAGTAGTGGACACTAATAGAAGCTTCTTACCTATTTCATAGGAGGAACATTTTGCAAGAAAGCCCTGTCTGATTTGAAGCATGTTAATTGTTACACTATCACTAAAATTTGTTTGTTGTGAAATGGAGGAAACGAGCTGTAACTGCCTCTGTTTCTGTTGATCAGAGGAAGGCATGTGCCACAGTTGACTATAGATGAGGTCATGTAGTCCAGGAAAACAAGGGAGCAGAAAGAAAGGTCCACTTAAGCCCCTGTAGAAAAAAGTGCCAGACACCTGAGTGTTCTGTCCAGCTGAGGAACTGAATATGAAACTCTGGGATTTGTCAATATATCTTAAATATTTAAATAAAAAGGTCATATCAAAGTGGCTCGTGAACAACATCAGCTTTACTGGCTTTTGCATTCAGTCTGTCACAGAAAGAGAACAGGTGCTTCCTGGAAGAGAGTAATTGGCATTTAGAGACCCATGAATGGAGGAGCCATCAAAATGCTCTCTAGTTGCTTACTGGGAGTTCTGGTACTACTGAGATCTTTATTATTATTATTACAAAATGCAGCCATCTACCACAGACTAAACAAAAATCCCACAAGACAATAGCCCTGGCCCTTGAATACAGTATCTTTAATTGCCCTGCCTTGCTGGAACTGGCATAGGGGAGATGCAGTTGTTTGTTCAAATAAGAAGATTTAGATTTCTTTTATTACTTTCCTGTTTAACTTCATCATGTTATCTTTTAGCTACAGCTTTTTTTTTTTTTTTTTTTGCGTTTGCCATATTTTAGAGCTATCTAGTTATTTAAATATTTATTTTACAAAAACAAATGATTTTTCCTCTTCCGTATCTCGTTGGCAAGAGTTAAAAGGGCATGTTTCTTAAGTGGTGCTGCAGTGTGCAAGACCAAGTATGCAGATAATCATACAAGCTGAAAAAAAGCCCCAAATCATGAAACGCATCCATCTGCATCTCATGAAATGCATCCATGTCATAAAACTTACAAAAGTGGTAGAAAAAGGTTTTGGCTTATACTACAAAGAGCCAGTTCTGCAATGACACCCTTAAGGCTGATCTATGTGCTTGGGCAGAAAATCGTACTGGTGATGTTCTTCAGGACAGAAGCTCAAAGTACCCAAGAGTTATACACAACTGGAAAGAACACTAGACACTGTCTTATAGTTGGGCTCTTACAGTCATTAAGAGTTACACAATAACTCTGCTGCTTCCACTTGCGTTGGCCAAAAATGTTTTGCACAGTCACTGTGGTTCTTAACTCTGCATGTTTCGTGCCCTGTTTGAAGACAAGTGAGCAAAACAAATGCAGCCTTAAATTTTGTGCAGTTAAATTAAGCTTCCACCTGCCCAGGCCTCAGGAGAGCCTCAACAACTGGCAATGCAAAGAAGCCTCGTTATTAAGATATAATTACTTTGATGCTTTTGAGTGCATCTGATAGCTTGTTATGGTCAGCATTATCATGTGATTATTAAAATAAACACATATATAGACATATATATAGTATTTATGTAGACATATATAGTATATGTGTATAACATGTATATATTGTGAAATGTAGTTCAGATTTTATCAAGCACAGGAAAAAATGTTTTATTTACACCAGGTGCTGCTGCTTTTTCTGTAAAAGTTTAGGACTATACACATTTCATATGTGTATAAAATATATGCTTGCAGAGCTACACACACACAGTTTGTAGTTTTCTATATCTGTATTAAAGACAAATCCTGGTTACTGATTCAGGAGCTCAGAAATTTTACTTTCTTGGGTTTTGTGTTTGCAAAACTTCAAGCATGATATCATTGACTTTTGTATTTGATTTAGATTAAGGAAAAAGGAGGATTAAATTGTGATATCTATATGGATTGGATAATATCTATGCTGGATTTATACAATCCAATATACCCTCTTTGAAAGCCGAGTGCATGCTGTTTGCCTGAGTGTGTATCCTGCCCTAGGCATAAAATGGTATTATAAGTCAGTGTTGCTTGGTTCTGAATTAACTCAGGTTAACAAAGGCTTTTAAGCATTCAGTGAGGATGAAGTTGAGTGAAACTTTGAAGTTTTAAATTACCAGATATTAGAACACAATTGCCTATTACAGAATTGATAGTTATTTTAATTATGAAAAGCACTAGTGTTATGTTCAAATATGTCAATACAAGATTTTATCCCACGCATGTATTTGAAAAAAAAAAAAAAAAAATACAGGAAGAAAAAATTCAGGGAGTTTTTAGAGAAAGTTGTCATTCCTAGAAACAACTATGAAAACATCCCCTTAGCCAATTTTTCCACTTCTCTTTCTGCCACATAATTCACCCGAGCATCTTTCAGACTAGGATTTGGTTTTAATGTGTGTGAATACCAACAGTGTTCTCCCCGCCCCACCCCCCCAGCAGGCAGGCAGCTAGAGTTAACAGTAAAGAAATGCATATCTTGTTGTTAACATCAACTAAGTCACTTGATTGAATGCTGGTTATATTTTGGTGCCTTTTTGTGTTGAAGGACATTACTGAAGAAGAATCACTGGAGGGAGGAAATATTGGAACTGTATTTTTAACACTGTCCCAAGTGAGTTAATTTGACAACAGGAGTTTGAGGAAATAGATGGCACTAATGTTTTCTTAAGAAAAGGAAACGTAGTCTTCCTTGTGGTGATGTAGCCCTTTTGCTAATTCTGGTTGCTAGCAAATTAAGAAATGGGTTATTGAGAAATACTAGGTAGCACCCTGACGTTCTGCTGTGACCAGGAAGAGAACCTTCCTTACTGCAGTGAAGCCCAAGCAGAATTCGGTTCCGGAATTGCAAAGCTTATCTACTTGAGCTTCTAACTGAAAAAGCCCGTTGTGAGAAATGATTATAGAAACTTTCTGTTTAACTGGGGAATGTATATCACTCAGATTTCACCCTATATCCAGAAGTATGTGGATTGATCTTCTGATTGTTATCAGAATGTCCTTTTTTCTTCTTGGCCCTTCCGGGTTCAGTTCTTGCCCTTTCTGAAATCAATGCCAAAAAAGAAATCTGAAAATACAGGGTGCAACTGTGATTGATTTATTTTAAGACCACCTTTCTGAAAACACTTTACTATATAACTGGCGAGGCTGTGAATCTACTTAAGAGCTAAACTCTTTCTTTCTTGGAATCCTTTGTCTGACTCCCTCTTCCCTTAGTTGTGATAGAAAGGCTGTTGTGCTTGGGTAGATCAACAGTCCTCCTCTGATTGTACATTATCCTATAGAAGTGGCTTGGAAAAATGAAAACTTCACTTCATGTTTATTGTAACTTGCATGTTTAGCTAGTAGCTGGAAGTATAAGAGTAACACTAATGTATTTAATTCCTAAATAAGGATTTAGCCCTAGAGGGCTAAATTACAAACAGAAATCCAAGCTCTTCTGTATGTTCATGTTATACTTTCTGTGACTTTTGTTGGGATTAAGTTCTCCCTATAGTTCATCTGAATGCCTTGTGTTGCCCTGGAAAGACTGTAGTGATTCTTTGCCAACATTAGTCACCACGAGTGGGATGGGAATCCAGGGCCTGGCCTGGATTTTCATCCCTCCTGGAGTCAATTCCGAGGACTCTAGCAGAGATCTGGGATTGTGCTGGTGCTCCAGCTACACAGCATTTCCCTATATATTCCCTATGTAGTCTCTCTGCACAGCAGAAAGGCTACTGGCCTTTAGTGCAGAAGTACAGTAAGGATGAGCTAAGCAAGAAGTCAGGGGGTCTGCTGGAGTGGAGTGACTCGGTGCTGGCGTGGATGGGCTTGTGAATACAAATACCTGTCTGCATCACACAGGTTTCAAAATTACTTTCCATTATGTACTCTGAAATCTGATGCCTTTCTGCATTGCTACCATAAAATTATATTTATAGTAAGTGCTGAAAAGCTTATTACTAATTATCTTCCTCCTCCTTGGAATTACTTGGCTTTTACCCTCTTCAATATAAGAACTCTATGTAATAATAATATCTTATTTACTCATCTTAAAAAATAAATAAAGGTGAAGAAAACAGACTACACTTTAAAGAGTCGGTTTACAGAATAAGCAGAGGTTCTGAGGAGAGTATGTCTGGTAGGAATATAGCTTAGATTGGACGAGTGTCCATCTTCGTTAAAACAACAGTTGGGAGGGGCCACCTTGAAAGGGTTTTGGTTCATTGCTACTTGTTAGGCTCTAGCCAGGCAGACAGATTTGAACTTGATGGAAATTTCCAGCAATATTAGGGTGTCCTGATTTTCGTCTGCTTGCTGTAGTCACCCTACTTTCATCTGTTTCACTTATTCATAGCATTCTCAAGTCTTTTGCATTAAAACTGCTGACAAGTATACATTATCAGTTGCTGTCTTTTTTTTTTTTCCCTTTTTGATCTAAAAATCATATACACTCTAGGAATACATGTGATTTAAGAGCCTGTCTGCCTCAACAGGAATGACCACCTCTTACTTGTTATCCTCCTATCTGAAATTGTGTGCACCTGCTTCTGTGTATTGCTCCTCCCCTTTGCCAGCATCAGTTGTTCACATACTAGACATAGGGATGAGTGGGGATGTTTGTTTGATAAACCATGATGTTACTTATTTCATAAGCGTGGGAGGTGATTTGGGATTGTAGGCCTAGAAATGTCAGTCTTTGAGGCATTTATTTTTCTCATAAAGTATAACTATCTTTACTCAGTCTCTCTGTCTTTTTTTCTCTCCCCCCCCTTTTTTTTTTTTTTAAAAAAAAACTTGGCAAGGATAATGCAAACCGATACGCTTCATAGCTTGCAAAATGTATTTTCTTGTCACAAGTAGATGTTGCAGCAGAATAGGGTAACAAGTGTGATTTTTGGTTTGGCTGTTGTGGCTTTGTCTGTACAGGCATAGGGATTCCCCCTTTAATGTCAGGCTCTGGGAGCAGGTGAATCCTTTCTACTCTCTTTGGCAGAGCTTACTGCAGGTGAGGAGTCACCACAAGGGTCTGAAATGTGACAGTGGTGTCTGAGGGAAGCCCTTTTCCTACAAGTCCTCTATGACTGGAACTCCTGTGACATTGATCCAAAGCGCCCAAAGTACTTGGGGTCCTTTCCACTGACTTCTGCGTGTTTTGCGCTGGGCCTATATCGAGCTGGCTTTGGAGAATTTGCCAGCCACACTGTTCTCCCTTCCTGAACAGCAGCAACAGTTTGCCAGCGTGCCCTTTGGGTTTTGTTTGCTTTGTTTGATTTCTTTTGTGCAAATCTCTTTTGTCAGGGGCTGCTTGGCAGCAGCATGATTTTTCCTAATTAATGTGAGGTATTAAATCTCTTGTGCAAATCTGTCCTCTTTCGGATAGGACCAACATTTTTATAAGAAGAAAGGCAACAAAGTAAAGACTGTTACATATGTTGTTGTCCCTCCTGCTGTTTTAACTAACCACCATCTGCTGAAAAGCTGAATCCCTTTTGGAGGGGCATCTTTCTCCTGTTGTCATCTGAAAAGCAGCTTTTTGTTTTAAAGTGGTGAGTCATATTTGGATATTCTGTGCAGGAATTTTAAATAGCTGAAATAACACTTGTTTTGGGAAATGCTTTATACTGTTAGTTGCTGTTTTGAATGATTCTAAGTACAGTGGGTCTTTTTGGATAGAGAGAAGAATAGTAATTTGAAAATCCAACAGTAAGAATTCTAACTTTGTGAGCATGGTCAGGTCTTTTACATCTAAAACTTCAGAGGGACCCCCTCATTCTGAATACCTGCATTTACGTGGCTCAGCTTATTTGCATACGTGCTGCATTTTCTTGAGCGTCTAAAACAAATAATAAGAAAGGATTGTAAAAGCTGGATGCTTTTAAAAAAAAAAAAAAAAAGCTGCTTCTGAAGATGCTGGCCTTAACTGTGTGGGTATAATGGAAAAGTATCAAGATTGGAATGTAAAGCTTCATTTATTATTTATTGTAAACTACCTCAAGGTGCTGAGGAAGTATTTTTCTTTTATTGCTATTTTTAAATACAAAAGACACATGTCTGTGAGTAGCAAGGAAAGTAATTTAAAACTTCCACTGGGTGTATTTGAGGGGAGAAAATACCCCTTAAGCCAATAGCTACTGTCTGAACACCGGCATTTAAATAGGTTATTTAATAATATGCATATGCATATTCATTTTCTATATCTGTAGTTGTTCTTTTTAAATACATCAGTAGTAACAATGGTGTTTTTTTATTTTATTTTTATTTATTTTTTTAAAGACTCAAGTGTGTTCTTGGGCCAGTTCTGTTTGATGGCTTTCCTAATTAACCAAGGAGAAAAACTGGCTGGCAAGATGAAGGAAAGTTCAGAGCACAAAGTTCATGGCCTGCTTCATGGACAACTTAAGGCACTTGCTCTCTTGCTGATCAGAAATTCCCTGTAGGTTGCAGTGAAAGTGCTTGTTAGAAAGGCACAAAATCCAACAGATCTCCTGTGCCTCTAAAATTCCTGAGGCTCAATGGGGAAATCTGAGAGAGTAGGGATCAGGTTAAACTAGAAGGCCTGGGATTAAGATGGGACTTACCATATCACAAGTAGGGTCAACAAAGTCAAATAAGGAAATGTGAGAGAGTGAGAAATGTCTGATACTTTAGGCATGCTGGCTGCTAACACTAAGCAGAGCAGTTCAGCAGAAGTATTTGGTAATTAACTGTGCTAGCTTTGAGACCAGATGCTTGGCCCTGGAAATGTGAATAGCTACATGCACATTTCCTGAGCTGAACAGTTTTGGAGGGAAAACGAACCTCTATCTCTGCTGAAGAAATGTCAGTGGGAGTTTCACTATTGACTATAAAGTAGCTAAGATAGTCATACATCTTATAGTTCCAAATTTCTGGGCTAATTATTGCTTACATTTATTCTTGCCAGGCTTTTTGAAGTCTGCAGGAGGAGGCTTTGACTTTTGACTTTTCTGTCAGCATTAGTAAATACAGACATCTTAAAACATCTTAAAATCTGGATAGTTCAACAGAGTATTTAAGGGCAATGAATTAGAAAATCACTGAGCTTACACTGTTCTGTCATAAAGGAAGATAAATCTATAGTTTGAGACTAGTTTATTTGGCTTGAAAGATGACACTAAGAATTTCCTAGTTTGGGGCAGGGGGAAGATCTAGAAAAAATATTATGTTCTAGAAAACTGGAAACAAATAATTTGTTTGTAAGCAGTTATTAAATACCATCTAACATTATCTCATTTTCAATGCTTGCTTCTAAATTGATAGATAGCAGCATAATCATACCTGACAGTAAAAGAAATGGAACTGAATTTAGTACAGATTTGGTGTTCTCTTATGATGTACTATATTTGGGACATCTGTTCATAAAATGTTGAAGCAAGAAGGATTTTGAGGTGTGTTTTTGTTTATGAAACTGTAACAGGCAGGTCATAGTAAGATGTGTGAATATGTATTATTTGTACTGGGAAAACTAATATGTTTTTTAGTTGTCTTTTATAGTATTTACATTTTGGAATCTTGTTATCTGAGGATGACATCTGTAGTAGCACTAATTTATGGTACAAATCTTTCACACTCTGGTGTGAAATTTTTGCATTTCCAAGTTTCTGTTTCCAAGCCAGGAGCTCTTTTGCTGCTTATTGCTACCTAGTAGCTGTCTGGAATGGCATAAGGATTCTTTACAGCACATCCAAAGCAGGCCTGTCTCACAGTGTTGGTGGTCTCTGAAGTGCAGATAGAGATAGGATGAAAGAAAGATGCCCAAGGTGTCGTTTTCTCACATTTCTGCCTTTGAAGCTAGTGGGCCATTGCATGAAGGCTGCTCTAAGGTGTGAGCTCTTCCACATGGTAAGATCAGATTTCACATTATAGCTCTACCACTTGGATCAATAACTGCCCTGAGGGACTCATGCCCTTCCTTGTAGCAGCTCTGACAGGACAGGGGACCAGGTTAGTGAACTGACTGGCAGAATAGTCTGTATTGTTTCTTGTAGGACTCATTTCCAACAGTTTAGTTCACTGAACAAGTTCCTTTGAGGGGCATGGGCTGAGCTGTATAACTAGCACTAGGGAAGCTAAAAGAAGATCTGAAGGACTACATAATATCCTGCTGAAGCAAGGACAGAATGATTCTCTCTGAGGAAGACGAGTGCCATGGGGTGTTACCGGTGAAGTGAGCATCAGCTGGAGGTGGAGAGGTCTGCAGAACTTGCACCCCTATCACGTGGATGGCACTTAATTGTACGATTTGTCTCTGTCTTTGCAATAAGTTGGAAGGGTGTATCGCTGTATTGTGTCAATAGTTTGTCTCTGGGTGTTAGGAATGTGATTTCTTTCTCTTTTACCATTGAAGAGAAAAATCCGATGGATGCATAAAGCTCACTAGTAAGTGGATGGTTCTTCAGACTGACTTTGAGTTTGAAATAGGTTCAGCAGGATTTGCCAACTAACTAGTTAATGTGTTGAAATCGATAATAGGAAAAATTGTGTAGAAAAATGAAAGCTGATTTTTCAAATAAAACCCTCTTTCAAGTAAGAAATTTGCTTGCGTCTTGCAACACCATTCAACGTTAGGCAAGGGCAAAAAAAAGTAAGCACTCAATAGCATATTTTTCATCCAAAAAGTTTATTCTGTGAGATTTCAGGTTATAAAAACCATGAGCTGATTCTTGGAACCCTCTTGTGATCAGAGCTGTGTCTGCACATAAACTGAATTGGAATCAGACATGCAGAATTTCCGCATGTCATGAACAAAATTGAGGTATGTTTTCTCTGAATTTACTTCCAGTTATCCAGATTCTGCTGTCTCTAATGCTCCAGCAGCAGTAGGGAATTCTGTTGAGGATAAGAACTGGGTAAAATTGTGATCTGGCAACAGTGGTCAGCAGTCTGGGAGCAGCATGGTATGGGCATTTTCCTGTTTCCCATCAGAAAGCTCCATCTTGTCTCGTATAATCTGGCCTTTTGAAACGCGGAACCAGGAACATCATCTAGTACTCTGAGGTGAAAGGCCCCTGGGTAGGCAAATCCTTTAAAAAAGAATGTGATGAATTCTCAGACTTTGGATGCCAGTGCAAAATGGTGATAGGAGTTTCCTTTTTGATCATAAATCCATCACAGGATGCTCTTTGTCCCTGCTATGCTTCCATACTAATAAGAGAAGCTAGTGGCACTGTTGCTAGCTGGCTCTGGCTCCCTTCAGGCAGTGAGTAGAACAGTTGCTTTCACAGCTCTCCCAGCCAAGGCCCAGCATTTGCCTCAGCCAAATATTTAAGCTCCTGACTCCTGGATCAGGGAGAAGTTATGAGCCTGAATGCTCAGCTGAGTCTGTGCCAAGTTCTCTGGGATGCAAATCTGTCTGTCGAACTGGAACCTGGTGCCTTTTGGCGTGAAACTGCTGGCTGGCTTATAGGGATGGCAGAACATCCCTTAGAAATTACACCTCAGTTTACAAGCTCAGCCAGACTTGTTTACAGTAGGCTATTTACTGCAGTTCTCAAAAGCTGTACAATAGAATTACTCTGAAAAATCCCTCAAAGCCCTTTGCAAGTGAAGTTTTTTTTGTCATACCATCAGAAAATGCTGTGTAAGAGAATACTTGCACCTGCTCTGTCTCCCAGAATTATCATGAACTCAGCAATGGATTTTGTGTTCCTATTTTTAAAAGCCATCTTGCTAAATAGATGTAGAGAATGTTCCCTTTGGAAGAGTGAGTGCATAGTAGTACCGCAGTAGGGAAGCACCGTGAACTTGGCATGCCTTGTATCAGCTGAGAGGAGGAAAGGAGGGAGATAAGAGAACAGAACATATTCTGGTTTTGTGTGTTTTTATTTGCAGAATTCTGACTTGCAAATCTGGCAATGCCGCAGTAAGGAAAAAAACTCTCTTTTCAAGTCTCCTTCATGTGGTATGGATCACTTGAGGGGTAGTTGGAATTTCTTCTTAAAGGAATTAAAGACTATTCTATCTTGCCTTTAATGTAAAATAGTTGGCTTGCAAGCATTTGAAATAATTGTCTTTATAAAAATTGTCTTACAAAAATAGAAAGCAAAGCACGAATATCACAACCTGCGTTCTGATTGCCAGGTTTGGAGTCGCTTTATGGAAGCTGGCAGTCTTGCATAGAGAAAGAGCCAAGTGTTTTGTTATAGCTATGGGGAAGGCAATGAAAAGACTTGCAGAGCTCCTGCTGGGATCTGCCACGCTAAGACCAAGTTTACAGACCTTTAGGCCAGACCCTACGCTTTGTTCGGGAAGGCTGTTAAAAGTTGGCTGCAAGTTGTTTGGCTGTTGCACCAGTCCTGGAGATTGCCTGCTCAGTCCACGGTCTGATTTCGTACCGGCTGAGCGTACCCGGCGCCTCCAGCTCTCCAGCCAAAGGCTGGGAGAAGGAAAGGTGCTGGCTGCGTGTTGGAAGGTGCTGCTCCACATAAGGAAATGCCTCCTATAACCCATCCAGTAACTACAGTGCTTTGACTGAACGGCTCAAAGCAAAATGCGAGAGACATCTAAGCAGCAGGATGAGTCTGTTTGGGCAATGAAGGCAAGAAGAGTTAAAACTTTTAGTGCTTTCAGTATCTTTTTTGTTTAAATCTATCTTCAGTGGAAGTAGACTGTAGGGCTTGTCTATGCTCAAACTTGTCTGATTTAATTAAACTGATGGTTTAAATCAGTGCTCATACCTGAGTGGATATGCACATCAATTTTCACTTCTTTGTATAAGTTTAACCTGCCCTTGCAAACTACAAAGCAGATTTAATGTCACTAAAGAATTTTGCCACATATAATTGCTTAAAGAGTCCAAATTACCAAGGCAAGCAACCAGCATATCAAGTTCTTTTGCTTAGTATGGGAGCAAAGGCCACGTTTTGGGAAGATGTGTTGTGCTGGCAGTTCACTTGAGATTATGCATGGCTATGTCTAGCGATTCTATCTGAACTTGAGTAAGTAGGAGGAGGGTTTATTCTCTGCCTTGATCTTTCAGTCCTAATTCACAGCTGCCTTTTGGGAACCAGGCAAAAATATGAGTTTGAAATTCCTGGGAGAAGGAATTGCTTGCTTATACTTATTTCGCTTATTTTTTGGGTGCAAATAAAGAAACTGAGAGTATCTGGCACTGATTCATCCTCTAGCATGAAACTTGCTGCAACATTACAGATATTAGCTGCTACTTGGTAAAAAGTTGAACATTATATCAGAACAGGATGCATGCATGCACATACACATTTCTAAGTACAATTTTTAAAGGAAAAAGCAGCTATGTAAAGTGAAGTGGCTTTGAAGAGAGAAATACAATAGCTAATCTAAAGATATGCAAAATTCAGAAAGTTCTTGTATAAATAGGTTGCAAATTTTTTTCCTTAATTGCCAAAACTCCTCTAAAAGGGTATTAATTGGAAAATATAAAGGGAGACGTGTAGTGTCTCTGAATATAAAGATTTGAAAGTATGAATCCCTGCAAGAATAAATGTTTAGATAGAACAAGAAATTTCTGCTTGAAATTAATATTATTGCTGAGTTAGGAACAAATAAAGAAAACATGAAAAAGTATCTAATGGGCCAGCAGCAAATCATCAGCATTTATAGATCTTTATAAATGAGGTAGTTGTATGTGCTGTCTTTGCCTATTTGTACTAAGACCCAGTGATGTACCTAGTGTTAACTAAGAGTAGTGCACGAAGTGGCAGCCACCCCTGCACCGTGGGACATGCTGCACCTATCAATTATGCACTAGGAGAGATGAAAGTGCCCAAGCAGAAGTAATCTCAAATCACTGTGTCTAGGTGCAGAGGTGATGTGAACATAATCATTTTACACAGATATCGGTGTGAAGAGCAGATCTTCATCTTATCTGGATGAGTGGGTTAATTTGTTTGGAGGCTATTATTTGCCCTTACCTGTTGTATATTTAATGAGCATTTCAGGAGGGAAATTGAGAGGAAAGCAGCTGTGATAGGTCCCTCTGTACCTCCTTCTACTTTTATTTTCCAGAATGAATCGAGGCAAGTTCTAGACCTGTGTGATTCCTCATCCCCATTCCCCCATCAAAAAAAAAACAACAAACAAAAAAAGCTTTTCTTCATGGTTAAAGCAAATCACTTTGTGCGGACACCTCTTACAGAACGTAGCTTTATTAAAGTGCAAAAACTCTGCTTACTGCTTGGGAAACGGGCTCTACATTTCGCTTCCACACAAGGTAACTCAGTATCCAGACTATCTCAGTACACGTGGGACTTGGAGTGGATCTCAGCCTGTGCCCTGGAATGCAGAAAACAGCTGTTTTGCCTATAAATAAACCAAGAGCCTATCCTCATGTGAGAATCTTTTTTTCTTTTAACAGATATATCATAGAAATTAATTGTCACTTTATTGCTGTGGTGTGTATATATATGGCTATATGTGGTAGTAGCAGGATTCACGTTTTAATGTATGAAAGGTAGTCACACTGTGATCAGGTTTCGGTCTTATCACTATTAGTATCAAGTTACAGTGGCAGCTTTTGTGCTGCAAGAGTTAAATCTGTCAGCCTCTCCTCTCTAATCCCTGGAGTGCTAGAGGTTTATATCTTGTGTAGAACTCATGGATTTAGTCAAAAACGTGCACTGTGCACCAGTGATTTTTCTTAAATTTCAAGCACCTAGAATATTTTAAGCACTTGACATTGGCTTTTACTGTGAAATAATTACTTGTTTGACTTCCTGAACTCCTTTCCCTCCCTCCCCTTTTTTCATGCCACTTCACAGGGAAGCAGCAGTTGGAAATACATTTGCCCTGTGAGGCAGGCTCAGTCCCAACCTAGAGACAGCATCTTGGAGTGGTCAACTAATTCGGCTCTTCCCTTCACCCCCCGGCCACGTGCACGAGCCATCATAAGGTAACTGTGTGTGGTTGTGTTAACAGTTATGTGATGCGAATGTCCATCATACAGATGGCTACTGGGCAGGAGCTGGGCAAAACACCTGGGCATCTGGTCCAGAAACCCAAAGTTCTAGCATTTATTAAATGGACATAAATCAAGCATTTGATTATGCACAAAACGAAAAGTTTCTGCATTTCACTCAATTCTAATCACTTGCTATTAGACAGATAACTGTCACAAAATTTATCAGTGCGCATGGGAGCCACACTCAGCTATATTCATGTAATAATAGAGGGGAAAACAGTATTTTCCTCATTTCTTAGAACAAAAGTAGTAGCTCTGAATTGCAAGGTTATTTACTCTCCCACAAGGTAACTCTGTACTAACCTTGCTGAACCAGAGCAAGCTGGAACAAGAACAGAGCCAGCAAAACTACTGATAGACAGTGAGATCCACCCAGCGTAAGAAGATCGACACTCCCCTTTCACTGCAGTGCTGAGCGGTTCCTGCAGCCCCAGGATTGCAGCGACTGCTGTTGGGGAATGATGGGCAGCAGCCAAATCCCAGCATGAGAGATCGCCTTCCTTAAACACTTTGGGTTTCCTTTTAAGGGGCTGGGGACGGGCCATAGTTTGAGTTTGTCATCTCATCTCCTGATTGCTTTGGTTGGAGGGAGAGAGAAGCTTTTAACCCTGATCATTTCTGCCCCTTTTTCTGAGTGACAGCTGGAGCAATTGGAGATTGACAGCATGGTTTCTCTAAAGGAGCCTGTTACTCAGTTTTGGAAATCAGCCACTGCCCATTTCCTCAAAGGAGCTCTCTACCTGATCCATCCTCAATGTCCTGTCTGTACTCTGAAGTGTAAATGTCCCATCTTTTGAACATAACTGCCAATACCAATCATAAAAAAAAAAAAAAAAAAAAAAAAAAAAAAAAAAAAAAAAAGTTGAATTATGTTTAATAGACCTTGGCACCTCCACACCTCCATATTTACTTTGTGGTTTCTGAAATTCTTTACAAAGTTATTGGAGTATGATCATCATCTTTCTCATTCTAAAAACAGGAGGGAGAAAAAAAAAAAAGAAAGAAAAATTATGGAGGCCAGACTGATAATCCCTTCCAGTTAAGTAAGTTTACAGTCCTTAGTGTGGTGTGTGTTTTGTTTGTGTTTTGTTTGTAGGTGTTTTTTTTGAGTAAAATGAAAAACAGATTCCCCTCCCTCCCCTCACAGTATTTTAATGCCAGTGGCTGCTTGGCTGACGTAGTTGGCTGGCTGTGACTGTCATGCAGGAACTGTGTGCGGTAGAAGCCTCTCTGATTACCTGGGTTGCCGGAGCAGCAAGCATGTCCAGGCCCCATGTACGTAGGCCCCATTGCCTATGGGCGAGCCCCATGCACACAGGCAGCCCTAGCTGAGTTTTAGTTTGTGTTTCCCACTGAAACCACAGAAAGATTTTGTTCAGTTTTTCTTCCCCGTTTAGTCAGCCAGATAGCTCCCCCAAAGCCGCTTATGTGCTAGGAGCACCATATTTATGGGCGTGTTTTTATTTACTAACAAAGCATGTAGTCCATTATGTGCCTGATGAAATAAATCGACAAAATAAATTTAGGTGGCCCTGTGTGTGCAGGGGGGTTGGACTAGATGATTTCTAAAGATCCCTTTCAACCTTAAGGATTCTATGATTTTATAAAACACCATTCTCTGCTATGACCTGTCTGCCAGTGACATTACTGAATGAACCCTTCTAGTTGTACTACCTGGGCATTGGTTGATTTTTTTTTTTTTTTTTCTTTCAAATAGTATAATTTCCTTCCAATAAAGAGAGAACAGTAGGGGGCAAATTTCTCATAGCACGTTTTCCATAGGAGGGTGAATTTCGTCGTTTTCTACGGCTGGGTCCTGCCAGACTTCTCTCTGGCACAGCTTCCCTGAGCAGACCCTCTGCTGAGGCCAGCAGCTGTTGCCTTTCTTGTTAGCTGCTGGGAGGATATTAAATGTTCTCCCTCTCCCTAAATGTTAGCTGCACAGTCAGACAGCTAGTGACTGGGGGTGGTAGCCAAAGGGATGAAAGGAGGCCCTGCTAATAGGGGCAGTGGGCATCTGCAGGTCTTTAGGAAAACTTGGCCAAACCTTTTTCTAGTAATTGCAGGGATTATCTGGAAATCAATAATAAAGATAGCAATTAGGAGGAGAAAAAAAAAAAAAAAAAAAAAAAAAAAAAAAAAAAAAAACACCCATCATCAAGGGAAGCCAAACTTCGAAAGTACTGTATTGAGAGCAATCACGGTATGGTTTAGTGTAATTGTAAAGCAAACCAGATTGAGGAAAATGGTTTAAAAGTGACCCTTAGCCTGCAGTGGGACTATATGTTCTTTCTTATCATGGCAGAAATATCTTTTTTCTTTAAGTGTAATGACCTATGTGAGTAGCAGTCAGTCTTGACTTCTAGCATCTATAAATACATATGAAATCACTTTAAATGTGAACACTATAGCAAATCTCTGATTTTAACCTTGTTGTACCTTTACTAGTCTGCACTGTGTGTTGTGTCAGTGGAACTTTATCCTTTCACACCAGAAATGACTTTGGCTCATCATCTGCTGCTCAGTGTTCCTCCTAGCAGGTGGTCTATAGAACAATGTAATCTTTTCTCATTGCATTTGAAAATGGTATCTTATTTTCTGTGTGTTTTAACATTTTATTGTTCCAGAGAAGTCATAATTGCTGTTAATACTGAAATCTTACGTTTTCACTACGATGCTTATTAAAATTGGAAGATCAACTGTTGAACCAAACTTCTTAATTATATAACTTAACATTGTCTATGAAAATGAAATTGATTCTTCTAAAGTCCTACCCAGGTTCTATTTCATTCTTTAGGCCAGTAGTGCTTTACTGAGTTTATTTCTTTGTAGTGCGTAAATTTACTGATCTTGAGACTTCTATGTGTGGTACATGAAAAATAAAGGAAATCTGCCACCTAGTAACTAGTGACCCCAAAAATGTATGTATAACCTCATAAATGTCTAACTTCCATAGAGTAAATAGAAGTTTTGGCCCTATAGCTGCTTTGTAAAAAGTTAAATTTGTATTTTGAGGATATGGAAGTTAAGTCACTCCCTCTATCTGTTAGTGAGGATATTAAACAAAATCAGTTCCAGTCTTCCCTTAGCCTAATGTGTTCCACTTTGCCTGTCTCCTAGCTCATTGGTTCTTATCCACTAATGGTATTCTCATTTCTGTTTTTAACTGACTCCTTATATGAAATGATTTCTGAAGTCCAGAGTGGTAGGAAAAGTGATTTTTCTAAATATAAGAAATAAAGTAGGTCTATTTGGCTAGTGAACAACTGGGCTTTTACAAATCCATTCTGCATTTTAATCTCTCTTTTTTTTTTTTTTTTTTTTCTCACTAAACTTGGTATCTTTATTTTTAAAAGCATGTATTTTTAAACTTTGCACATCATCAAAGCTAGGTTAGCAGAACCAGGGTTGACTGAATCATGTTTTCCTTTGCTGCTTCAATATTTGCTTCTGATCACTTGCAACTATCCCCGAGTTATTTTCAGTATTTGCTCCTGCATCTGTAGTTTATATGGTAGTTCCTCTGGAATCCTGCAGTGGAGACTACCTAGCACCTCCCATGTAGAAGCCAGACCTGAAGTCTTTAAGCTTTTACCTGGTAAGTGGTGATCTTTGTGATGCATTTTTGCTGTCTTCACCCATTAATTGCTTAGAACTCTTCAACTATTTCAGATTAAGCTCCTCACACAGCTTCAGGCTCAGTGGTCATGAGGCACTTCTGCAGAGTAGATGCAATTAATCATAGTAATTGTCATGTGCAAATCTTTTCCATACAGCAATTCTAACTTGGGTTGAGATTCCAGAAGCATCATTTCATTTGGCACCTCTTCTGGACACAAGTGTATAGGACCCTTGTGCTGGCAGCAGCAGGTCCACAGAGAAATTTAAGGAAGCAGGTTTTGGATGATGATGCACTGAAGATAGATAGTGCAAAACACTTGTTTTCCTCTCCACAGAAGTGCTTAATTCCTTGTGTTGCTTAGGACTTCAATACTGAAATGTTAAGACTTCATAACATGCAGCAGTTTATGCAGTTTCCAGCCCAGAGTTTCTGCACCAAGCAGAGAAGACTGCTGTAACATGATAAAATCCATACCTGTAGAGATTAGAAATAATAAAGAATGAGATGGAACAAATTAACTAGAATTCCCCTTTTCTGAGGGGAATGTGAGGAAAGACCTCTAGAAGAAAAGGCATTTGGTTGAGTGGCTTTGGTCATACTGGCTCAGACCTAAGGGAAAGGACCTGCGTGTGAAGGGGCTCTGGTGGCTGAAGATGTCAGCGAGAAGAGAAGCTGTCAAAAGTCTGCCTGGACAGGCAGATGTTCCAGCACTGCAGGGGAGCTCCTGCAAACACTCGCCTAGAGACATGTGAGGCCTGTGGGTCTGTCCTTACTGAGCACTCAGAACAGACTTGCTGACTGTAAAAAGTGCACCGAAAGTTCTGAGTTTTGGGTTTTCTCTTTGTTAAAGCACTTTGTACTTAGTAGATGCCATAGAAATGATAAGGTAGGGACACTTCAGCATTCTGAGCTCCAAAATGGTTTCCCTAGTGTACTAGTGCTCATGTTTCCATTGCAAATGTTGCTGCTGCCATTTCTTTTTTAACGTGTGAGCTTATAAGGCAAACCTTTGGCAGGGATGTGGAAAGGGTACAAGTGTCCGAGGATTCAGCTCATATTTCTGAAGTGATGTTTAGTAGCCTTTGCCAATATCAAAACTTACATGCATCTTTATTTTTAGCTCTTCTGGAAACTGCTTTTCATCACTCGTTTTGAGGATGAAGCTGTACATGTAAAATAAGATGATCTAATTACAAAGCCCTCACCAATGCAGAATAGTGCTCATCAGGTATAATGTAGGTACTTTTCATATTCCAGGCCATGTTTTGTACTGAACACCCCACATGATCTGGTGTGCGTAGTTGGCTTTTCTGGGTAAGCTCCTCCAACCTCAAGGGAATCTAAAAATTTTCATTTTTTAAATCAATAGCTCTAAATTAATAGGTTTGAAGGAATCCTCATACCAACCTTCTCTGATCCATGCTGGTATTATTTCAAATGGTAGATAGTACAAGTGAGAAGTGAATCAGGTACACATCCTACAAATGCAGGCAATGTTCAAGCATATGATGTAGTTTCTTCCTGAGTCTACAAAAGGACATCTGTTGCTTAGGGCTTTTGCATAATGCCACACAGTTAAAGCTATTATTTTTTTTCACAGTATTATGTATGGGCAGCTGCAAAGATGGCAAAATTCAGAACCATTCACTGGTGTTAACGTAGTGACTCTAATAACCTGTCAGGTATGGCATTAATAGCAGCCTGTTTTTTATTTAGGTTAAGTTAATTGTACCAGAAGATCTAAAGTTTTCTGAACAAACCTTTCTGTCTAATTCATAATACTTTTCTCGTGTCAATCAGTCTTTATAATGTGGCCAGTTCTAGACAGTTTCATGAGTCTATATTTTAATTTGTACCTGAAAGTGATTTATGAAGAAAATCTTTTACTGATTTTACTGAGAGAAAAGCACCTCTGTGGAAAGTAAATATTATGGTTCCATGAGACAGATACTGGATTTCATTATTACTGTTCTGATGAAAATCTTTATTGATCTTCTGCTATTTCTGTTTTAACTGAAGACAAACTGTGCACTTTCTACTCAGAAGAATCTCAGGGAAAAAAAAAAAAGGCCTACTTGAAAATACAAACACAAGAAAGGTAAAGCTAAAATTTTTTGCCATTAGGCTAATTATTATTGAATCATCGTTGACAAACCTGGTCTCTGAGTTTTTCTGAGTAATCATAAGCATGGACACTGGCATTCTGATATAGCTACATTTGAAAAATAGTTCTTTTCATTTCAAGCTGCCAATTCTAATCTTTACCAGTAAAAACTGTGATTTATAAAATCTTTAAGGCAAATTTGAGGGTGGTTTGTCATAAAAAGGAAGAATTTATAAAAATTCTTATTAATTCTGCTTATTTCACTTTGTTTTGCTTCTATGGACCTTCCTTATATGTTATGATATCATAGCATTTTCTTTAAAAATATTGAGTTGTTTTTCCTTTTGCTCTTATACCTGTCATCTATTGATGTAGAAGATACTGACTTTTTGGAAACAAGGGAATATAATTCCCCACATCTATGAAGTGAAAAAAAAATGTTGTTTATTTTTCCATTATTCTTTAAATGCTTCTTTAGAGGAACAGACTGACTATCTATGTCAATATCTGTACAATTCAGTACTTAGAAATTTTCCTTGTTTTTTTGTTGCCTGACACCAGAGCTAGAAAGGCAATAGAACACATTTAACTATTATTTAACTGTGCAGTTGTGCAATTTTGTTTCTTTAGATATAGCAGAATTGATTTGAATTATTAATTTCTGAGAAAGTAATACAATTAAAAATGTGTCCCACAGCTGCAGACTTCCTTTCCTCCTATTCACTTCAGTCTTATTCTCCCCACGAGAGCCATGGATAAAAGCTGCAAAGACCCTGTGCCAATCTTAAATGTTTCCGGAGAGCTTGTAAGGGGGCACAAAATCAGCCTGCCTCATGTGGAGAAGCCACTGGAGAAAGTATCAGGACTTGTTCAAGCTATTCCTGCGGTGGATAAAAGTAAAGTAACAGCTGATCCCAGTCAATTTCTTAGAGCTCACTCAAACAATTTGAATGTGCCTTTTGATAGTGCTAGAGAGTAAGCTCAAAAATCCCTCCAAGTTTGAGTCACCTTTTTCAAAGATTCCCTCAGAAGGACTCACTGCTGAAATGCTACAAGGTCCAGACTGTCCAAACTGCAAAAGAGAAAGAAGGATCTGGAACGAGTATGCCAAATTCATTTTGCAGTCAAAAAAGAGGAGGCCTTGCAAGAAAGGACTGCTGGAAGCTGAGCTGAAAAAGTATGCAGGACGTAGCAGGTTATCTTAAGGCAGAGAGAATGAAATAATCCATTTTTCAAAGGTGAGTCTTCTGCCTTACAGCTTGCGGCAGTTTTTTCGTTTGTCCTCTGTCAGTGTAAATAACAGTGTGTTTCCTGACAAAGGGAATTCTAATCACAGGCATGGCAATGTTCAGCTCTATATGGAGCCATTCATCTCTTCTGGTTGCGGTCTCCAACAACAGCGTCATTCATGAGGACTTCTGAGACAAGGTTAAGTGCCAGGAACATATGATATTAATGTACATAGATTACGTTTGCTGAGCTGCTTTGTTTTGCTTTTTAATGGATACTCTCAAAGAATTAAACATAGTTGTTTGTCAATATTTTCCCTTTTGGAGGACTTTAGTGCTAACAGAAGATTCATTGTTGCTGTTTGGCCTGCTGACCAAACCGGTTACTTGGAATAATACCACCAAGCTTGAATCCTGCTGTAAAACCCATCTTAACACCAGACTAAGACTTACTGTATGAATCTAATCTAACAATTTAAGAGAAAGGACTTCTGGTTACCCACATGTGCATGTCCCAAAGGCAGATCTTGACCCTGCATTTCAAGACCGTTCCTTATTTCTGCAGTTTTTGTCCTTCAGAAATGAAATCCACTTTTTTTTCATAAGCTATTGGAATTACACTCACAAACCTTTTTTTAAAAATCTACACTCCAGTTCCCAAACTCTTTTCTCTAACGATTGTATGTGTTACTGCCTCATGAACTGAAACCCAGCTCTTCTGAAATATTTTAAAAACTGTTTGGCTTTAATGTGGAGTTGATCAACTTGTGAAAGTTGTGTGGAGACATGTGATACCAAGGGACTGAATTCAGTGACCCAGGAGGCTAAGGACTTGCTCCTGCTTTAATGAAAAGAAAGATTAACAGCAGCAACTGTGAGAGGAAGTTTCCAATCCTGACAACTTGGTGGGAATATATAAAAATGAACTGACATTTATGGTGAGCAGATCAGAATCAAATAAATTGGAGGAGAGCAAATGGAAACCACAACAACTGGTAAGTTGTTGGGGGGATGGAGGGAGGAGGTTATTCCTAGCATGATAGTCAGCATTCTGACTATTTAAGAATAGGGAGAATTTCTGTACAGTGCATGAAAACACACTACTGAATAGCAGAACATGAAAAGCAGTTTCTGGTTCCTCCTGTCAAATATCAACTACAACATAAATCAAAGGAGAAGGTTTTTGTGGGAACTGCAGAATCTGGATCAGTTTAGCATATTACCTGTGCAAAGCAGGTTCAAGGAGAAGCAGGTGGAAAGAGAGGCGAGTAGTGTTTAAAAATAATTACTTGAGCTTTGCCCTATTATCTACTAAGGCGTTTTTCTCTTTTTGGGAAATTCAGGAGAAGCAGACACCAAGTGGACAGAAAGACTTCATCTTACAGTTGGAAGTATTTTCGTAAAGACATAAGGATGATAGGTAAAAACCCTCTTTGGTTAAGTGGGACCTCCCGCTCCCTGCTTTGCTATCAGCGGGTTGCCATCTGCTGGATGCCCTCCACAGTGTCCCTGATCCGAGGTTCTTGGAGACTTTCCCTGCATCTGTGTTAACAAACATGGCACACGGAGGGGGTCTGCAAAGGGAAGAAACTGGTGTGACAGCCTGTTTGCTCTGCGTGCATTTCAAGGGTTTTATTTGAGACCAGCCACCCAGGTGCCTGGAATGCATCTTTTGGATAGTCTGAAACAAAAGGGATCCAGTTTGTGCATTTCAAGACTGCTCAGTAACATGCACAGCAACACAAGACTTGGGCCAATTAGAAGATATGCATAAGACATGCACTCCTGACCCAAGCTGAGATGCTGATGTAGAATACCTTTTAATTATTTTCACCTTCTCTATATGTTCTGAAGACTTGGAGGCCAGTTTATTTCTCCTGCAGCTTGTGTGGTGGCCATTGTGCAGGGGATGGCCCTGACAAGAGGGTCTGAGGTGCCACTACTTGCCAGACTGGTATCTGGAAAGCTGCTCTGACCTCCAAGGGTACCAAGCTTCCAGCAAGTGAAGCACAGTGAGCAATACTGCTCGTGAAAGATATGCGTTCTCAGAAAAACCTCCTTAGTAGCACTTCTGCATATGAAAGAGCTTCCTGCCCTTCCAGTAACTCCACTGAGTATGAGGAAGATGGATGAATTTTTGCATGTTATGAATAGAGAAGGCAAAATGCCATTTTCCTGACAACATGTTCTTCTCTCTTTCTCTTCAGAAAGAGAAGAGAATCCTGTTTTCCTGCTCTGTAACTGAGAAGTCCCTGTGCTGATTTCCATAAGTTTGGCATATTAATCCCCTTCTCATTACACAGGGAATTCAGAGCACTTTCACATTTCTCTTCTTTTCCCAGTAGCTGTTAGATATACTCTTGAGGAAAGAACAAGATAAAAGGGGAATATTTGAAATCATAAAACACTTCTAATGACTGGTGGTTAAAATACATTAATTATGCATGTGTACTTAAAAACTCAAAACTCTCTTATTTCTCGATGCTCCAGAAGAATTGTTTATTCAAAAAAGGCATTTTCTAATTATAGACAGGTATCAATTCCTTTATTGACTGAATTGATTCTGTCCTCTGCTAATGTGTCTGCTGTCTTACACCTCCTGATAGGTGACTGATGTATAACTCATTCGTGTTTGATACAGAGGATGAACAAGATAATGCATAGTTTTCCCACATTAGCTAATTTCTGTAGTGGGCAAGAATTTTAGTGTCTTCCTTCTGAAAATGCCCATCTGCAACAATCTTCAGATTTTAAAAGGAACCATGAGACAGGTGTGCATGAAATCCTCGTCTCTCCCATATCTCTTACTAGGACCAGGCCTTCCACCCTACTTTTTCAAATATTTGCTCAGGCTCTTGAGAATGAGCAGAGTACATCTAAGCTGTTCAGAGTGAATGCAGAATGTGTAGTTTATTTTCTCCTTGCCCAGGACAGCTCATTAACTGAAACAGGGGAGTCAAGAGCCTGGCTGGAAGGAACCTCAAATGGGGAAGAGGCACAAACACGGAGGACTGATGTGAAGCAGTGAGCTGCTGCTTGAAAAAGAAGAGTTAAAGTCCCAGCTCAAAAGGACCCAGAAAGAGGAAAAGAAAAAAATCTTCAGTTTGGAAAATGAGAAGGTGCTCAGTAGAGCAAGTGTGGATGTGTCAGTCTACCGCTTTTTTCAGCTCTTAGGCTTAGTCTGAAGTGTGCTGTCTTCGGATCCATGTATGAAAGGTGGCTGTTGCTTTCTTCCTCTACTGGGAAAAGTGAAAAGGGAGGATAGGGCAGGTTTTGCACCACTGAAGTTGAGGGGAAGGGGTTTCCAGTTCATGTCAATGGTATTGGATCAGGCCCAAGCAGAGAGAGAGAGAGCTTCCTATTTTTGTACAGTGAAGAATAACTAGTGGGAACTTACAGAATTCCTGCTAGGAAAGAAGCAAGCAATCATGGTGTGAAATTGGTATTTGCTACAGAGTTGTTGAGAGAAACATGGTGTTGGCGCTGGCAGTGAAGACGTGCACTCCCTGGCAAAACCCTGGAGGACGCGGTTAAGACATCTTAACGTTTCCATGTTCTCCAGGGCTGTGAGTTTGCAAGCCACAACGTTGCTCCCGGGTTAAGGGGAGTGCGTATATATTTTTTTTTCCTCTAGCAAGTCAAATCCTGAGAACTGAATTCTTGGAATTTTCCTCAAGCCAAGGCAGGGCTCTCGCTGGTCATAAGAGTGCTCGGAAATGAGCTGCCAAGTTCTTCTGCCACATGCACCTCCTTCAGTGAGCTATGATCAGGGCCGGATCAGGAGTTGCTCCCTGAGCCTGCGCTACTGAAAAATGTAAGTGTTTGTTGTTGTTGTTGTTGTTGTTGTTGTTTTTTAAGAATTGTTACATGTTCCCATCGAATGACTGTCACTTTCAGCATATACAGGGTGCTCCAGTGCTCTAGGTATCTTCAGAATTGGGCTCTAGGAAAGCCTGTCCCCTTGGACAGCCCTGTTAACTTGCAATAGGTCGCTTGAAATCTGTGGAGATGTTGCAGACATACAGTGAAAACAAAGCCCAAGCTGCTCTAATATGTTTGTATGGGGGTTTCCCAGCTGTGCATGTGGTGAGATAAAGCTCAAAATGAATCATTGTTGTAACAATGAAAAAAATACTGGGGTAAATGTTATTTCCTTTAGAAGGGGTGGGGGGAGAAAGAGACCTATTTTTTTTTTCCCTTAATCTTTCTATTTCATTCTGCCCATGTTTATAGTGTTGAATGCATCTTGATATTATTGTTCTTAGTGCGAGTGGGAAATAAGTGGGTGTTCTGGAGCAAAATATCTAGGATACACAGTCCAAAGAGCCTGTGGTACAGGATGTTCTTAAAGCTCTGTCATAGTTCCCATTTGGAAAGCAACTGTGTGCTTTGGAGGGTGCCTGGTGTACCTGTTCTGCTAGGGTGCTTTTTGCAAAGGGCCTTGATTGCAAAATTTTGCAAATTTTGCAAAATTTGCAAATGGCCTTGATTTCAGTTGCTGAAAGATGTGAGACACTGTCTTTGGCTGTGTTTTTCACTTCATTGATGGTGAGTGAGTGGCAGTGCTTCTGTTTCAGTTTTCCTGCTCTATGTTAGTGAACCCAAGCAGACTCCTCTGACTGCACAAAATCTTATAGTCTCCAGGGAGGCTCTTCTCGCGCTCTGAGCTGATCCTGCTCCCAAAAGAAGGATTTTCCCTCTCCGACGCTGTTCTCATTTCTCCTTTGTGCTTGCACAAGCACTTACATGGCAAGTGAGGGACCTGATCAGGAAGCTAAGTTGAGTGAAAATTTCCAGACATTAGAGAGTTAAACAGATTTGAGGAAGAAGGAAAAATCAAAAATCTCTGTCTCATTCCGTGTTTCTCTCCCCTCCTGCATCTTGATTTTTTTTTTTAAATTTTGTTTTGCTTTTTAGTTCTGCTTGTCTAAATTTCAGTTTTCACTAACATGAGAGGGAAGGCCGACTGCTTTCTCACTCCTTAAAAAAAAAAAAAAAAAAAAAAAAGAATTGCTTGAATTGCTTTGTTGGTCTGAAATGGCCAGGCAGGGCGATGTGGGCAAGCAGAGAGTCCTACTGCACAGCTGCTGAGATGTGACGCTGTCTGCTCCACAGGCAGCACAAAGTTGTATCTCTGCGCATGGTTACGGGAGCAACAAACGCGAACATGGCCTGCATGGCCCAGCTGATGTGTGTGAGGTCTGTAATGAACTCCAGAGGAGGGATTTTCAAAAGGACAGTAAAAATCTGTGCTAGATTTGTGTTGCGAGTCTGAGAATTGAGTAGATCTCTTGCTATCTTTGAGAACTGATTTGTGAGCAGATAGCGAAAAAAAAAAAAAAAAAAAAGAAACACTAGGGATATGCTCTGTTATTGCTGAGACAAATAAAAAAAAAAAAAAAAAAAGAAACACTAGGGATATGCTCTGTTATTGCTGAGACAAATTAACAGCTTGTTGTGCTGCTCATTCCCCCAACCCTTATTACCAGCCATCTGATCTTTCCACACCTTGTGCCCATTCCGATGCTTATCTGATCACTACCTAAGCCCATACCACTCACCAAAAGGTTTTTATTGTTGTTTGGGGTATTTTGATGAGATGATTTCTACTATTTTAGGAAGCTGAGTAGACTTACCGGGTGCTTAGAGGGACTTTTCAATGTGGGCTTTACAACCTTTCAGCCAGGAGAGCTTCCCTCCTGGGACTTGCTCCCCTTTGAGCCAGTTTGTGGTAAGTGGCCAGGACAGATGAGAGGGACTGCTGCGTTTTGTGCAAAGCAAACTCTTAATTCTTCTCAAACTGTTCTCTGAAACTACAGGTTTGTTTTAGAATAAAGTTTTCAGAAGAACTTGATCAGTATGTTCTGCTGCCTCATTTGCTCTTATTTATGCCTTGTGAATGGTATCTACCAGACATGTAAATACACAGAGATAACAATAATTCATCATAAAGTTGTGATTGCTTTTTGTTATTTGCAGGGCACCTGCCTGAAGGAGATAGAGATGAAGGTGATGTAAGAAAGGGAATCTCGTGGTATTGAACTGTGTTGGAATATAACTCGCAACAGAAAAAGGAAAGGAAGTTCATGGGGTTTTTTTGTTTTTGTTTTTTTTCTCTGTGAATCCTGAAAAGATTTATATTCCATGTTTGTATGATATTCTTTAGATATTGTTTTACTGAGATGTTAAGAGAAGTATTAGTAAAAATCATATTCTTTTCGCATCATGAGAACTACTTGGGTCCTGCAAGCTCTTCAGACAAAAACAAAACAAACACAAAAAAACTGCTGTGCAGTCTCTTTGGATCATTTTGAGGTCCCTTTTGAGAAACTATTAGGAATCTCATCTTCAAGGTAATTACTAAGAAAGCAGCCTGTAGACAGACTGCTTGCTTATGCTAATGTTTGGCCTTTCCAGAGGGTTTTTTGCCTGAAGAATTCAAAAGTTTTTGCAGGCATGACATGAGTTTTCTGTGTGAAGACAGAGCACTCGTGAGAGAGGTGTGGAAAGTGCTCTGGGTAGCTCTCAATGTACCCTGAATGCTCTCCACTTAGATTTCCTGTCTCTACAGCTGCCAAGGATAGCAAGGGATGGAAATTCCTTTGGGATGTGTCAACCTGTCCTGAAAAGAGGAGTTATGCAAGTATTAATTTCATAAACACATTCTCCAGGGTATATTTTCTTTTCCTTTAGTGTTCAGCTGAGTGAATTTCACAGGCACATGAGACTGAGGTGGATTGTGTGGAGTCTGGCCCACATTTTAGATTCTTGCTGTCTCTGCATAGGGCGAGGAGGGCCAGACAGTAGCTGTTAAGTACTTTACAGTCTGTGGGGTATCCGAAAGAGAACAAGCTGTTGAATAAACCTGGGTTTTAGTTACTCTATACTAAGCTGAATATTTCCTGATATATTTACTGCCTTACCAGTGCTGAATATTGTCTTGGGTTATGGGTGTTTTCTAGCTATTTTTTTTTTAAACAAATAATTATGTACATAGTTGATACAAAGTGACATAACTGTGTAGTATTCCAGTGCTTTGTAAGTAACTTCAGAACTGAACAAGCTTGGTGGATAGTGTTTTCTTTAATGTGTTAATATTTTAGCACCTCTGGTTTGATAGATAAGAGCAGAAAAGTGTTTGCTTCTGGGGAAGCTGGAAGAACTACAGAAAGCTCTTGAGAAGAATCTTCTGCATGTAGCCTCAGCTGCTCAGGGGAGTGCAGAGATATCAACAGCTTCCCAGCGCAGCCCACTGGATGTTGGGTCAGGTGTGTAGATTGTAGAGGCATCATTGCCTCTGCTCAGGAACATGAACCAGCGCTGAGATGGTTTGTTCTTCTCAGACTGAGAAATTGATACTGTGTGGTTGGTGATCTTGGCTCCTGAAAGGAGCAGCACAGCTTGGTTGTGTGTGAGTTGAAGTATTTTACTATTTTACACACACTCTTGTATTTTGGTGAAGGTGAGGAATGGGCATAAGCAATAACCCCAGCTATTATGCACAGTTAGAGTCCAGATACCCCTCTCAGAAACCTGCACAGGTGATTTGAAGCTGTGAAGGCTATTTCTGTGCAGCACTGATTTGCCTTCCAGACAAGAGAATGAGAAAATTTAAAAAATTTAAATCTTTTAAATTTAATCTTCTGTTCTCATCTAGAGTGAGAATGACTGTGTTCCTGTTAAGAGTTTATATTAATTAGAAGCCACAAGTTCCTTTTTTTTCTTTTTTTTTTTTCCTCCCTCTTTCCTCTCTCCTGAAGTGGCTTGGTAGGTTTATTCTTTAATTCTGACACTAAAGAAAAATGGTTTTGCTGTGTGGAAGGAATTCTGCAATAGTGAAAAACTTTAATTACAAAACATTTCCTTTTCCACCAAAGTGTCTGTTTGCTAAACCAGAAAGTCGTATCAACTTGTTCTCTGCTACTTAATCATTGCAAATACCATTGGAATAAAAAGAATAACTTGGGAATGTCTGTGTCTCTTGCAGGCCTTCCTCCTTGTTGGACTAGCTATGATGGTGCTCTTGGCAATTCCAGTATCTTCAGGGATAAAGGAGTTGCTGGGTTGAACTCAGCAGAGCTTAATCGGAATGAAAAAAACATGAACAGCTGTAAGAACAGATTTTTGTTTGTTTGCCTTTCTATTGAAAAGATTAGGTCTCTTTTATCCTTTCTAGAAAATTTACAGGGGCGTGAAACAAGCAGTACAAAAATGCAAGTTCACTGAAGTCCTTCATGGGAACCATGGACAGCTGTAAGTGTGGAGGGCTGTGTTTGAAAACAGAGCAATGATTTGAATAATTTGGTAAGGGGGTGGCCCATAGCATCTCATAAAGCTGGTGCCGAAAATTTCCTCGGTGGGTTGGCATGTTGTGGTTACCTCCTGCCGCTTGTTGCTCAGCGGCCTGTGCTCTGCCACCAGCCTGCTTGTTGCCAGCCTGCCTGCTGCCCAGTGGTGGTGATCTCCTTGCTGTCCCCCTTGGTAGTCCTAGCTGTTAGGAGCAGGTTTTGAGCTGAACAAATGCAAATAGGCCTGGCTTTAGTCCTACTGACTTCAGTGAATCCACTAGTGCCTGTGGTGCCATTTGTGTGCACTAAATAAAATGTAGTCTTGTTTACTGTCCTAATTATCAAAAAAACCTACAGTATCTCTTGCTTCAGAGAGTCCGTAAACATTGGTATTCCCTGTACATCTGCAGGCATCTACACATGTGGGTGACGACTTTCTTCTATGGCTAATCCTAAAATATTAGGATCGAGTAATGCAACTGGCCCCCACTGAAAGGGTGAAGTCCTGCTTGTTCCTCTCGTCTCCTAACTTCACACCTTGCTTTTGACTGGGCTGTATAAAGGTCTTTAGTGTCTCAGTGAGGAATCTGGAAAACACGGATAAAAAGGAGGGATGGGGGGAGAGGGAGGTGACTCCTGCTGTGGGCACAAGCAAACTCTTGTATTTGCTCAGCTGTCTGTGCAAGGATTTACCTCTCTGATTAAACATCATGTGCTTTCTCTGAGGTAGAGATGTTCTCCCAAGAATAGCCCTGGAGCTGGAGCTTTATTTCTGGTATTTGTGCACACTTAGCTCACTGCTGCTTTAATGATGTTATTCTGTAATGCAAAACTAACATCTAAAACAGTACATTAGGTCCTGCAACTTTGTATGTGTGCAGTTTCCCTTATTCATGTAATCCATTATTTCTCTGCTTTTTCATCTGTTTGCTGGTCTTTTTTAGTACACAGTAGGAAGGGGATTTTTTGGATACTATTACAAGTCTTGGTTCTGATCTGGCATTCCTCAAAGACTTAAACTTTGTATTGAAGGAGGAGACGATCTCGAGTTCTTCTGGAGTTTCCAACAACCTATTTCTGCCCTAAACCAAGAGATAAGCAAAAGATTATGCAACCAGAGACGGAAGACTGGCAATTTCAATGACGATTCATGACATTTCAATTCAAACTCAGCTGGGCAAACTGTTTTACTTCCTGCCATTCTGGAAGCCTAAGAAATCTAAATGAGCAAATGAGACAAATTAATCCCTTCAATATATATATATATTTCCAAAATGTCAAATACTCTTTTTTCCCTCTCCTGTGTTAGGAAGAACTGTTACACTGTATTTAATTCAGACATTTATGGTAACAGTGTACTATTTTTTTCCTCAAATTAGAAAAAGAACGTAACCTGTTTGATGTTATGCTCATCATGTACACCAGAAGATGTTTTCTGGGAGAAGCGGTGCCATGTGTGCGAAGAACACTTGAGAAATGCAGAGTACATTTAGAAGACAGAAACTGAAATATGGAGGCACCCCTTAAAGAAGGGATGTTATCTAGCCAGAGCACAGGACACGGTGTCCACAGTAGCATCTCACTCCCACAGTGGGGCTGGAGTCCAGCCAGATCTTGTGCTTTGGAGTTTGTTTTTTGAAGTTGGTTGCTTTGTTTTGGAACAAGTGTTCAGGCAGCACTTGCATATGAACTCTTTCTTACTAACTTTCCCATCTGAAAATGATATATATTTACAAATTTCTACATCATGTTTCTATTGTTTTGCTGTTAATTATCATATTAAAGTCATAAAAATAAATAATCTGTGACAAACTTTCCTATTAATCCCTACCTTAATGAATGGCTTCCCTGAAACCATAACTTATCAGTTCTGTTCTAATGATCTTCTTCTTTAAAATGCTTCTAACCAAGCATTCTTTTGTGATTCAAATGATTTGCTTCTCCGTATTAACTGCATCAAATAGTTTTGAGCAAAACAGGAAAGTATGACATATTCTAGTCTTCTCTCCTGTGATCTTACTCAGCCTCTTGGTAATATACCAAAGCTTTTCAGGTGTAGTGGAATTTTCATTTTAGGGTTACTGTTTTTTTTTTCTTTTTCTTTAAATATAGTCACTTTCATTTCAGTGCCATCGTCCTATTAAGTTCTTGCCGTTTTTGCCTGCATTTTAAATCACCCTGTTGACCAAAAAGAAGGTCAAATAATTACTTAGTTTTAAGGCCAGTCTACCTGTCATCTCATGAGAATGTGGTGTCCGTGTGCATCAAAAGATGCACAAGCTCTTCCTTGTAATATCACATTTACCTGTGTTCATTAGTACTGTTCATTATTAAGGTAATATGGTAAAAATCAGTGAAAAAGTAAATCTAAATTCTACATAGGTCCTCAAGTCCTCTCTCAAGACCTTTTTTTTTTTTTTTTTTTTAAATACAAAATTAGAGTTTGAAACTGGTATTAATCATTCCACACTTCATAAATAAATAAAAATAATGATAAAAAAAAAAAAACCTCCTAAGCNCCCCTAAAGATATTTTTGTATTTGTTGCTGTCTCTTCTTCTTCAAAGATTACAGTTTTAAAGTAATGGTTATTACTCCCTACCTTGAGAGGTTCAACAGTTATATAAATTATATATGTGCTCTTTTAGAGCACATGCTTGAGTGCTATCTGAACTTAATACATTTGAAAATCCTTCAAGTAGCCTCTGTGGGAGGAAATAAAATCCGAAGCTGCTCTGCCTTCCTTCAAATAAGAAGGTTTTCTAAAGAGACAAGTATGTTTTATGTGACTATCAATGCACTAACACACTCTCAGCTTTTGTACTGCTGAAGAGCTGTCCAGCCATGAGGCTGTACGGTGGCCTTGTGGGGCGTAACTGGAGATGGTAAATGATGGTTTTCACTGTGGAGTAATGATTATTATTTTCACGTATGATACATATAAAAGGGATATTTTATTTAAATACAAAATTAGAGTTTGAAACTGGTATTAATCATTCCACACTTCATAAATAAATAAAAATATTGATAAAAAAAAAAACCTCCTAAGCAGTAGTGCACAATTTCTCAAAGTCTGGAGGACCATGAATAGTGGCAGATGTAGCTGGTGTTCTTCCATACAATGTAGAAGAAGATTATAAGAAATCCCTACTGTTAGTCATTTCAGATGCCTTTGCAAACTTGGTAGTTTTAACAAAAACAGTGTTTTCTACTATTCAGTGTGTGTGTTTTGAGACCCTGTGTAATGTAACATTTTACTCTGTTCTCTACTGAGCCCAGAAAACTTGTCTGAAATCCTTAATAGCTATCTGTTACTATATATATTGTTTTATTTTCTGTCCTAGTATTGCAAGTGACATGGTTAGCAGGAAAGCAAAGAACAGGGCTGAAAAAGCCTCTGTTTGCTTTTCCTTTTTGTTGTTGTTGTATACTAGCTGCAGTTTGGAGTAGCAGGTGAAGAAAAGTAAAACTCTTCCTTACCATACCTTTATGCAGATATCTACAGTTGCTGGTTGCACCTTTATCCTGATATAATAATTTTCTCTTTTTACAGTATCTGTTTACTGTCTCAAAGAAATTTGAAAATTAATGTCAGTATTTGTCATTATGTTATACAGAATTATTTTTACACGACCATAGGAATTGCTCTTCAAAACCGATTGGTGTTAAAAAAAATTTGGAGCTTGGTTATGTTCTAAGGGGTTTCAGCCAAGAATGCACCGAAGGACCTAATTTTTGTAGCTGCTACTGGTGTATCCTGAAGGAGCACAGACAAAGCAGCAAACCACTTGTTAAGGAACACTGTAACTTGAAGGAACTGCCTGAAACTGGTCAAAACTGAATGATGAGACTGAATAGAGCACCCTGAGCCAAAACGGGACCAAACCTAGAAGGAAGCTTCATCGAAAGGACACAAAGATGAGCACCAGGGGTCCCAAAAGATCCCCAGGGCCCACATGGGTGGGGGTGGGACATGCTGTGATTAGTTCCAGGAAACAGAATGATTAGGTATGATCATTCTGGGAAATTCAATACCTATGTATGTAACAGCGAGATATAAGCTGTGGCTAACGTAACACAGGGGGTACATGATAGGTGGAGTGACCCCCTGCGCATCCCGCACTGCAGTAAAGAGAATGCTGCCTTCTTAATGCTACATTGGTGTTAAGAGGGTCATCCCCAGTTTTGGTGACAGATAAACGCTAGTATAAAATTTGCAGTGTGTAGTGTATCTTCTTAAGAATAAGTTCTACTCACTTTTCCTACTGCATTCATTTCTAAGCATTAAAAAGTTCTGTGGAAGTTTAATTAAGGGACTCCTCTCAGGGTATTCTGGACATTTTATTTCTGTTCTATAGGGACAGCCCTTAGCAACTGAGATCCTGTTAATATTTTAGCTAGACAAAGTAGTCTAGCAGATCTAACAGCTTCCTTCCTGGAAAAGCTGTGCTCCCTGTGCTTTTCTGGTGCTGGCGCTCTTCTGACCCATCACCGTGTTTATCTGATTTAAACACGCAGAGGCTGAACCCCATGTACTGGAGGTGGAGGGAGGAAACAAATAGACTAATTTGGTCACTTCTTCTGACTACACAAGTTGTTCTCCTTGTGCCAGCTCTCCAATAACACTCGAGGTCTTACATGTGAACTCCTCCTGTCACTTTGTTGCTATTGTAGGAGATATTACCAGAACAGATCATAGAAATTCGGAAATGCTTGAGATGAGATTGCAAATTATTCCGTTAACATCTCATCTGGTTTTGCCAGCATACAGAAAAAGTTGGACATGTTAAAACCTTAGTACTTACCATCACAGTATGTAAGACATTATTTGTAAACAGTATCTGCTGTTCATTTATAGATGGAGGTATACTAATATCATGAAACTCTAGAATAAAAAAAAGGTAAATACAAAGGTAACCAAGGAAATTTCTTGATGGAAATGCATAACTTCATCTTTCTTACTGGAAAATAGACACAAGTTCTGTCCTGGAAGGACTGTAGGTTAAGAGCTTTAAATTCTCAAAACTTGGTATCATTATCCAAAACCCATGCTTTCCTTTGTTATTAATTTCACTGCCAGCAATGAAATGTGTGTTTGGGCCTCAGCCTTCCTATCTTCCTTTCAGTCCCCTTCATCATCACCAGCTTTTTCTTCTGAATCATCATTTTCATAGTCCTCATCATCATACCTGAAGGCATCCTGAGCCTCAGGATCAGACTGATCCTCTTCCTGCTCACCAGGATGGTCAGACTGAGAGCTGGATCTTTCCCCATGCTCATCCTCTTCTTCCTCTTCACAGCCCTGGTCAGAGTGGGGGCTGGCGCTGGCCTCCCTGTCATGGCAAATCTGGTGAGCATGAAGGCTGCCTCTTGCCTCCTCCTCCTCCTCGCTGGAGTGGTCATCCTGCGTGGAGGCTCTGACCACTTTTCTCTTCTCTTCCTCCTCCTCGGTGCAGGACTGCTCAGATCGGGGACTGCTGGCTGCTGCCTCTTCAAGGGATTTGCTTTCTCCGGCTAAATCTTTGGTGATTCTGAAAAGATAATTTGTATGTGGGATTTCTTTTTCCAGGTGAGATTTTTTTTTTTTTTTTCACGGTACTTTTTAAAGGAATACTACTTTTGTGTAATCTAGCATAAATCCTGGTAGACTTCTATTTCTTTCTATAGCATAATGTTGAAAAAAAAAAAGTATTTTTTTTTTAAAAAGGCATATTTTAAAAATGCAGCAAAGGTAATACGGAATGAACCAAGACTTACTAGTGAAGTATGCAATGGCAAAAAAAAAAAAAAAAAAGGAAAGGAAAAGTCTTTGGTAACCCCTACCTTTTCTTAAAACTAGCCAAGGTTTTAAAATCTCCAGCATTGCGGTGTTCTATCAAACTCGTTGCTTGCCCTTTCCTTGAAACAAACTCTGTGCATATCCCGAGTTCTCTCAGAGTGTTAGAATAATGCTTTTCTGCAGCTATTCTTGCATTTATCTGTAGGGAGAAAAAAAAAATATTACCTAGATGCATTAAATGCCTGGCTTTTTGATACTTTTGTTTAGATAACTAATGCTTTGTTTAATTGCATGTAGCAGGTTAAACGATTATTCTCTGCAGATAAGAAAGGCAAAACAATACTCAAATTTTTTATACTGATTTTGCCTCCTTTGTACTAGGTTTTGTCCACTTTGCTTCCTGCCCCCATTGGCTAATTAAAAGCTATATTATTTACATATAATGCATGTGTGTGCATATATAAATTGTATATACATACATATACAGAGTAAGTGAACATATATTGTGTCTGTGTAGCATAGTGTATATCAGTATATAAAATGATAAAACCATCTAACTTTATAGTAGGCACAAAGTAGGCACAAAGAATCCTTGAGTTCACCTGTACCTGTTCACCTTTTCTCTCAACTTACAACTCACATTTTTGCTCTAATATTTTGTTGTATTTAGAGCTACTCACATTGTAAGTGAATCAGACAGGATGGGGTGTTTTCCTTCAAGACAAAAGCATGCAAAGAAATCTTTTTTTTTTTTGTGCCAGTGTTTGCAATGGTGGCCTCTTAAAAGACTAAATGACTATCACAGCTTTTTCTGAACCTCACACTTGACAGTGCTATTCACATGCTACACTTAACAGTATTCCTCATTTGCTTGGGCAAGCCATTAGCTGGTGTTCAGGTCAACAAGCATCAGAGACTTATGCATGGCACATGTCAAAAAAAAGCCCTAAGTCTTTATGCTGTTTAGGTACATTTTATGCAGAGGTGTGAGATATGAATTAGATATGAATTATTTTGTGTAATGGAAAAAAAATCTGGCAATTTCAGTGCTTGTATTGGTAGCTTTTGCTTAATGTAAACAAAAAAAATTCTAAATAGGTACTCTTTGCCAGCTCTTACAATAATAGAGTTATTTAGTAAAAAGATATAACAAATTATCTTCAAGTCTGTGTTATAAGTTGCTTGCAACAAGAGAGAGCTATTGGAAAAATAAAGACTCGGGTCAAAGGGAGAAGATGACAAGTTACAATTTCTTGCAACTCCAGTATTAGAGTTCACTATTAAAGTACACTCGGTATTAAAAAACAAAGGCACTGCATCACAACTAGAATAGTTGGTTTTTGAGAGAAAAAAAAGTCATGCCTACAAGAGCCATCTCAGTCCTCTGTGCAAGCCAGCTATGAAAGCGTGGCCACAGATAATAGTAATATTTCTATGGAGACATGGCAATAGAGATTAAAGTGGGCAATTACTACTCTTTAAAATATTCTTCAAATATCTTCTAAAAATGTTTGACTAGTACTACAAATGTTTTAGGCATCATTTGAAGATAACATTAAGATGTAATTCAAGACAACCTGAGTGGCTCTTTCAAAAAGCAATGGCCTTTGGTTTACTCGTTCTTCCATTTCTTGCAATTCTTGCAAATACTCTTGCATTCTCTGCTTCTCATAATTCCTAAGAGAAATATAGTACATTATACTGATTATTACTTTATAATACAGAAGTAATTTCCTACAACAGCTAAGATTTAATTGCTTGTGACAAACTAAATATTGTCCTACTTAGAAATACATAAAGGATACATTATTTTATGTTGGTTACCAAGTCTGAGAAAAATTGTCTCATTTCACAGTAACTGCTTGCCTGGAAGCGCTGAACAAAACTAGCTCAGAACTAGCCACTTTGCATCTGCAGAGAAAGGTCCTTGCTAACAGGATTAAATATAAGGGTCTTTCTGAGTCTGGATTAAGAATTCTTAAGTTTTTCCTTAAATGCTGAATTGACAAAAATTCCAGTTGTTCTAAGCAAAGTGAAGCTTCAAAGGATTGCTAAAAATAGCATACACCATAATGTGATATCATAAAGAAAAAAAAAAAAAACATAAATTTGTGCTTAATGAGAAGAATCCTTTGCTACTTGAAGAGTGTAACCTGCGAGCAGGGTTGCTATTTTTTTCCTAGCTGGCTCTTCTGGTCCAGTCAATACAGCAGGATGACTAAGCTGTTGATTCATCAACTTAAATCATACCTTAGCTTGTTGTAAGCATTACATAATCCAGGTAATATGGATGTAGTCCTCCTGGTGTGTGAGGAGGACCCTGACTAGGCAGGCTTGATTTGGATCCAGTAAGGCTTTTGTCTTTACCATAGCACTATACTTTTTTGCTATTTACTTGCAGATGCAGTTCAATGCCTCAGTTGTAGCATGGCTCATCTGATCAGGCCCCATGGAAATGCATGGAGCCAGCTGTGGTTGCACCTAAGCTAATAAATCTTGTGCAGGTGGAGTAGTGGGAGATGCAGGAGAGGCCATGTCGAGCACTGCTGCGTGAAGCAGCACAGCACTCGCCGCTCATTAGCTTGTGTTGGAAGTGACTCCCTTTCTGGGCAGGCCCTGGCAGTCACACAGCTGTGTTTGCCACACAGTTAATAAATCTAACTGGTCCGAGGTGCCTCTGCACTGGCCCAGCTCTGGCATTACTAAGTCAAAGATATTTAAGGGTAAGTGCAAGCGTGTGGGAATAAGTAGGGTACATTACACGCGTATGTCTCTCCTTTCACCTACCATTTTCTGAGTTTCTGCAATATTTGCAGAAATTGCAGTGTTTTAAGGCAATTTTCCACCAAGCTGAAGGAGTGAACATCACTGTTATTTGCTAGTTCTCAGAAGGATTTCTACAAATCCAATTATCTGTTAGAAGAGCACTTATATTAATATACCTTATTATCCAGCCTATGATGCAATAAGCATTTATCAAGTTAAGCCCTTATACCAGCTTTTATGTATCAGCACTAGGGAAGCAGACTTGCTGTGTAGTAGCATAATTACATGTGCAAACAAGAATTAAACATAAGTGCTTTACAATACTAAAAAAATCTACTTAAGCTGAATACCAAAAGGTGAAGTTTGCTACTGAATGAACTCAAATCAAACCTGCAAACATTCTCATTGTCTCTCTCAACTCTCCACCTCGCTATTGTAACTCAAATTCAGTTCTGCATCTCTCCTAGTCAGTAGATCATCCTGTGCCCAAGGAGACCCTGTCCAGATGGAAATGTTTCCAGGTGCCGCATCCAGCTCTTGCTGTGAACCTGTTGGTATGGGGCAAAACCAGTTGTGCTAGAGCTCTGGGCTCAGGCAAACTGCCACAAAACCACCACTGCTCTTGTCATGCACCTCTCCCACTGCTCATCTGCTCCCTAGGACCCTGCTTCAGCCCCGTTGCTTCGAAGACTGTTGCTGCTTCCTCCTCGTGCTTTGGCTTCAGCTGCCTGAGGAAGGTTGCAGGTATCCTGGTGTCCTGAAGGTATCCTGGCTAGGCATGGTCTGTCCCACGGCCATGGAGAATGCTCATTGCAGCGGTGTTCTGATACCCTTGCTTGCATTGCTTGGCCACTACACTTCATGCTTTTAGTGCATGAGACTGTGTGCTTCTGTTTATGCTGGTGGTTCTATTTCTGGTCACACTGCAGCAATACTGGTGGTGAATAACTGTTAGGAGGTTTGGTGGTGAAACACTACGTAGTATTGTCTGGCAGAAGGTGCTGCAGCACTTCAGCAAATTTGCTCATTACAGCCAGAGTGTAAAGACTGTTAAAAAAATAGTGGTTTTATTGCTATTTTAACTATACTTATATATAACTATTCCTCTTTTAACTCAAAAGCAAGAAGAGACCCATATAAAGCAAAGGAGAGTACGGAACCTCACTGTTACCTGTAAATTCTCAGCCACAAAAACAGCCCTGGCCTCCAGCCTCTCTTTAGAGAGATCTCTGAACCACCTCTACCTCAGACAATACTCTGAACACCTTCCTTAAAATGTAGTACGTTAACGTAAAGGTTACCAGTATAAGCTATGAATCTTATAGTCAGGCATATCTCCCAATCAGTAACCCTACATGATGAGGCCTCCTGGTGATGTTTTGCCCTGTGGTGCAGGCACTGCCTCTTCTCCTGTTATCCATGGGCTGCCCGTGTGTGAAACACCAGAGCTGTTAGTGCCTGTTAGTGCCCCTCTCACCTCCATGAAACTGTGCCCTAGGTAGAGGACAGTACTACAGCGCAAACAGGCTCCAAAAGCTTAGAAAGCTCACTAAAGGTTCATTTGTAATGCTGCTTCCAGCACCAATTATAAACAGGAGCAGAAATACTAAGTTAGATACATGCCCAAGGTCAAGCAGCAGCTCTGCACTTGGCTGCAGCTTCCTCAGACCTTAATCTATCTATTTACTGCTACCCTACAGCACATTTAAGTAGGCTCTGATGTTTTTTTTCCTATATGCCACCCTTCTCAATCACTTAAAAACATGTGTTCCTATCTCTACTAAAGGTAACTTTAGATCTCATCCCTCTTGAGGACCATCAGCATCCTGGTTAGCAGTTAATATATGTGCTGAAGTTGTAATCTGTTACTGCTCTTCTTGCTCCTCTTAAGTGGGAAAGCACCAGGACAGAGAAGTGAAGCATTCCCTACATGAGGAGTAGTAAGACAGGAGCAAAGTTGTACCACTGTCTATCAGTCTGAAGTGCAAGGATGGTTTGTAACTAGGCTGTCATTCCTCCTCCTGATTTTTTTAAACTGATTTCCCTTTTCAGTTGGTATGTCAATTTAGCAAAAAAAGGAGTCTCTTGTTAGCTGACTTCTCATTATATAAGGGGAAACACATAGATTAAAAGCACTACAATGGGCAACAGATTCCCAGTGGAAATACTAAATTTGGCCTTTTTTTTTTTTTTAAACTAGTTTCTTATACAGTGTATAATTTATCAAATGTGTAATTACGTAAACTTAGACTACACCAGATTTTACATTGTATGTTTAGCCTACAGCTTACAGTGAGAGGTTCAGGATTTGGGGGAATGCAACAAAATACCTGAATGTTTTTAATTTGGATTTAGACATCTGAGCTAGGCTCTGATGTGGGTCATTGGCCTCAGCCCGGGTTGTTATAATTTTCTGCAGTTTTCTTGCTCTTTGTTTCTGCTTTGTTCTGTTCCGTTTTTGTTCTTCTTCCAGTTTTCTCTTTTCCTGAAGTGAATTCCTGGGTGGAAAAATAAACTACGGCTGAACTCATTTTAAGGCAAGAACAAGACTTCAAAAGAAATTTGGCAAAGAAAATTCAAAAGAGAAAAGCAGGGTGAAAACAGGATTGGGATGAAAGGGCAGAAGATACAACCTATTTTAAATTATTCAGGCATATACTGGGAAACAGCAGGCATTTGTCCATTTCCTATGGACGTTTTAAGAAAAATGCTCTACTATTTCTGTAAAAGCCATAAATACTAAATAAGTCTTTTATTTAACCCTATATAATAATTACATCCTTATATTGCTCCTATATTTGCTGCATAGAAGAATTAACTACATATTTAGAAGTACAAAGAAAAAGGTCTACTCTCTATTTTGTAAATACTCTTAAGTATTTACAAAGTGCAGTGCATCATGTAAGGGGTCACCTTATGGCTTGTAGCCGTCTTTTTGTGGATTCTGTGATTTTGGGTGATTTAGATTCTCCAAATCTTGAGCGAAGTGAATTTGCTCTTGAAGGCTTACGTCTTGGAGAGGCATATGGCCAGCGAGTTTCCTTCAATTTTTCTTCATCCTCTTGAATGTCCTTCAAAATCTTCCCTTTGTTTGAGGGAATATATGGAGTTCGAAGATCGAAAGGTTCACAGACTGTGATGTGTTTTACTTGTTTTTGTTGCAGGAGCCGTTTCTGAAATTTTTGGTGTAGTACTTCAAAATTGGGAACGTGTGACTTGATCCTGGGTTTGTGTTCGGTTTCCTTTGGCTCAAGGCATTTGTGTTTCTTCTTTTTACCAACGTCTTTAATAGCCAGCCTGCTGCTGGGTAGAGATGAATTACGTAGCAGCTCCTCAGCTCTCATTTTGATCCTTATTTCCCTGTAAAGCTCTTCCTCCTTTAACTTGTCATTAACAGCTGAACTGTAAACACACTTAGGAACTGGTTTTGCCTTGAAGAGTTTCATTTTCTTTTCAGGCACAGAAAGGTCTTTCAATTGCATTTTCCTAATTTCATTCTTTTGCTTCTCTCTTTCAATGAACTTAAACGGCTTCTGAGAAGCCAAAAGCAGAAGCTTGCTTCTCTCTTTCACAGATTTCCTGCGTTCTTCATTTTGCTCCACAATTTCACGGTAGAGCGGAAGGAAAACGGATGCTGGCACTGGGTTGGCTCGGAACTTTTTTTGACATTCTGCCTCTTCCTCAAGTCGCTTCTTCAGTAAGTTATTTTCCATTTCAAGCTGTGACTTTGATTTGACATTCTGTTCTTTCTTCCTAGCTTCCCTAATAGTCATCTGGAAAGGCTTGGGCACAGTGACTTTTGGGGACCATGCCTTCTGCTGCTTCCGCATCGCTCGGAGCACTGGTGAGCTCGGGAGGCTACGCTTGGTGCGGGGGACATAGTCTTCCACAGAAAACCCATCCCACATTTTTTCTATCTGTTGCTTAGCAAATGCTGATGATCCAGTTTCACTACCATTTTCTTCAAACATTAATTCTCTGTCAGACTCATCAGATATATTTGAACCTATGGGATAATTTAAATCAGACTCAGAAAAGGATCTGTGCAAAATTAGAGGCTGATATGAGCTCTTCTTCCAAGTTGACCTGTTTTAAAAAAAAAAAAAAAAAAAAAGGGTTTGAGTCAAGTTCAAGAGACACTCATGCAAAGCCAGTGACTTCCACTTCCAATGTCATCAAGAAAACAAAATGGACAGAGCAGATGGGGAAGAGGAGAGAAGCAAAGGAAAAGAGAAGGGGTTGGGGCATTCACGAAAGATCATACTTTTAAAGAAATTTAGATTATCAACAAATCAGCATTCCTTAAAGAAAGGCACCATGCTTTACTAAACAAGTTGCCTGGTTTCAGCTTCATACACACTGTAAATCTCACAGCTCACTAGCAAGGATTTTATCTGCTTATAGGAAATGGTGAGAGAAACTTGTGATATTCAGGAAAAAAAAAAAAGAAAAAGAAAAAAGCCTTACTT
>VZSV01000071.1:1034322-1093360 GCA_013398735.1 Nothocercus julius
AGTTTTAAGTTTAAAGATAAGCTGCTGCATACATCCAGGTTAAGAGCTGTGGATTGGGGACCTTTTCTACTCTTAACCTGTTTTTTTTTTTTTTTATTTAAAAAAGTCTTCAAAAGCACATCCTGAATGACCATTGGGATCCCTAACCTATTCTTAGAATACATTAAGCACTGCTGGCAACAATACTAAATCCTAGACGTTTAAAACTAATGTTAAAACTAAATCTGTGCTGTTTGTTACTCAGTAGTTACATATAACTGCTTTTGGCAAAAACAGCCTCTCTAGTGTTGAGAGTTAACTTGGGAATAGAGTTTGTTCCATTACTGGGTGGAGACCCTGGATTTATAATAGGTATATTTGAAGTCGCTGAGCTCAATTTAGGGCCTCTGCGGTTAGTGGCTACCTTGTTACTAATAATTTTGGTCTGGCAGGGTTGCCTGGTCAGAGCTGAGGCTGGGTCTCAGGGCAGAGGTAGCACAAAGGCTTTTCTGAGTGTTGTTTGTGCTAGATTCAAAAGGAGTTGTCTGCTGGTTTAAAGGTTGTTAGCCACTGTCTCCTTTATGTGCCTCATCCTGTCTACTAGGAATTCCTTGCCTAGGGATTGATTTAAGGTTGTTGCGGGGTTTAAGGTATTGTGACAAAAAGCGTGTTTTGCATTGTATTTTATTATTGTTTTGCCTGCTTTAAATTCAGTCAAAGGTAATCCTGCCTCTTGCTTGCTAGTGCCCATGAGTGGTGCGAAGTTTCAGTGGCCTTCAAAGTAGTAGTTTGCGTGGGCAGCCCCAATAAGCAATGTCAGCATTTTTTTTTTTTTTGACCATCTTCTCTACTGCTTGATTCTCTTGCCCAACTGTTGCTTGTCTGGTGTAGATGTAGAATAAAACCTTTTACTACCTGTTTGTGTAGTGTCTTGTAAAACAGAGTCTTAATGCAAGGTAAACTTTGCTAATTCTACCGCACTCTGCTCAGTGGTAACCTTCTCAGCACAAATAAGATCAGGGAATTGTATAGCTGTGATTAGGACAAAATGTGATTTCTAGAAATATTTCCATCTGAGTGCTTTTTTACAAGGTGATAAATACCTGCAGTCTATATCCTTGCTATATCCTATGCTGCTTTATATCAGGTTGGGTGGGAACTTTAATCTCACATAGAGACATTTTTCTTTGTTTCCTGAAGATTACTTGTCTACAGTTCTCAGGGGAGTAGTACCAAAGAGAGGGGGACATCATTTAATCTAATGGCTTTAAGTTTTAAAAACTCTTATTTAGTCTTTTTTTCCTGATAAATCTGAATAGCTTCTGAACATATAATAAATGTAATGATGCTATTTTTTGCTGCAAACACTCCCCAGTGCAGAATATTTTGTACAGTAAGTAGATTATGCAAAGAATAATTAAGTCAGTACCTAGTGCTTATTGAAGGCATGGAAATACGATTTTTTTTTTTTTTTTCTGCCTTGTTTCTTGCGAGGTTGTAGCATTTGGGGTCTTGGCCTCTGGGGGTGCCCTGGTTGAAGCGCCAGTAGGGCAGCTATAGCCGCCGCGGTGCCGCCACCTACAGGAAAAGGTGCTCATCAAGATTTTAGGGATTTTTCTGTGATTTCTCTTTATTTTCTTTTTGATTCTTTTCTGTTCCAAGTGAATCCAAGTCCTGTGTATTGCATGCTTTTTGTTCCTTTTCTGACAATCCCTCCTTTTCTGAAATTCTTTTTTCTCTCTTATGTTCTTAAAAAAAAAAAAAAAAAAAATCTGAGAGAGCTACAGTAAGCAGAGGAAAGGGGTATTCACCTGTTAAAGAAGATTGCAAAAATGAGGTCATATGCTGTGGTAGTGTGTAGGAAAATGCATGAAGTGACATGCATGTGTTATCTGCTCTGTATATGTGCAAGAAGGTAATATTATTCACCACTAAAGTATGACAGTTTTATAGCAGTACAAAATATGATATTGCACTCTGGTTTGAAAAAGAAGAAAAATACTGTATTTAGTAGAAACAGAAGCATACAGTGGCTGACTAAATGCAATTCATGGTAATGCTATTCAGCTAGGATAAATATTGCTTATCATGTGAAAATTTGCTTTGTTCTCATCACTTATCTGTGTTAATTCAAAACAAAAAACAACCACCACCACCAACAAAAAAAAAACAGTTGATCTTTGCCTTTTATTTCTGTAAATGCAAAGAATGTGATCTGATGTCTAGTTCCAAAATCCCAACATTCTACTATGTACTATCTAAAAAAATCTTATTGCTCTGCCAGCCTGACACTGGTAAAGAAAAATGTTTCTTAAGACTAATATTACTGTCTGAGAAAACAAAAAATGCTAAATTGATCTATGAGAACTAAGTGTAATTAGAGACATGGACAGAAACTGTGAATTAACAGTCTATAGGACATGGATTGTTGCTGCTCTTAATTCTCAGCAATTCTGCTCTTTCTGAATAAAACCAAATGGGCTCTTCAGTAACAATGTGGACAGTGGCACAAAGCAAGTCTATTTTTCTATGTATCTAAAGACTGAAGTTCTGATGGAAGTTTTTCCCTTGTTGGACATCAATAGCATCTCTGCAGAGGATTTGTCTGTGGAGAAAGGGTTGAGCAGGACAAATGCAATTTGTGGGAGTTGAATCTTCCTGGAACACTGGGAATAAGTGATACTAATATAGTAATGTTCCCATAAACACTACCAATCCTATGAAGAGTTCTAAAATTTCTCTAAAGGGCCCAGTGACACCAGTGACGGGTTCTCCTGTACCTTGCCTCTGTGATCAATGAAACGTCAGAACATCCCTGACGTGTGTGTCACTTTTTCATATTTTGTTGAAATCATCTGATTTCCAAATATTAATGGGTAAAACAACCAGGTGCACACACATGGGTCCATGGATAGTGTAAGGTAGTAAGTCGTGGTTCTGTAAGGTGCAGTCTGAAGTTCTTCTGTGGAAGAATAAAGTATTTTCACATGCAGTAGTACCTAGAAAACATGATTCCTCCCTCTTCCTCTAGGTGACGGCAGAATACCACCCTTGCTGTAAAGACTTTTTTTTTTTACTGAATATTTCAAAATAATAGTATTATTTGTTGTCCTACTTGATTGCTTTTTAAAGAAGCTGGAATTACTCTTGCCATATATTGCCCCACTTCAGAACAATCTTTGCATACTTTGGCCGATTCATGAAAAGAAAAAGCACCATATGAAGTTTGTTTCTGCGAACAGTAAGCGTGTTCACACTTGTGATAAATATCTCAGTATTTCATAGGTAAAGTGCTAGATGCTTCTTGACAAGCAAGAGCTTGAACCCTCAGGGGCATCCCCATTTCTAACACCAATAAGTGCATTTTTCTGGAGATCATTGTGAAGTTCATTCAGTGCAGCGCTTTCCATGTGAGTGCAGTCGTTTAATTTTGCTTCCTACCATGAAGGGCTGGCGCAGTCTGGGGGCTGATGTGGCTGCCGCTTTCCCAGCAAGGCCATTAAAATCCCCCTGCCCTTTGCAGCCAGCTAGCTGGGGTGCCTCTGAGAAGCACAGGTGAGTTGGGTGAAGGACCCTGTCCTGCTACTGTGCTTGGCTCTCCTATCCATCTGCTTGTGCCACCCCACATGGGGTTCCGGGTGGCTGCTTTTCTAAACAGTGTTGGTGACACTGAAGAGAGGGAAGTCCCTCTCTGTTCCCCCACAGGCAGCAATGTCTTCTGCCCCCTGAAAAGCCTAATTTTTTTTCAGCATCACACTGAGCATTTCTGCTTCCTGGGAGACTCCACAAGACTTGATGACTGGTTTTGAAATGCTGAGCTGGGAGAGGGAACATCAAGCCCCTCTGCCATGTCATTCAGGGGATGTGTTCACATGTACCTTTCACTGTTTCTGTCTTCCTTTGCTTGGACTTGGGCATTATAGAAAGAAGAAAAGAACTGACAAGTGAATGGAAAAGGTTCTCAGGAATGCAGATAGCAATGGGCTTCAGGAGGAAAAGCCAGAAAAAACTTACCCAAGCTGTCAGAAAGCAGGTTTAAATGTTCTATGCATTTTTTTTTTCAAGTTATCTTCCTATCGTGGAGATGAACAGGGTTGAACTGTTGAACAGTTGGTGGATTACTGGTTATCATTTTTTTCTGCTAATAGCTTGGCTTTTATTAGATTTTAAAGGCATTTAAAATATGTAACCCAGTCACTGTGTCACAGGTTTTTGTGGAACTACAGGAAGAGATTTGGTGTTGGGTGTAAATAGGAAGATGGGGAGGAACAAGTGAAGAAGAGCTATGATGGGGGGAGCTTTCTAAATAGGCTTTACTTCAGGAAAAGTTCCGGATTTATTCCCCAGGTGCTCTCCTCGCTGCCCCCATCCCAACAAGCGCTGTGAGAGCAGGGCCAAATGCTTAGTCTGCCAAACCCATAGTAAGGAAACCTCTGAACCAGTTCCTAGTTTTGTTTGTAAAGCAGCAGGAGTGACAGTGTGGCCTTCTGGGTTGGGGTAATGGGAATGACACTGACTAATTTGGGTTGATTTTTCTGCAATTATGCTTGGATTATGTCGAAGCTAGAAAATGTGCTTCAAGGTAATTTTACCCTAGTGATTCTAATATTGCTTGCTTTTTAGTGTTTGCTTTCTAAATTGGTAGGTTCAGCTACAATAATGTGGTGATTCAGTTTTTCTGAAAGTAAATATTAGCATTAAGCTCTAGCAATAAGCAGTGCTTTTCAAAGAAACATTTTATACCCGAATACTTACACTGTAAATATTGCAATTTATCCAAATGATATTTTTACTTTTGTCACTCTCCCTAGTTCTGGGCTGAGGCAGTTATTTAAAAGAAACATGAGATCAGAGTGCAAAGGCAAGGAGGAGGCTTTTTAATCCAAATCAGAATGTGTGAAGTCAGCAGAAAAAAATATAGCTTTTTTACCTTTAAAATTATTTAAGATTTGAGGTATATATACACTAAATTCAAAGAAGGGTGCCTGTGGTCTGTTGAAAATAAGAGGAAAAAGAGAAATGAGAGAAGCACTGATTCCTACAGAGAAGAAAAGACAATGAAGAAGAAAGTCATTACTAAAATAATGGAAATTATTAAGTGGTAATGGGGGGGAGGGGGAAAAAAAAAGAGTTCCCAGCCTAAATCAAGTGTGTGCTTACCACAGGTACCCATAAATACAAATCCTGCTTTGGGTTCTGCTGATGAGGCGTTTACACATCTCATGGGGAAGGGTGGAGCGTGAGTAGGTAGGAGAGGGGCTCTAGCCCTACTGGGCATCTGGGCTTCCTGAAGCCTTGAGGAAACCGGCCTCTTGAAGGTCCCTTTCAGTTGGAGCTAGGGGGACTTAGGTATTTGTCCTTTTCCTAGGACAGGCAGTTTTAAAGAACTGTGGGGGTCTGGCACGGTACATCGGCCTGGGAAAGGGCAGGAGAGACTGGAGAGAGCACTGGCTGGGGGAGCCAGTTTTGATAAACTTGTATCTCCCAATGGAGAAAGATTTGAGAGACTGAGTCAGGAAAGAAATAAATTGTCTGTGAGGTAGTAGCCAGTACCTGGCTTGACAGGAGGTGCTGTTTATGTGGGGAAAACACACCAAGTCACAACCAGCAAGGGATGGATGTGGATTTAGGCAAGATAGGACCATGCAGTCTTTCTGGCTGAGGGTACAGTGTGCTCTTCCTGTCTCTGCCAGATGCTGCTTTTTGGTCTGATCTCAGCTGTGACCCATGTTATACCTCCAGAGTGTATTCAGCAATATAGTACCTGAAGCTGGACTGTAGCAACAGGCCTCAATCCTCTGCTCTTTCCTCTTGCCAGAGAGTAGTGGAAACACAACAGTTTGTTTTGCATGTGTGTGATGCCTCTGCCTCAAGTGCTTTCCTCCCTCTTGTCTTACTGTTTACATTGCAGCTCACCTAATACCTTCGTGCTTTTTTATATAGACAGATCACTTAAGAGCTGCTGTTGAGTGTGCTGCCTGTGCAACATCAGCTCCTGTAACGTCAGAGTTTTCCCTTGTAATGTATTTCCTAGGAAGCAAGGTGCTGGAGTTACTGTGTTTTGTTTGTTATTGGAGCTCTTCTAGGTATGCAAAATTTTTGGTACCGCCTCTGCAGCAGTCCAGAGAAGAACGGATGTTAATCAGCAGTTGGGAGAAAACTCTGCTTACATAGCGCTAAAAAAAAGGTGGTGTGCCCAAAGATCCCATCCCTGAGAGGGAGTGTTAGCTATTGCTGCTGGTGGTGAAAGTAAAAGGCTAATGCAAGGCAGGGTTAAAATGAATATACATGCTTGCAATCTAAGTGATAGGGCATCTTTCCCACACTTTTCTCACTGTCTTAAACACACAGACAAAGGAGTTCGTTCATGTTTTTATTCATCATGGTTGTTACAACCCACCTCAAGTGACTTTTCTCTGATCACTGGTGCTTGTTGAGCAGTGACTTTAGGGGACGCTGTGGAGCAGGTCTTGCTATGTGGCAGCCAAAGTGCAAATGTGGCTTGGGAGAGCCCTATGTCAGAGCTGGTAAAGGAGGGTAGGGATGCGGCCTTGGAGCAACCTGGCCACGGTACGTAAGGTTTTCTGAACTCGCTGGACATGAGAGTCCCTCTCTGTGGGGCTTGAAAAGGGCCATGCAATTTCCGTTGAGCTCCCAGGCTTGCTGTGTTTGTGCAGCTCCATGTAGAGGCTGTGATTAGAAATTACTTTTGCACTGGATTGTGGTGAGAGGAAGCATGTGGGTGCTCCCGCACCCTGGTGTGAGGCACCTGCCATGGGTGGAAGCCCCAGCCATGGCAGCCCACTCACCTGCAGCAGCTCTTTAGTGTTTCTGGAGTCTCCAGTGGCGATCGTGCTGCTCGGCGCTTGCCTGGCTGTATCTCCACGCTGCCAACGCTGCTGTCCTTTTGAGCGAGTGTCACATTGGTGTCCTTTTGTCACTGGTACTCAGTGGTGGCAAATCCTGTTACTCAAAGACCTTCTTCCACCGAGTTTTGTGACTTTCTAGGTAAGTGTTGCAGTGTGTTATAGTTTAGTAAAGAATAGATAGAAGCGTTCTCTCAAATGATGTCCTGTTGCTTTGGACTAGCTCCTAGTTAAACTGGAACAATCTTCTTTATTTCTAGTTGCGGTACCATATCTCAAGTTAATCTTCAGGAATATACATGTTGCTATTCATAAATCTCTTTATTTTGGTCGACTGTGTTTCTGTTTATAGCAATACCAGAGACCCCAGTCAAGGTCTCTGGGAGCTGTGTTGAACAAACACAGGGAAGTATCTGATCCCTGCCCCAGTTTGAAAAACACAAGTCAAAGGCTGAAGGTTCCTGCTCACTTTGAACAAAGTTAAAATATCACTTGTGCCTATTTATTAGAATTTCCAGAAAAAGCAGGGGAAAAAAAGAACAGGCCTGAAATAAATACGAAAAATATGAAATAATGATAAATATGAAAAAAGTCCAAACCAAAAAAGCTCCAGTCTACCAGCAAGTGAAAACAAAAGAGATTTTTTGAAGTGAAAGGTGATGCTGTCCTGATTTCTCCTTTTGCAAATCACTTTGATTGTAAGCTCCAGTCATGGGGTGCAGCCGAGCTCAGCAGCTCAGGATGGGCACAGCAGGAGTTGGCTCTGGGCACCTCTGTGAAGATGTGTTGTTCCCAGCACTGCTGTAGGGAAAGGCCAGGTTTGCGTGAGGGGGCTGCAAGCCCAGGGGGGGAGGATGGTGCCCCCTGCTCCAGGCGCATGCAGAATGAAAACTATCGTGACATCAAATAACACATTTTCCATAATAAAAATTATGCTTTGCTATATACTTAAGTCTCCAAAACAACAAAGTGTTGGAGTTCATTTCTGTGGTTAAACACTGTAGATGATAAACACAAAAGGTCAAGATCCTTAATAAAGAACCAGTCTGTAGATCTTACTCTGTAGCTTTTATTTCCATTAGTAGAGGGAGACATTAAAAATAACTGACAGAGAACAGAAACTCTTTTATACTGTATAGCACCCTTCATTCTTGCAGATCTGGAGGGAATTTACAGGTTGTATCTATACAGCAGCAGAAACATGCAGTTACAGGAACATAAACATAGGGGACTCTGAGTAGCGATAATAAAAGGGAAATATTTGATTAGGAAAAACTCCCCCTCTTGTAAAAACAGCTCTCAGAGCTCTAGTCGCAAGATCTCCCAAAGCTGCTGAAAAACTTGGATTCTCAGCATCTGTTATAATCTTTGTAGCACAAATCAGCACCCAAAGGTACATCTGAAAAATATCTGCATAAATACATTAAAATGTCTGCTGTTAGTGGATGGGATTTCAATTTTTCTAGTCACAGCAACATATGCATTAAAATATTTCATTATTTTGATCTTTGCCTCTGCATGAGGTGAATGATCTTCTTGCTAAAACTATAGATGGAATTGAGGAGTCCATTTAAAATCTGTTATGAAGCAAATGCGAACGTGCTTCCCCCTTCTGTGGGTTACTGACATATTTCAGTCTCCTCGCTACTTGCTCACTGCCTGTAACTGGTACCACAGTAGCACGTAGGAGCCTGTGTTGTGGAGGACATGATATGAAGTCACAATAAAACAATTATCCTTCCCTTAAGGATTCTGCAGGGTCTTGCTCTCCGTATAATTTTGATGTTTCTTCCTGATCTGCAGGTGGACTGAGCAGTTGTGATCACTGGTGTTATTTACTGCGGTTGGATGTGCGCAGTACCATGCAGCTGAGCTCAAGCAGTTCTTTCTTTTGCTCCTTCCAGTAATACTGTCTTTCTGGGTGATACCTTTATATAGGCATTAGAAGAACTCAGACACTGATTTTGTTGACAAGAGTGAAGTTGCTATTTTTCTTGCTTGGATAGGTGAGCCCTGGATTATGGTTACGCACAGACTATCTGTAAGAGCTTCTGGAGGCAGACAGCTGTCAAGACAACATCTCACTGTGTGAAATGTTCGGTAGTCTATTTGTAGGTGACTAGAAAAGGTAACTTTACAAGGTTAGTGTCAAAGTTTGCTGCTACTTAGCACATGAACAAGAGCCCAAAGTCTTCTTTCTGTTCAACTACCTTCATTTTTTTTTTTTTTCCCTGTATTTCTTTCCCTAATAAAGTCTGCTGTTTCCTACTTTTGCTGAAGAACACTTTGAGAGTCTCAGGGAAACACACCAGAGTGATAAAGACAGTGAGTCTGAATGTGTTGAGCATTTGCTAGTTGGTTGTTTGCAGTTTTAAGGGATAATCAAATGCTGGGTTCTTATAAGAGACTAGGTGTGTACCAAATTGCTCACTGGAAGGCTTTTTCTGTGCCTTACACAGACATATAGACAATATAATAGTGGAAATGAGAAAGAGTCCACTTGCTGCAGCCAGAGCAGCGAAGACAGACTTGTAGCTCAGCTTTGTTTTAAACTTGGTGCATGAATTACTTGAAACTTCCTGACTTGCTGTCTGGCTTGATCCTGCTTTGTTTAAAGCAGTCACGCAGATGTGGTAAGTGGTGTATGGTAGTAGGTTATACAGGGTGTACTGCCGTGCTGTGGAATAAATATTGTCCAAGACTACCTGCCCCTCCTCACTGCCTTGGGCATGAAGCATCAGCTGGTAGGTGTGAACAACTGAATTTGGGGCGCACCAGTGTATCTGTACAGAGCTGTCTGTAACCTCAGACACGTCTCTGAGCCGTGGTGGATCTGGAATTTCATCTTCTCTTGAAATGCCAGGACACAAACACTGGGATGCACTCTGGAGCTCACTGCATGGCTTCTGAAGATGCCTGCACGGGTTGTAGTCGCAGGTGGTGTACACCGGTTGCACTGGGGTTTCTGTCGTCTGATCATCATAGTCATAATCATCTACGTAGTGTATCAGCGTCCTGGTGAAGGCAGGATCCGGCTGAGCGTTGGTCTTTGTTGAGTTCAGCTGGGGAAGGTTTGTCTGTGCTGTGCCTTTCTCAGGGCCAGCAGGGAAGGAGGGAATATAGTGGTTGCTGGCATCTGGATCTACTGTTGCTCCAGTCGAATAGTCGCTAGTAGGCTGGTTAAAGAGTCCTTCCAGGGGAAAGCCAGTGTTGGCTGCTGTGAACTCCTTGCCATCTATTCCCATCATGGAGCTAGAGGTTGAGGATGGGCTATGGAGCCCTTCAAGAAAGCCTGGGGAGGCAGATCCTGATGCCAGGGAAGGAAGACTGCTGGTGGGATCAGGAGCTGCCTCCTCCTGGTGGGAGGAGCTGCTGACCTTGGTGAAGATCTGCTTAGCTGACTTGGCTGCAACTGTTCCCATTGCATTCCTCTGAATTAGGGAGCTGCTGGAAGTGCTTTTGGGCAGTGAAGCAGAGTCTGTTGCAGGTGCTACTACAGCAGTGGGAGCAGAGCCTGTTGCTGGTGCTACAGCAGTGGCATTGTAACTGGTAACACTGAAGGCAAAGTCTTTGGGAGGGGGTGTGTTTGCATCTGGCAGTGTGATGTTTCTTTCAGACTGGCATTTATCATGGAGCTCCAGCAAGGAAAAAGATGTTGAAGGCCTGTCCCAGTCTTCTTGGGATGTGTTGCAGAAAGTGTCCGATGCCCTGTAGAAGGGAGAAGTTAGAACAGACAAGTCCTAAAAGAGCATTTCCAGCTCCTTCAAGGCTGCTTGCAGTGGCACTGGGAACTTCCTGTCCAAAAGTAGCCTTTATGTTAAAGGAAATATGAAACCTGGACCAGAGCTAGTTGGTATTGAGGACAGTCCTGTGCTTGACAGATGACCTTCCACAGCACTGTGATCTTAGCTGACTGGCTCTTTGTTTTTTGTAAGCTGCAGGAATATTTTTGCCTGAGGGGAGGCATCCTTTGGTACAAGGGCTGTGAACTTTAGTAAGAGTACTGGGGATTTAGGCAACCTGTCTTAAAGGATCAGATCCTAATGCTACATTAGGAGGGGACGGCATACAGAGGGATGTAACAAAGTCCCCTGGATGCTTAAGCCCCACTGGTTCAAGCGCTGGAGCTGTGCTGTTACTGGACGTGCTTTTAAATGACTGAGCTCAAGTTTGTTCTTCACGCAGGCTTTGCATGTTTTCCAGAGAATTTAAATGTTATGCCCACTCTGATGAGAGACAACCTAATTTCAACGATCTAATTCCCTGCTCTTTCCAGTGTATATAATGTGCCTTCCAGGTGACCTTTCAAAAGGAGGGAAGATCATATACAAGCAAAGTATTTATTTTAACTACATGCTTGCAATTAGTTGCAGAAATACTGGAAAGAATAGGAAAAAAATGGTGAGAAACGGTACTCTCTGCAAAGGGATTTGTTGACTGCCTGCACTGATCTAGGCTTTGGGAATGAGAGCAAGGAAGAAATAATTTTACATGCTGAAGTGCACGTAGTCTTACAGTTCCTGCTCCTGTGCTGGCCACCTAGGCCACCCAGCCAGCTGATGTTTTATCTTGACCTAATAGAGAAATATGAACTAAAAGGGAGAGAAATTGGACTATTTTTGCTTCAGGCAGAATCCATAGCTAATAATACTTCCAAGAGTTCCATGTGTGCCCATCGCATTTGTCCATTTCAAGTATAATTTAGCCATGCTTTGTCGCTAAAGGGCTCTTTATTTTGCATTTCTGCCTTTTGTGGAAAGGGAGACCAGATAAAGAATTTGAACAATCTGGCAGTGAATGTTTTGTCCTCAAACAACTTGCAGCTGTAAGTTGTGGCTTACATGTTGCATCTCCTTGAACATTACTTACATCTGCTTGAAGTCACTTACTTTTGCAGCACAACTTCCTCGTGCTTGGAGAGCAGCCAGGAGAGCCCACAGTCGCATGACAGGGGATTTCCATGTAGGTTGATGATGAGGCTGTCCGATGAATTGATATTCCAAGGACTGAAGGAACTCAGGTTGCAGCTACAAGATGACAAATACAATAATTAGTCAGTAATGGGCTAAATTCCAAGGCCTGGAGTGTGCTTAGTATCCCAGTGCATGTAAGACACAGTGCAATGTTCCCTTTGGCAATAGTAGATTACCAACATCACTGTGCTGCGTTTTAAAGTCCAGCTTAATACCTGCATATCTCTGTAATCTGCACAGTGTAGTTGCTGTATGGTCAAGTGCAAAAAGGGCTTCATTCGTAAGAGGAGAACGCCTCTAGGGACAGCAGCTGAAAAGGGAAAGGTGTCCTGTGGGAGATGGGCTCCTCCTGGCCACCATGCACTGAGACCCACTATGCAGTATCCTTTGCAACTTTTCTCTAGCTTCTCTCTCCCTCTGCTTCCAGTGGCTTGGCTTTCTCTATGCCACTCGTTTTCCTTAGTTAATTGATTGGCTCATAAGCTGTTAAAGTCAAATGACTAAAATAGGAAGATCTCACTTGCCTGCTCCCAGGCAGCATTTTTCTGAGAGGCAATGGCAACTTTTCACGGGGGTGAGCAAAAAAAATAAGACAACTCACTTCTGGAATGAGAGATGCTTCAGATGAGGAGTGTTTTCAAATATCTCTGTCCTCACAAAACCCAGTGAGTGGGAGTCCTGACAGTTCAGCTCTCTGAGATGACTCATGGATGTGGTAAAATCAGTATCGAGGCTTCTTAATCGTGACATCTTTGTCAGGTGAAGTGATCTGAGGTTGAGCAAGTCTCTGGCCCATGCTGGTTCAACTGAAGAAGAAAAGAGGGTTTTAACTGTTCCATAAACAGAGTATTGCTGTGGATTTCTGCCTAAAATTAAGTAGCCAGAACTGTATTGGTCCACTGGCAAATATTACCAAGATACTGCAAAGCAGCACACACACAAATGGTGCTCCCTTCTTGCATCACATACTGAATTTATTAGTAACTTATTGGAACTGTGGATAGGGAACTGTCAGATAAAGTTTTAAATTTATAGAAATGTAAAGTATCTCTATGTTCCCCTGTAGCTATTCTCTGTGGTAAAGAGATAGAGCAAAATGCACAATATCAATATGCCAGCCAATACACCTGTGCAATCACATTCTTATTATATTACCTGCAGACCTGGTGGTGCCATCTTAGAGAAGGCAGAAGAAAAGAAGGAAAGATAAAGAGAAGATCAATAAAGCTAGTCGTAGATAAGGAACAACTTTCCTTAACTTGAGATTAAATGATTGAGGATTTCTCCACTCAGAAGATGGATGAGGAGAGATTACAGAGGTCTACAAAGTTCTGAATGGTGTGAGAAAGACAGATAGTTTCCTATTTCTCCTAAAACAGAAAGAAGGGGATGAGGGGCATAAAACCATGAAGGAACAGGCCTTATACAATAGCACCTTTTCATGCCATGACTAAATTGTGGAACTCACTGTCACAAGATGGATTAGACAAATTCTTGGGGAACATTTGCAGTATCTCTGTTAAACGAGAGCAGAGGTGAAACCTCTAGGTTGGAAGTCCCTAAGCTGTTAGTTACTGGAATCAAGGGACATGCACATGGGAAAAATCTGTGTTTCATCTGTCTTTCTTGTACCCTCTTCCTGAAGTGCAGCTGCTAAGTGCTCTTGCAAAAGGACCCTGCACCAGGGGGAGCTCTGCCCTGACCCAGCCTCGTAGATCTTGTGCTAGTGCCAAGAAATAACCATCAATGAAACCTCACAGGATCCTTTGAAAACTACAGTTTATGAATAAAGCTGGTAGGAAATGTGGCAGAGAAACAGATGAGGTGGCCTTTTAGATAAGGTATCCAGAAAGGGTTTTCCCCTGGGTGAGATGGTAGTGCGGGAGGCAGACGAACGGGCAGCAAGTCTTGGCTCTGCCCAAGACCCAGAGCAGTGGGTAAGAAATCTGGCATCGCTCTACTTTAGCACCCTTAGCTCTACCGTAGTTACAAATGGAGGCCAACAGTGGAGAGAAACAAGCAGGAGATTTGTGCTGTACATGGCCCAGGGCTGGGATGGGTGGTCTCTCTGTGTGGAAGTGTTTAGCCTGTTGTGGATGAGGAGGAAAAAAAATCCCTGCCCTATTTCATTACCTAAAGCAGAGTGTAACTGTGGGGATGGAAAAAGATGGATTTTAGCAGTGTTTCTGAACAGAGCCATTAATTCCTTTGAGGGCTTCCCAAAAACTGGTCTCAAGGCTGCCAGCTGGCCAGTAACAGCCAGTGGGGTGAGGGTGGAGGTGGGGGCGATGATGGGGTGAATGTGCAGCCCTGTTTGGGTGCTGGCGGCTGTCTGCCCTTCCTGTGGAGGCTGCTCTATGTGAGGGCTTCTCCCTGCAGTTACGTGACCTGCTGGAGAGCGTCACGCGCTCCGAGCAGCAGCAGCAGCAGAGGCTGCCCCTGTCCCAGCTGGTGTCTGTCTGTGAGGCAGGGAGCACTAGCTGAGAGCGCAGCAGGTGTCCCAGGGCTGCTGACAGAGCCATCGTCCCACCAAGGCCTCTGTCCCCTCAGCCTGAGCAGGACCGTGCTTGCACTGGGAAATCTAGAGACTTACTTTTCTCAAGAAAGGTCCCGCTCAGATCAAGCACATTGATGATGTTTTCAGGCTTGTTACCAGCCTCTTGGGGAGATGTGCTGATGGAAAAAGCAGACTCCCTGATTCCTTTGCTGTCATCCTGCCCAAGAAGAGTTGCAGAGAGGTTCAGGAATTGTAGCCGAGGGTAACAGGAAAAAGCCAGTGGTTGAATATCCATCAGTGGATTTCCAGCCAGGGACAACCATCTCAGGTTAGGCAGGGAGGAGCTGTGGCATGGCGGCACAGCTGACAGCTTATTAAAGCTTAAGTCCAGGGAATGGAGACTGCGGAGGGCTTCAGATCCCCATCTCACTGCTTGGAGATGGTTCTGCCTCAGCAAGAGGGTGCGCAGTTGTGGGAGGTTTGCGATCTCTGTGCTGTTCAGCTCTTCTAAGAGATTGTTGCTGAGATCCAAGGTTTCCAGGAGCTCCGGTAGACAGGCAGGGAAGACTGCCAGGCTGTTGCTGGTCAGCTGCAGCGTGATCCAGCTGCTGTTCTTCCGATCCTCGCAGGACATGCCGGTGAGGTTAACATTCTGCCAGGAGTCCTCCTGAGCCAGCTGGAAAACAGTGGTGACATCCCTGGATGCTGCAGTCTCTACTCTGCTCACTGGGCCTGGCACTGCGGTCCCCACCAGCAGAGAGAGGATGAGCAAGAGGAGGAACATCCTGCTGCTCTCAGTTAACCTGCAAAATCTGTTTGATTGTTGTTTCAGAGAGGGAAAAACAAAACATCAGCATTAAGAGCTAAATTAAATCTCACCAGGCAGCTACAAGCTATTTAAAAGTAAAACATTTATAAGTGCTTTCCTGTTGCATCCAGACGGTGGAAGTGATAATTAACATCTCTTCTGTAACTAAGCCTAAGTAAACATGAGCCCTTTGGGACAGAAGTATTGTTCAATCTTATTTTAAGTGTGTGTGTAAGTTTTGATCCGGAAAGCAACCAGGTTATGTCACGTATCTGTGAGCACCCGTGTGGCACCTAGAGCAGCACTCCCAAGGAGCAGCAGCACTGGAGGGGAGCTCTTTGTCCCACTGCCCGCGCCACCCCTGTACTGCATGAGGTCCTAGACAAACTGCGGAGGGGGATAATATCACTCAGAAGCCACTGCTCTCACTACAATAGTGTAGGATTTTGTGTTTGTAACTGATTGTGAATTTGCTCTGTGCAAGGCTGTCCGGCCGCACTGTGTCCAGTTTGTCTGTGTCCCTGAGATGAGCTGTCTAACGGGGCAGGCGAGTCAGGGATGCTCAGGGCAAGGAATTTTTTTCCATGAGACTGCCTGTCCAATGCAAATGTATGGATTTAGAGGCAGGGGAACATTTTCAAACATGAACTAAAGGTTGTAGCAGCCCAAATTTTGGCTGAGTTGCAGTGGGACAGGCAGGTAAGAGAACACTTCTCCTCTGTTAGGAAGGGCTTCGCTTCCCTTGGCAGAAGCACAGCAAAAGCCCGGGCACGTCTGGGCATTGCCGGGGCAGCTCTGCCCCGTTCGGGCTGACGGCCACAGCGGCAAGTGGCTGTCGGGATGTGTGGGCTGAGTCACTTCCCACATGGCTCAGCCCCTGTGGCCCCTCTGAGCCCCCCCTCCTCTCCTGACTCGCAGGCAGGGCTGGGACTCTGCTGTGGGTGAGAGCCTCAGATGTGACAGGCACTTGATTTCCAGGGAAACATGGTATTTAAAATACATATTGATCCAAGTGGTCAGGAATGGAGAGTGTGCTCCTGGATCTCGGCCAAAGGCTGGGTACCAAGAGCAGCTTATTCAGTGGTACAGATCCCTCTGTGCTCCTTCCTTCTCCCTCCCCAGTTCTGTCCGTGCAACACTGCAGCCCCCAAAGTGCTTGTCCAGGCTGCTCTGTGAGGTGCGTAATGAGCCCTAGTTGTTATTTTCCCTCTGTGGCACTTCCCCTAGTGCTGGCCTTTGCCCTGTCCCATGCAGACCATGGAGGACATTTAGCCCTTACCTTTTTTAGGAGAGACAAAAAGAGAGACAAAGCTTTTATATTATATTATTATATTTATATTACATGGCTTCAAAAGCATGGAGAAACATATACCTTTGTTTTAAAAATACTTGAGTGACTGAAGATACAAATAAGTATTTTTGAAAAATCTCTAAGACTCCGAAGAGAAACCTAAGTGAATTCCTCTGGGATTTTTTTAAAAAGCCTGAAGACCCATTAACTAAAAAAAAGAGAAAAATATGCTAAATAATTTATCGAGAGCAGGATTTGTGCAGATAATCCATGTCAGAGGAAGGAATCACTGCAGATGTCTTAAGCCCAACGCTAGTGCTTTCCCTGCTGTGCTGTCTTTCCTGCTCTCAAGGCATCATAATGATCATTCCCCATCCAAAAATATGTATCTGAGTGGGAGGTAATTGAACGTTCATGCTGCACGAGGGTCTCAGACTTGTTGCTCTCTGTATTTGGTTATCCATGCCGCTCCTAACAACCTGCTTTTCCCTGACTGGTGCCAAGTATTGCCTAGACCATCCCCTGCAGCTCCCACCCAGGTTTGAGGCAGAAGAGTCTCTTTTGGTGGCCCATGACCTTTCCATGGAATGGAGCCACACAAGAGCGGGGCAGCCCCAGGCCTCCCCGCTGCGGAGCCCCTTCCAGCGCACATGGCGGTGAGCGGAGGGGAGGCGTGCGGCTGCTGGCAGTGGAGCTTAGATTCAGTCTTAGTCCCTTGCTCGAAACCACATCCGCTTGCACGTACCTGCCCGGAGTGCTGGTGCCTCGTGCCTGCCCTCTGTGCGGCTCCAAGCCCCTGCCCTTGGCTTTATGCGCCTCGGTGACTCAGCCGAGGAGCGTGAAATGTCTCTGCTCGGTTCCCGGCTTTCCCTGCTGGCGGCTCTGCCCACAAGCGGAGGCGAGGTTTGTTCCAGGCCTGCTCCCCCGCACGCAGCTTCCCCCTGCCCGAGGGGCGGCTCCAGGCAGCTTTCTGTGCTCCCGAAGTGAGGAGTGGGAGGGCTCCTGTTTCCCAGCACCCGCTCCCCACGCAGGGCTGCTCCTTCCTCTGTGGCCAAGGTGAGGGGTAAAGGGAAAGGTCAGCGGCTCTCGTCCCAACTCTCACGTCTTCCTCAGGCGAGGGGGGAGGAAGGGGAGATTGTGGAATTATTGTGTTTCTTCACTGACAGGTCACAAGGATACAGAGCTAAGGCTCTGTCTGCTGACATGGGCTTCGATAACTCTCTAGACGCCAATAAAAGGTTGGCTTCAAGTGTTTGCATTTCTCTGTAACAGTCTCGCACTTGGGAGTAAGTGCTGGAAATGCTCACACGGGACAGTGGTTCTTAGCAGACCCATCCCTCTGAGGAGGCCCTCGGGAAGTGGCAAAAGCAAAGCTCCCACCTGCCACCCCTGCACTGAGGAATTTCCTTGGCTGATCGCATGTCCCAGGGCACCTGAGGGACTCCCACTCGCCCAGGAGTGCCTGCATGTGAGATCGGTTCTTGACTCTGGATCTGCCCTTTGGAGCCATTTGGGACCATTCCCTTCCCACTCCTCGCATCTGTAGTTGGCTCAGTCAGAGTGACAAGGGAAAACACCTCCCATGGAGGGATGTGCTGGAGCTGGGTCTCCAGGCGTTACTGCAATGCGAGCAATAAGCAGGCAAGTCAAAAGCTGCGAGAGCCCGGGAGGGGAAAGGTAGGAATTGGCAGGGTCTGTCCCAAAGGGGAAGTCATACAATGAATTATTAGAGTTTCCAGGGAGAACACTGGTTGATTTTTTTTTTTTTTTTTTTTTATTTGTCGGAGGACAAAACACATCTATGACAGGAAGGCAAAACAGATCTGTATAGTGGGGTGATAAAGTGCAGATAAAGGTCTTGCTTTCCTAAAAACCTTGAGACTACATGTACATTGACCTTATCTACTGACCATGTCATTCGTTATCTGTGTGGGGAAGGAGCCTTGAAAAACACCAGAACACCCACAGAACAAGATACGGTCCTTTAGTAGGACTCTCTGGAGCCATGGTGGTTCCCCCTGAGCTTGGCCGGGCTGTACATGCCGTTCCCTTGTGGAACGGCTCTCAGGCAAGACAAATAGTTCCCTAGCTGAGGGTCTAATCCTGCAGATTAGCGCTGGTGGAACGGCTCGCGGGCTGTGCTTGGGCAGCGTGCCGCCTGGGACGTGTGGCCGCACAGGAGGCTTCGGTGCCGAGGTCACTGGGCAAAGCTGAGCACTTTAAAAATTTGGAAGAACTTGCTGCAAGTGTGGATGGAAGGAAAGTTTAGCCCAAGCCACACTGATGGAAACCTTGCTTTCCTGTGGCCTTTGCCATCCTCTTGGCTGCAGATCCTTTCCGGGGAGGAGGGCTTGCTCTGCCTTGGGCTATGGACCTGTGTTGTGTTTGCTGCTCTTTGCTCGGAATTTACATGCAGTGACTTCTTTTATGGTTATTTATGGTCTTTAATCTCCTAAAAATCTGCTGCATGAGACCTGGTGAGCCATGTTCTTCCTTGCTCTTCACGTGTACCTTGCATTCTCTGCAGAGGTTCTCACAAGCTGTATGAGGACCAGGCAAGCAGCCATCAGTAAGCAGTTGGCCTATCCATTTCAGTGAAGGTGGAAGTGACTTTTCCCAGAAAGCTAGATTCTGAAGGAAATAGAGAATATCTTTTAAGAAGTAGAGCGCTCTTGAAAAATGAGATTCTGTTGTATTTATTTCCCACTTTTTTCCCCACTGCTTTTTGAGGCAGGCTTGCATTTCCTAGGCTGTGGTATGGCTCTTTGCCTAGCTGCAAGCTCTGCTCAGTTGAAATACTACAAAATGCCAGACTGGTACCTCCTCAACACTGGATTCACCGGGATGCTGGTGAAGGCTTCCCAGAGCAGCGCCAGCTCCCTCCTACCGAGCTGTTTGAAGTCATGTCAGGCTCAGGTAGGAGCAGGAGAACAGTCCCCTTGCACATTGCCTTGCTCGGTCTTGTGTTGCTGTGTTTGTTCACGTTATTACTCTACTTTTTCTACTTCTCTAAGGGTTTCAGTGGCAACCTGTGGGAAGATTTAGTGAAGGCAGGTGGTTTTCTCAGCCTTTTTCTGCATGAGTGATATATGTAGCGCAAGAGCTAAACCAGACGCCCGCTTCCCGGAGCCGGTTCAATGCTGCACAAAACCCCTCCTGCAGCAGAGGCTGGAATGCTAGGGATGAGCTCTGCATTCCTTCATGACACCGAGATAACAGAAACACAGGGAGAGCAGAGGGCGAGGTTGGTACCAGGCTGTAAAGTTTGAGAGATGAGTGTTTCTCGTTGGCTGTGATCCATGTCTAGTGATGGCTAAGAGAGAAAACATCCTGAAAAATCCAGAGAATAGCTTTAAAGCAAACGAAAGGAAAAAAAGATTTACAGGTCAGTCACGCCCCAGAGCAAGTACAAGCAAGACATTTTCCTGCAGCAAATAGGGAGGCAAGGAGAGAATGCAAGAATGGGATTATTTAGCCTGACGTTTCAGGCAACCACAGAGTGTGTGTGTCTGCTGTGGCGATGCACTGGGAGCGAGCAGCAAAACCCCGCGGAATTTGCTGGGAGTAGGAACAGCCCTCTGACACTTGAGATGTTTTACCCCAACCTGATTGCTTTAGTTAAGCACAACATACAAAACAGGGTGCCAAGGTACTAGTATCCTGAAGATTTTTGTTTTCATCTAAGCTGCATTCCTGTTTAGGATTCTGTCTCAACACTTGAAAACGCCTCTCTCCCCTTCGAAGCCACTGTTTCATTTCATGGCAGATGCTCTGCGTCCTCTCGCTCTTTAAAGTGTCTATCCCCCATCTGGCACTTATTCATCCGTCAGGTGGTATGAGCAAGCAAAGCCACGTTTAATGGGGTAGTTACAGGAATAAAGGAGGGTGTGGTGTCCTGTGCAGGGGAAGGCGAAGGCCGGGAGCCTGGCCAGGATGTGCTCAGTGCCATGGCGGGGATGAAAGACAAGTGAGTGCTGGAGCAGGGCAGGCGCGGGTGCCAGGCCCAGCAGGCTGGGACAGGCCTCTCCCTGCTGTGGGAGCTGCAACTGTATCCAGCAGATGCTGTAGCAGCCTGGAGTTGTGGGGGGCAGCAGCACCCTGGCTTATGCGTTCCTCCTCCAACTTCTGCAGAGGTTGTACAAGAAACAGAGGTAAGGCTACTGCCCCCAAGGCCAGTAAAGCTGTGGAAAATACCAAGCAGCCCAGCACGCTCCCAGTACCCTTGAATTGCTGGGACTGGCTGTTCAGGTTGACATTGTCACGACTCTAGCCCAGAAGGTCTGACCTCTTCAAAGTACCACCTCTCAGCTCCTTTCACTGCTGAATCACTTTCCTTGGGATGAAAGTGTGACCTCATGCAGCAGCAGAGGTGGGTGGATAAAGAGATGCCCTTCCTTAGTACTCGCTACCTCGAAAGCCTTGCAAGGTGAGGGGAACAAGGAGGAAAATAACTGGTGATGTAAAGAAAAGTGCACCAAAAAGATTGGCAAGGGATCATTCAATCAATGATAAGATGGCCAGAATCAATCCTCTGTGAAAGAGTTGGCAGAGCTCCTCCTTCCATAGCAGCAGGGAACCTAGACTTGAAAGGTGGTGACACATTATGATGAGGTGGAGGGCCAGGAAGACCAGGGTTGGTTTTGTGCTTTCTCTGGAATCCCAGCCTGCATGACATGACTGCAAGGAAGTGTTTGCTTGGCACCAAAAGGAGCTGCACACTGTGCCAACAAGATAGACATTCAAAGTTCCCACATCTCTGCACCCCTGTATTCAGATTGTTTGGATTGTAAAAAGTGCTGAGGAGGGAAGAATAGTGGGCTTGGCAAGCAGGTTGTATCTGCTCTTTGTTTTCTCTTTATAAAATACAAAGCTATAGTTTATTTAAGTGGGCATAGATTGGGAGTGATCCAGAGTCTACTGCCAGGCACTGGAGTAAAAGCAGAGGATGTGACAGAAGGATCCAACTGACATCTAGGAATTATGCAGTGATGTCTAAAACGTCTCTTGGCAATGTGACAACACCTGTCCTTTTTATTTGCTTATATATATGGCATCGGTTTTGGTTTATCCAGGAGCATAATGAATCCACACAACTTAGTTCCCTCCTGTGCTTTCCTGATTGCTGCACATTACGGGGCAGAACCGAAGCACACTCAGCTTGGTGGGGGTGAATGACTCCCACCAAACACAGCTCCCTGCTACAAATCTGGCTCTGTGGGCACAGTGTTACTGAGTTACTGCTTTGCATTCTGCATTCCATACATGACAAACGGCATTTCTACAGGTACATCAGCTTCTAACTCAGTTTACGAACGAGTCTAATTTAGAATTAGATGACAACAAAACAGAGTAGCCAAGACAGAAAATGGAAGGAAGGTCTAGCTACAGAGTCTTAGAACTCTAACAAGCAAATAATTTAAAATAGTAAATATTCGTCTCAGTCTGGAAATTAACATAGTACATCAGGAGATAAACATTTAGACTCTGGTTTTGCAAAGACTAATGTTTCCTTCTACATGCCTGGTAGCCTCTTTTGATTTTTAATGGCTCCTATTCACACAACTGAAGGTATGTTACACTGAAGTGTGTTACAATTGTGAATGATCATGTAATCACTACTTGGGATTTGAAAGCTCTGTCTGAAATGTTTTCTGTTCCCAGCACAAATGTTAGACAGGTAACATTGCTTTAAAAAAAGTATTTATTCAGCTTTAATTCTTTTTAATCCTGAAACATGCTAGCCAATGCAATTTGCAGGGCTGTAGCAGAGAACAAAATCTGTACATCCTCAGGTTCCTCATTCTAGATACAAAAACAGATTTTTACTATTAAAAATGCTAACCTTGGAAATGCCCAAAGGCTACCTACCTCTCTTTTGAAAAGTTCTAGCTGTACAAAAGGAAAACAAAAGGAGTCAAAGGAGTCCAGTTTTGATGATAGAGCTGCCATACTCCATCCAGTGACCTTGGCTTCAATATTTAACAAAGAAGCTGGAACTAGTTCAGTCACATTGCAGGATTGTAGTATACGATATATTTATTAGCCAGCAATTAACTATCAGTCTTGTTTAATCTCTGGTCCTTTTAGCTGGGGAAAAGAGGAAGGGCTCGTTTCACCTCATTCCTGACCTCCAGTTAATTTATGGAACAGATCTTCATCCAGTGCTTCATTTTGGCCTTTGGAGCGGGTTGACAAGAAGATGTAGCCCCCAATATACTCATGGATGATTTTGCAGTCTGCACTCAGGCATGTGAAAGCAATAGACACATTCTGATCAAACTCAATCGCAACCTAAAGAAAATACACATGGCAAAATCAGTAACAGATAAACTAAAAATCTTTTTATCTGATGACAGGAATTTGAGAAAAAGAGTGAGTGTGAGAGCAGCTAGACCATAAATACTGCGAGAAGCCAGGACTAGCTCTGCCAACACAAGAGCTGTAAAGATTTTGGGGTCTATAGTATGTTGGGGGTCTTTGGCTGGTTGGTTCTCCACTTCCTGCTGTGGCAGAGCCCACACATGGTTAACATTTTGCTGCTTATTTTGGAAGCCAACAAGACGAAGCCTTTTACCAGATTTTTTTCTAGTGGTATGTATGGAGTCCTTGTAAACACACAAGTAGGAACACTGAAAATGACAAGAATGGCACTCCTGCTTCTTTGTACACTTACCCAGTAGTGTTTAATACCATTCCTTGTTGTGCACTGACATTAAATCTGATTTTTTGGGGTCAGTTTTGAATTTCACTACTGTCAGTTCTAAAATCCAGCAAACTGGGGCTAGCTGTTACTTGTGGATTCTGCCTTTTATGACAGTGATTTAATACAAAAACAAGAGCTTTGCCAACACACTGTAGGCACAGAGCAATATAGGCACTAGAGCAATAGAGGGTTTATCTGCGCTATCCTGCCTCCTGGAGATGGATGTACAAATTGTATAAGAAACAATCTCCAGGCTGCTTGAATTAACGTCAGGTCACACTAGATGACTAGATTTGCAAAAGCATCTTCAAACTTTCAAACCCAAACTGAGTAACAGTTGGCTCCACTGAGCAAACTTATCCAAGACCAGAAGCATGGGGATATAAATCACATCTTGGAGCTCTTCTCTTAGGATCATAAACTGCAATAGAGGAACTTGCACCCCAGCCTTGCAGTCTCAGCTTGGGATTTACACGGCAAGCCGGGCTCCTATAGCCTCACCACCTGGCATCATTACAGTTTAGAGGATGATGCACAAGTTACACTGTGCAGAGAAAAAAATGTAATTTTTACTAATGGAGCAGGAAATGTATGCTGGAGTGGATTTTACCTTTAAGTCTCTTTATTTCATCCCATCAAAATCAGGGGGAAGTTATTAAAAATAAACCTGATAGATACATTTTAAATTGGAGATCTTTTAGTTTTTGAACTTTGACTACGAATTCCATTAAAACAAAATTAGTCAGCAGATTATTCAATAATCTGCCATAACACATTCCAAATCCTTTCACTCTGAGGCTTAAAAACATTTTATGAAAGCATCCTGCAGTGTCTCAGATGTAATGACTGAATGCAGAGAACCATTGCAATGTTACCTGGCGTATTTCCCAGTTCACATTCCATTGCTTCATGTTGGAGAACCTCCATGTTGTGATAGGGTCTCCTGTGGCTGCATCTATCCGTATGAGCCTGTTATAGGACACTCCGAGCAGGTCATCCTTCTTGCTTCCTTTAAACCTGAAAAGAAAAATGATCCTAAAACCTCTGAGAAGATAAAGTTTGCAATATTTTTTTTCTACAGAAACATTTCATCTGCCCTTCTATGCAAGGGCAAAAATGCGGGAGACTGAGGTAGTCACAACTAATACAAAGATGCTTCCCTGTCACCCAGTAACAACAGCCTGGGGTTGAGTAGAGCTTGGATCCTTCTTCAGGACAATATTCATTAAAAGGTAAGAATATAGCCTGGTAAACCATGGGAAAAGATACAAAAAAGCAGCAGCTAGGTCTAGCTGAAATCTTTGCAGGTCATTGTTTTCTTCTGAAAAACTAATTTCTGTCAAAGTGGAAATATTTTGTGCTAATGCAAGAATTTGATTATATAGAGGTGAAAATAAATACTGAAGTATCAGAAGTTTTTGTGGACAGACATTTCTGAGTAGGAAGTACTTAGCAAAAGATCTCTCAGAATGAAACTACCTTCCTCTACTTTCAGCAGAAGGCTAGAAAAAAATCTCATCTGGTTACTGCTGATAATATTTATTATTTTGATCCTGTTTTTGAACCCTCTGTCCTTAAGTGAAGCTGGCCCAAGGGAAAGAATGTGACCTGGACTGCAATCTGTGAACTCCCCTGAGATTCTGCCCATCGGTTTGTAGAATTCACTGCAACATGTTTTGCACATGCTACACCAATCACACCGCTGCAGTTCAGATTTTTTTTGTAAAACTGCTGCTGACAGGTGGGACAAAATATCTGTATCTCTTAGTAAATTAAATCACGCCAGGGAACATTCCTAGGCACTGAACAGAATTGCCTGTCCTGTTAAATTGCTAAAACAGTCCTGGGTGCAGTTCTGGTCCAAAGTGAGCTGTGCTCTCCCAAATGGCTCCTGGTACAGCTCAGGAGTTAGGACATCCAGCGACCAAGGCAAGCTGCTGGCTTGCACAGAGCTGCCGGCTTTGGGGAAAGTGGAGAATTTACGGTACGAACGTGGGCTGTTCTGTGCCAGATTGCCTCTGTGCCAGAGGCTGGTTCCCAGCTATTTCAGTTTTACACCACAGAGGCAGCCACTTTCTAAGTTGCCCTGAAAGAGAAGCTGAGCACAAATTAAGCAAGGTGCCCCCAAGTGTGGCTGTATCAGAACCTGCCAAGTTTTCTGACATTTTGTCAAGTGAAGAAACTGTGTAGAATTGTGCTGTATTCCAGGTAGCGTCCGGGGAAGCTGTTATGAATAAAGCAGGACTTTGTGCAGACTAGTCCTCCAGATTAACCTAACTGAAGGACTGCTTGCTACTTAGCTCTTTTGTTTCTCAATGAAATTCTAAAACAAAGATGCTCAGGATAAAGTGTCAACTCTAATTCCAAGAAGCAAGAATCGGAGTGAACAACTGCACTGCAAACCTGAGAACACCTACAGGATTTGCATCTTCTTACATTTTAGTGAGTTTATGTCAATAAGGATTTAATTTTACTGATATGTTACTTCAGGTAAAACCCAAGAGGCTTGTATGAATGCAGGCATAACAGATGGTCTTGCTTCAGGAATGGAGCTACTGAGTGCTACTTCTATGGAAAAAACAGAGCATGCAATTTACTAGAAATAAAAAGGTCTTTGAGAAATAGTAGGAGTACGTTCCCAGAGCTGGGATTCAAGGAACTTCCTGAAAATCACTAACCGTGAACACGTTACGGCAGCTTAATGTCGCTGTAACAGTGTGATTACCTTACAATGTAGTAGGATAAGCCAAACTCGGGGAGGGACTGCCATGTTTGAATGAAACGCAGCTTGGCCTCCACTAGGGACATCTGCGCTACGTTTTGGTGGGCTTCCATAATACGAGCAGCCAACTGGGAAATACAGGAAGAGAGAAAGATTTCAGTGGACTGCAGAATAAAACAATCGCTGCTTTCACTAAGTCAAACAGTACTAGCTCTGATGCTGTGTTCAGATGCTTAGTGCTCACTGTTCAAGGGAAAATTTGTGGAGATCACATGGGGACAGATCCTGAGCTAATAGGGAGACTGCAGCAGGAAGGTCCCGGTACCTGGTTTTGTGCTGCATTGGATCCTGCTCCAGGATATTGTAAAATGATCTTGCCCTGTTTGCTGCCCACAGGCCCTGTGCGTGCTGGGAAATGAGGATTCTCAGCCATTCCCTAGCCATTCCCCTCTTCCAGCTGCATCAGTGTCACTGGGCCACAAGAGGGAGGTGGTGTCCCCAGGGCAAGGCCTTCTCTTGGCATGGGGTTTATTGGAGGTTGCCACACATGACTGCTGCAGACCTGCTAGGGTTACCAGTCAAATCTGGCCCTTGGTTCACTGTTGGCCAAAGCAGTAGCAGAACTTCCTAATTGCGTATCCATTACTATGGATGCTCTGATCTCGGCTCTCCTGGAGCAAGTTTGTTTTCGTGCAGAATCTACGTTGCCTCAGGCCAGATCTTTTTTTTAACTGACACGTGCTTCGTTCTAATCTTGTATTTGCCTTCTGACGCAGTGGCCTCTTCTGTGCTCGTTCCAGGTTGCGTCTGTCTGTTGCAGCTGACCGGCTGCGCCCCTGGTGAACAACCCTGCTGGAATGTTAAATATGCTGAAAGGAGCAGTTGGAGCACCAGGGAGATGGACTTTCGGGAGCCTCTGGTGGGCAGGGCATCTTTGCATGCGTGTGTGGGGAAGCTCAGGGTCGCCCTTGGTATTCTCTGTTAATGGTGCCTTCGTTACTCATTCACACATCTTGCAATCTCTAAGCACCATGTGCTAGCTAGACACAAACCTACTCATGGTAGCAAAGGTTCCCTTTGCTAAATAACTACTTTATCTGCTGCATCATTTATCAAGCCCAGAAAGCGGGGTGCGAGTCTGCTGCAGTGATTGCGGCTGCCCCCTGCATTAGGGCACTGACAAGGAGATGATACCCTTATGGCAAAAGCAGTGGGCAAAGACTAAAGTGGAGAGAAGGAGGGGTGCCCAGGCCAAGAGGGCAGGAAGACCTCTGTATTTAAGATGCAGATGGTATCTTCCCTTCCTTAAGAAACTTCCTTCTTTGTTTTGAAGAGACTTTCAGGTATAGCACTATCATGAAGGCAATTAGTTACTTAAGAGGCAGTGTGGATGTAGGAGGAGTACTTGGATAAAGAGACAGGTCACTGTTCAGTTTAAAGAAAAGGCTCCCTGCTAAATATCAAAGGGGCAAGTGTATTTCAAGATGATTGTGGAAATCCTTGTGTGGTTTCCAAATGCTGCCTTGTCCCTACTCCATCGTCTGCCTGGTCTCTGGAATCACCCGTTCCCAACTATACCAGCCATGCTGACTGAGGTTACCTGCTTGGGCTTGTATTTTTTTGTATAACGTAGTGAGACGAAGCATTCTGGTTTCATGTCCATGCCTTCTGGGTCGGAGACAACCTGAGCGGACACGGTCCAGTTCTTCAAGTTCAAAAACGAAAGGATCTTGTGGACCTCAGGATGGTAAGAGCTATCAGCCATTGTTTTGCCCTTTGAAGCTAAGATGCAAGCAGCCATCCACTGGGCATATTGATTCTCCTGCAAGAAATACATTTCTTGTTATATATGTTTGGTATTTTTGGAGGAATCGTTTGTGAAGATGGTTACTGCTCAAACATCTCATACAGTGAGATAAACAATTTTGGAGTTGTTCTGCTTCATTTGAGTGGACGTATAGGTAATATAGTACCGTTACCCTTCCCTGATAGGGCTAGTTCCATGTACAGGATTAGCTTTGTGGAATGCTTAGGTTTTAGAGTTTTGAAGACGCTTACCTTGAAAATGCTGTCATGTTCATAAAAAGCAGATGCTTAGTTATAAAATGCCAATGAAATCTTATGGTGGGACTCTCCTCTAACCAATTGCAGAACTGGGATTGATGTAAAAATCTTGAAACAAATTTAAGATCCCTATTATACCACCTTTGTCCTGAGGGAGAGTTCCAATTAAGAGAAACAAAGAGAAAAATAACCAAATCTCAACCCTCTGAAAACACTGAAAAAGATTTTAAAATACTTTGTTGATTCCCACCCCCTCCCCTAATTTTTTTTTTTCTTTCAACAGTTCTACTTGGAAACTGATGATGAACTTTGAATTATTGCCCTTTTACTCCCTTGTCCATTAAATATTTGTTAGTCTACCACATCTTGCTTATATTCTACTAGACATGTAGATTATAAAGTCTTTGGGGCACCCTTATTTTTATGTACAATTTCTAGAACAGTAGGATAATAGGTTTCCTAGACAATCTATCAATAAATCTGGAACACAGACTTTCCATTCTGTTTTATTACTCACGTTATCACATCTTAAATATACTTCATTCATGCCATCAGCAACAGGAATTAGTAATTTGATTCCAAACTTCTTCCCTGCAACATTTACATCTGGTACAACTTCACATCCTAGATTATGGAGAATCACAAAGAAATTGATTTATTTAATTATAATGTCACTAATTTTAAGTAGTAGTATAATGACAAAGAACAGTTATTATTGGTTGTTTCGCTTTGAGATTGAAGGCCAAGACTTTCAAAGATCGGGCCTAAACAAAGTGCTTTGTTCTGCTAGAACACTGGCTAGGCTGGCTTGCCAGGGTGATGAATGTTTTGAGATGAATGCTCCGACCTGGAAGAGCATGTTGTTCAGAGTGGAATACAAAAGGGTGAAGGATGCAAATGCTCTCAGAACCTCTGCTTAATCTTGGGAAATGTTCAGCACCTAAAATGGACAGGAGTTGATGAGATAGGTCTTTCTGGAAATTTTTTTTACTTGAAAGCCTGGACTCTATTTTCAGAAGAAAGTTAGTACTGAAAATGGGCTGTTGGTGATATCTATGCAGAGCTGGCCAGTTCAGGAATCCCAGAGAACTCTGGAGACCTAGTATTTCAATGTTGTGGTGCTGTTAGAGGCTTTCTGACTTCAGCTGGAGTCACAAATGCCAGTGATGCCCCTTTGTGCGAAGTGACACCAAAGCTGTGGGTTACTTGTTCAGGTTCCAGTCACCTTGGCTAGGTTTACCATGCATTCATCTGGCCTACTGAGGATGTGCAGATTGGTATGCAGAGCCATTTGTTCACAAGGGTCAATCTTCTTTCTATTTCAAAGGTTTCTTCTAGGATGAATCCTGGGCATCACTGGTTGCCTGATGCTGAACATATGATGTTCCTGCAGGAGTAGATGTAGATGAAGGCTATATGTAGTGCTGGCATCTGCCCTGTGTACACCCAGGGTTTCTCTTGCAGTACCCTGAAGCCGGGGTGCAGTTATGAAATTCCCCATGCATGAAACAAAGAAGGTCTACAGAGCAGACTCGGAGCTGTCCCTGCACAACAGTGTATAGGTGCAACCTACGGTACTCCTGTCCGTGACATTATTCATAATCCTCTGCCACCAATGGGATTTTGCCAGTCAAAGTTGAGTATTGCCATAAAACACAGTTTAGAAATACTTGAAAATGGAAGTGTCACCTGTAGATCTTATTCTCTATCTGATTCATCTTTAAGGGAATTCAGTGGTATACAGCATTTTACAAGTCAGGTTCAGATAATCTTGGTTTGAGTAAGGTATTCAATCCTTTTGGTTTGGCCTCTTCTGCAGACAAGGTCTGCCTGCTTAACAGTAGCAGAAAAGGTTTCAGGACTAAATGCTACTGCTTTCTCTTCCTGAGTCTCACAGGGACTTCTTGATTTACTCAAATTATGAATGCAACAGAACAAGTAGAGAAAAAGAAAATTCCTACCTTTTAGGTTTAGTTTCTCAATAGGTTCTCCCTGCCCAGATTCCTTGTTTTTAAAATAAGATATTGAAGTGTCTTTAAAAACAAACCAATATTGCTTGAAGGATTTCAGTGCCAGCTTCTTGGGCCTAAAAGAACAAACAAAAATTGCATATATTTATATTGAAACACACTTGTCACTAAGTCGTTCACAGATATTGATAGAGACTTCAGGCTTCTTTGAGGTCATGTACACGTGGCATCAATTCATGTACACGTGGCATGCAATTCTCCCTAATATTATTGCCTATCTGAAAGTAATCTTTCCTAGCATGCTATTGTGGTACATCGAGTGAATAAATGTTCATTCTATGAATACAACCAGCAGTACAACATGCAGAACTTTACCTTTACGTTTACAATTAAATACTTTTAGTAACAATACGCTCCTGTTCCTTTCAAGGAAATGTTTTACTGTTAAGCTTTTTCTCCAGTGTGTTTGGTTTAGTGGGGGATTTACCCTATATACAAGAAACTTAAAGTAACTGCTGAATACTTTTAAAAACAAATTCCTATGTTGCTGGGGAAAAATAATCTATTATTAGAAGCAAGTAACTGACAGAACTTTAAAGGCTTAAATTTCCTTTCATCTTAATCCACCTTGGTAATATAAAGCCAAATATGATTTCTTTATCGGAAATGAGTTAAGAATTTTCAAGTGCAATTTTCAGTTCCTGACTACAAATCAGTTTTTTATCAGAATGAAACTGATAACCCTGCAATAAAAATCTGTGTCTTTCTAAAACCTGAAGACTCTTTTGTGATTGAAGACACTGTAATATTGAGATCAGTGCAAGTCATATTAAATAACCCTTAAACCAGGATTTTATAATGGGATCACGGAAGTGTGCTTTTCTCAGTTTACTTATTTAGGTGAGGTATTATTCATCTGATTTACCATAGTGATACTCCATAATGATACTTAAAAAATAAAGAAAAAATCGAACTCATGTTTGGTTAGAAGGGGGGTAATTTGCTCGCTTCTTTTGTTTTGTGGGGGAAAAAGTCCGATAGGGTTGTTTTCAAAAATAATTTTCTGGGAGATCTGTGTTTCTTTTTTTTTTTTTTTAAATGTCTTTGGCAAAAAAACAGTAAAATTTGAAATTAAAATTGTAGAATCTTTTCTTTAGAGATGCTGAGTGAGCCCTAGGAAGTAATAAAGAGCCTGTTTTTTTATCTAGCGTAAGTACATTAAGCCCTAGTGCCCCAGGAGCTAGAAAGGTTTGCTAAGATCTGGCCCAAGAGCAATTAGAGAAAGGTGTGAGGATGGTGGTATTGAGCTAGTTAGGAATAAGTGGTATCTTTGCTCACTTAAAACCTCAGGATCTACCATTTTATGAGAATGCAAAACTTTCTTATAGAGGTAATGTTTTTGTTTTGTATGTTTTATTTTTACTTTTAATAACTCACCTAACTAGCCTGAGATTATCAGCAAGTTTCGGGATGTCTGTGATGTCCTCCTATGGATAATCAGGAATAAGTTTAGTACAATGCACTCCGTAAATGTCTGTTAACTCTGGTAAGAAATCGGAAACCAAGCAGGTTCATCAGAGTCAATGCATGTGATGCAGTGAAAGCAATTCTGGGTTCTAAAATGACATACCAAAATATTACTTGCTTTTCCGCCTTGAAGTGTCACTTCCAGATTAGAAAGTGCAGCTTCTACTTCATCTACTTCTGACTCACAGGTGAAATTTTGTGCCTCTGATGACAATGATAATTTGCTTACATGGTACTGAAATAAAACAATAAAAATCAGATTTTTGAAGGGCAAATTCACTTCAAATACGATTAAAATATCAATTAGCAATGTATAATCACAGCATTTGATGATACAGCCATTGATCTTTGAAGTCTTGGTCAAATGTGTAAAGTCCTGCAGCAAAACTTTATTTATGTCTCATTACCTACAGTCAGGTTCTAGGTCATGCTGAGTTAGTTTGCTCTACTGTAGGAGTAATGCAATAGTTCCCATGTTAAATTCACATGTATTCTGCAGTGTCCTGGCTTCTCCCTGTGCTAAAGTTTTCTTTCTTTCTTTCTTCTTCCCTGCTGTTACCAACATATATATTTATCTATTGGACTTTCAGGAAGAACACGTGAGATGGTGGTACTTGGTATGGTGAGCATCGTGTCAGAGTAGTCTCTTCAAAACAGACTTGTATCAAAATTATACTCATGTATAATTTTATATGTACATCTTGCTTTAGACAGTGTTAGTTCCACAAAATGTATCTTTCACACACTCATAAAAGTAAGTCCCCAACCTAAGCAGAGCTGTCAGCTTAAGCTCTTCCTATCATTGTCCTGTCCCAGCTTGTGCATGCCTCTTGAGAAAACAGGTTTTGCAACTTGGATCAAGTACATGCCTGTAGCGCAGCAAAGATCAGCATCTCTTCCTCTGTGCAGTCAATTTCTTCCAAAAGGATGGCCCAGCGGGCTTGTTCATATATCTGGTTTATTCGCACTGCATCATACTGTAGCAGAAAAGAACAATGTTGTCATTTAAGACCAAAAAATGTGTCCTCATGGCCGGCTGCAGCTGATCTAGCATTGGGCTGAAGCCATAAAAGTCATTTCCTTCCTCCCTCCCACCTTTGCCCTGCTGTAATGTTCTCATCTTTCTCACGTGATTGTGCACAGTCAGAGTGACTTGCTGATACAAAAGAAAACTGTTGAGGGGCCCTTGGTTGAAGCAGGAGGAAGTCAGGACATCCCTTTTTGTGGTACAGTTCTTAGACTGGCTTAGAGTTAAAATAATGTAACATGGATGAAGGGATTTCCCAGCTTGCTGCCACCAATGGACAGAAATCTTTTTTCTTCTTTTCCCGTCTCTTGCTCTTGTCTTTTTGGTTTTGGCCCTTGCACTAGTTTGGCATTAGTCAGATCCTGCTGTGAACTGATTTCACTCGTCACTCATTCCTCTCCACCTTGGGCGTAAATATATGTTTGGTTAATAAGCTGGAGTGGCTCACGCAGATATTCAAGCCCCAAAGCTGGTGCAAGGTAGGTGATGGAGGATGAACCTGGCAGTGTGACCTCTCCCCTTCTATAGTGGTGAGCTATGAAGTAGCCTTGGGTAATTTCATCCTATGGCTTCTTTACTGTCTGGGACAATGAATGAAATAGTTTGGGTTGCCTAAGTTGAGGCACCTGTTAGATTTTCAGTAGAGATGACATTTCATCCAAAACTTGCCACCTGCCCAAGAAAGTGCCATTCTTGTTATCTGAGATACCTGAAATTAAACAACTAATATACAGACAGCAATAATGCTAAATCCTCAACTGATAAAAATGGTCAACATAAAATTCACATCAGCACTCTTACTGACTTATGCTGGTCAATGATCAGGCTTTAATTTCACTAAAAATGCCACTCAAGCATTAAATATGCTAGCTTAACAAAAACACCGTAACTGACTTAGTGGAAATAAGGATAAGAGAGAGGCAACTTTGCAGAAGAGTTTAATTGTTTCTTGAAGCCTAAGTCTTGTTTTGAAAAGGGCCCTAAGCATTTGAGCTGAGCTTTCCAAAGATATTCAGTCACTCAAATCATTCAGTTACATTGTTATTTTGGAAGAGATTTGATTTAGGTGCTTAAGTATCTCCCAAGGCTTGAGCCTGAAAAAGACAAATCTCACAGAAAGGCAGTGGCATGTAAGTTCCATTTTAAAGTTTATTTTCAAAAATAGGATGTATATCATTATATCCTTTCAGATACTACTAGTTAAGGTTCCCCCTAATTTTTTCTTGTTGAAATAGAGAATAAACCAGTCCCCCAGGAAATCTGGGCTCTCTTTCTAATGCTCATTAGGTCTCATCTTTATACTTAGGAACTTATTTCAGGTGAAGATAATGATTCACTATCCAGAGGGGAAGAGCAAAGACTTAGCTGAAGGGAACAAGTTGAATTGGATCTCTGAATAGCCCATAACAAATCCTAGCCAAGATTCAGTATCCTTGTGTAAGATGAAAGGAGGTAAACAGTGAGTAACAATAAAAACAAAGCTCTTACTTTTGGATTCAAATCAAAGAAAGTGTAATATTTAAAGCGTAAAAGAAGTTGATCATCCTCCAAAATGCCTTGTTCCATTAGTGATCGAGATGAATCTAGCCAACTGCAGAAGAAAACAACCCAAAAATTCATTTGTACAGGAAAAACTATCACACCTGCAGAACTCCAATGTAATGTGAAACAAAAGTGAGAACTAACATCTCTAATTCCTGCAAGCCCAAGTACAATTCATACAATTCAAAAAAGCAGAACATTTGGTGCATGAACACCATACCTTAAATCTCACTAATATTTCTCCAACGCTAGTCAAAATCTTCTCTTTCAGGAGTAGATGCCAGAAACAGAGCAGAAAGTAGTTATGGGACAACCTACCAAAAGATTCTTCTTGACCTCCAGAAATGCAAAATGAACTTAAGCCAACGTAAAAATCCTCCTGTATCTTTAGAATTACTGCTTTTTATTTCAGAGTTTGCTGTTTTATAATTCTAGCTACTTTTGTTACCCAGTGAAACCCAATTAGAAAGTTGAATGCTCCAAAGATCTAAAAAATGACAATCTGTGTTTTAAAGCTAAAGAGAAAATACTCTCGAAGAATTGCACCATTAACCCCTAGTGCTCTATATTCTCCTGGGAGGTACAATAGGCAATGTTTGCTTGTGCATAATTAAAGAAATCACCTATTTGTATTGTATTAATGCTTACTGCCTTTGTCCACATGTGTAGTTCCACTGCCCATTAAAACCTTTCTGAATTTGCTGTCCAAAGTGGCCTTGAGCTGCTACTCACTTCACTGGATTTGCCTTCATCTAACAAAGGAATTTAATCTAGAGTCTGCACAATTATATTGACAAACTTGTGTCATCAGGAATGTTGCTTAAAGAAAAAGAATCAGAGAGAGTCTCAGATTTCTAAGATGAAACCTAGATCCAAGTATGTTTTAAAGTAGCAATACAGCATAATATCAGGCTCGTGTCTTCAAATGCTGCTCTTCTCAAAAAGCTGGATTAATGGCACCCCGGTTAAATCAGCTTACAGAGATATCAGAGAGAAGCCTCCTTACCCTGCATTAAGTTTGGCTTTGTCAGCTAAAGTCCGAGGCTGATACATCTCTGCTAGTGTTTCTGGAGAACAGTTGGGATGACTGAAGGCGAGGATGCTGCAGTTCTGCTCAGTCAGGGGACTGTCGCTGAACCAAGTCATTGTGGAAGAAGCTGGTGTCCCACTGACAGGATCATAAGTAGGTGTCATGGTTTTACTATATAAACCTGGACTTGCTGCAAGTTAAAACAGTAACACGTTATTCCAAAGCACATGACCTTCAGACTTAGGTAGTTTGCCCCTTCCCAGCATAAAAGACCCTTTCCTTTCAAGACACCCTCTTGTCTCTACTGTTTGCAGTAGGCCTTGCCGTTTGATAGAGGAAGTACCCTCAGAGACAGAAGAGCTTTTCCTTGTTCTGTGAGATATCCCAGATTGGGTGAGGAAAGGAGGAGACATTTCCAGTTCTGCATTTTTGCTTCTCCTTTCAGGTTGCCAGAATTGTTGAATAGTTTAAAAGTAGCCTCGTACTTTCAAAGAGCAGAAGCAAATACCGTGTGCGTGGCCACAGCTAATAATCTATTTTCTGGTGGGCCCTTTCATATACCAATGGAAAGGAAAACATAACCCTCCCAGGAAAATAGTAACACTAGAGATTTCAGTAACTTTGGGGAACCATTAATTTCAGGTCCACTGTGTCTCTCACACCTCCATTCTACACTAGACTCTTCTCCCCTGTTTTAAATGTGGATCAAAGAATTCTTCCTCCTTTTGACCATCAATCGGAAGAATTGAATGACATGAGTTTTTCATTACCTGGCAATCCAGAAGTCACCGGAGAGTTGCATAGGTTTAAAACATCTTCTGTAACTGGTTCTTTGCTATTCTTGTCTTTTTTCTTTTTCTTTTTCAGGACATCTTCTGATTGCCTCAACAAAGAGAGTTCTTCTGGCCGCCTGATATCTAAAATTGCAGTTCAGGAATTGAAGTAAGAGAAAACCTTTAAAACTCAGAAGTTCATAGCCAAAAAGACCAGTTGGTAAAAGCATATGGGGAAGCTCCAAATTGCCATCTGAATCTTATTTTTAGCAGGTTGAGAGGACTACCCATTTAAAAACAATGGGTAGTGAGAACAAGTGAGGACAGACACAGAACTACTGTATTTTAAGTTCATACCTTTTCTTTTTCAGTTAAGAATTTTACTTTTTGCCTATAAGATGCTGTCTTGGTAATATACTATTCCCTAATACACTGCTGTTTTAGATTTGTACTGTCTATTGGAAGCCTGCTACTTTGTTTCTGAATGATACTGGTAATCCTGCAGTAAGCAAAGACATTTTTGACATGGGAAGTACAGAGTTCTTGTACTTGTTCTAGTCAAACTGGAAGAAAAATGCAGGCAGAAATATTTAATTCAACCAAATTTCAGTTGAATAATTATCACATCATTCCATCATAGCTGCTAAGTGTAATAAAGATGTACTATCCCTTTTGCAATATATTACTAGAAGATGGAGTTGAAACGTGCATTGCGGTAAACATGGCTTGAGGTGGTAAATTCAGCTCCTTCTGAAGCTGAATGTGTTAACAGGCTAAGCTTTGAAGATCTAAATTAAAAGTTGGATTAAGTGTACTCTAAAATTAAAGGATTCTGAAGATTGTTTGCAGGCTGAACTTAATCGTATCAGTCATAGGCACACAGGTCTAGCTGATTTAAAAACCTAATCTCTGCTTGGAGGCGCTCCATGCTGGCACTAGCAGAGATGTGTGGGCTGATAACTACAAAACACACACGGAATTCAGTTGCCTGTGCCCCGGACTGAAGAGGTTTGGAAGTGTCTTGGACATGCAAGCACACTCCTGCAGTAAAGCAGCAGACAAAGCTGAATATCATATTATTGATATAGTGCTAGTGAAATTTCAGCTGATGACACCCACAAAATTGCCTATGCTAGAAGCTGGTGAAGGAGGTGAGTCAGCTCTTTGCCTGCAAAGCCATGATCAGAACTTGGACAATCCAGCACTCCTGGGGACTGTAGGACATGTTTCTGCGCATCGTTTGCATCAAGGTCATTGCACTGACTGAACCACTGATACGCGCTGCATACTGAAAACAAAGGCTGTCCTTTGATCTCAGATCAACTCAGTCAAATTTCTCCTTGAGCTAAATAGTTGTGAGGGAGTAAGAACTTCACCTCAGGCAAAGACACCTAATGAAATGCTCAAATTTAACTTCAGGAAGGGATTTAATTTTACTTACTGAGAATTTTGCAGATGTCACTGACAGCTTTGAATACTACAGAAGAGAAGCTAACTTTCAGTCTCACAGTCTTCATGTTTGGTAAGCGAAGCCGCAGCATTTTGTGCTGAGTAGTGAAGAACAGCTTAGCATCTGCCTGCACCCCACATTTATCCAGTGTCCAGTGGGTTTTCAGAAGCCAACATTTTTTCTGCTCCCACCAAAGAGCATAATCTGACCAATCCTGTGATATTTCTAGCAAAATGTTAAAAAAAAAAAAAAAAAGGTGTTAATAAGCTATAGAGCAAATATACTCAAAAATTTGGCTTGAAACTGGAAACAGCGAGGAGAGAAATGGAATAGGTAAGATATGGCACAGTACAGTAAAAAGGTCTTTTAATAGTCTGTGCAGGAAAGCAAGTTGGTGTGACTAAGCAAGGGCTGAAAATGCCCTTCCATCAACTTGGAGCCTTTTAAAAATGTCCTGTGGGGCTGCTTTTTTTTTTTTTTTTTCTCTTCACACATACACATAAAACCTTCTATTTGGCAGTAAGAGCACTAAAATTAAATTGCTGAATTAAAGATTCTTGACTGTTTTACTGAAATGTTTTCTTATAGTTCAGTTTTTCCTCTTTTTTTTTTCTGAAGTCAACCCATTTAAGAAAGATTAAGTTTCAAGGAGTTCTTTTGACAGTCAAATAAACATAGCTTTTATGGTTAAAGAAAAAAATTATTTTTTATTAAATGCACTCTTAAGTATCCTGGTTTTTTTTCAGCTGGGGAGAGTGAAGCCCTGCCTAATCCTGTTTGAACAATGAGAAGGTCAATAGCATCTATAATGATGTTTGAACAACAACAAAAAAAAGCAGGTGGAGGGAATACAATGGACTTTATTGTCTTTGAGTTTTATTTTTACCTATCCTTTCACCTGCTTCAGTAGCTGAGGCTTAATAATCCAGTAACTGTCAAACTGATATGGCTTTTGCTCTACAGCAACTATCTCATCAATCATTTTGGGAAAAGCAATGAACAAACCGCAAGGCTGCAGCCTGTGGAAACAGCATATCTGCCTCTACCAGACTTTCTCTAGCACTGTTGTATTTACTTCATGGCAGACACTGATCTCCCGTATTTGGAAGGCAGGCAGAGCACACAATCTTCAGCACATCATGCAGAGTGCTGACTAAGGTGACTAGAGGAGATGGTAACTGCACCACAAGTTATGATGGCTGGTGGAATAAAAAAGGGGAAAAAATATAGGAAAAAGAAAATAGACAGTCTAACAGTGGTGACCATGTAAAAATGATTTCTGCATTAAATATTCTTTCCTTTCCCAAATCTGGTATTTCAAGAGCTATGAATGGGATCATGGTGTTCATACTTGAAGAGTCTGACCTAACAGACAGCCGTCCCTTTCTATGTGAAGCTGGTGACTGAATATTTCTAGATTTAAGGACTCCAGGAAAGAGAACAATAGTTGTAAAAATAAGTAGCATGTGAAAACCCAGTGTCATTGATATAATAATCAAATCTCATGCCATCTTAAATGTATCTATCATTCTGCAGTGTCAGAATACAGATGTTTATTTTGGCAGGCAACTCCATTTGGTTTCCTTGAGTTTGAAAACATTGAATGCTTCTAGGAACCTTCTGCTGCCTTTGGGACTGAGCTGCTATTCTTGCACTCAGAATTTCGTCTCCTAACTTTAATTCAGCCAGTCTGTGCCCTGAGTAGCTGTCTTCTACTGGATAGCTCAATACTGGATTAACTAACCATGGCTAATGTGGCTCTGATTTTGGCTAGAATGCTACAGTAGCACAGTAACCAATAACTTGTGAAATGTCCATGTAACGATATTTTCTCTACGTAGCTGCTACAGATGGATACATTTCTTTTACTCCTCCAGCTAGTTAGGTATAAAGGTGGAAAGGGAGTTTGAATAATTAGTTTAGTCCAGCTATGGTAATTTTCTAACTGGAGAAGAAAAAGAGGTAAAGTTTTGTTTACATTATGAGTTTTAGTCATAGACAAATGTTCTGTCCACGCCAGCCTGGGTCTGCAGCACCTATGTGTTAGATGTACACCTATACCTGGAAATAAGTGAAGCAGAGCCATTTCAAAATGTGCAGGAGCCTTTATTCTTAGAGGAAAAGCTGCATGTGTTATTTTAATGAGCATGTGTAAATTAAACAGGTCTTTACTCACTAATTTGTTCTACTAATTTCAGCATCACTCCTCCAATATGAAGATCCCCTGAGACCTGTAGTGTAAATTCCGTTGGCACCGCTTCATACTGATGATCGACTATCACCACCAGGTCCCAAGAAATGGACCCATATTCACTTGAGGAAATCATTTCTGGTAATGTCTGGATAAGCTCTGCAGGAGAGAAAAAGAAAAAAAAAAAGTTTTTTCTTCGCATCCTTGAAGTAAATTAATCTCACCAAAGTCGCCAAACACTTCCCTGCTGCCAAGATTTCACAGTGGCCTTGGCTGAATCAACAGATGAGATATCTTGTTACCCCTGTACTAGACACTGCTTTTGTAATTACTCTTGCAAGACAGGAATGTGTGATTTTGTTTTGTTTTGTTATTATTCTGAATGTTTTGGAGTTTTTTCCTATCTTCAGTTGTCTTTCTGGGTAGAAATAGCCTAGTTTCACTCAAGTTACCCCACTCTTCAGTGCTGATCTGGCATTTGGGACAACATAAAGCCTGCAATTCATTGTCCAGTGAACAGAATAGCTTCACTGATTTGTACCCTTATTGATGTAATTTTTCCTGTGAATAAAAGTTTACAGTTGCAGTAAAGGCAGATAAATTCTGCCACCTTGGTGCCAAGGGACCAAAAGCAGAGTAGTTTGTCCTTTTGGGTGGATCTGAGGGGAAACAAAAGTTTAATGGCTCTGTGTCAATTCAAAGGAGAGTTTGAATGGGGAGAGGGAAATAACACTCAGAGATGAGAGAAAAAGAAAGACAGAAAGACAGAAAGACAGAAAGAAAACAAGAAGTGGTGTTAGGAGGGACCAGCTGCCTGCAGGGAGTTGGGGTCTGAAGGGAAAAGACATAATCCAGGGAACTCTGCAGTAGAAGGGCAGCACCAGCCTTCTGCAGTGCACTGCTTCTGGTCCAAAAGGCCCCTGGAGAAGTTAAAAAATTTGGGGCACCTAACTGCAGCTCCTGCAGTTGCAGTCTGTGTGCACAGGGCATGTGTCCCTCACAGGGGGACTTGTCTGAAATCCCAGCAGGTTCCTGCTGGCCACATAAAGTGGTAATCACACCAAGCCAAACTACAGAAGATGCTCAAAGCAGAAGCTGTGGTTATCATCTGTAGATTCCTGCTAATTACTGAAGAAGGAGCTTCAATAAGGTGACTGATGCGGCAAGAAGGAGCTGTGTTATTTAATCATCGAGAAAAGAGACCTGGTTCCTTCAGCTGTCACATTAAACTGAACCCTAAGAAATGAACCTTTACAGCTGAAGGTCAAGCAGTGAAGCGCATGGTCTCAACTTGCTGCAGACTTTCAGCAGCATCTAAGAGCCCACGTGACAAAGACTCTGTTAAAGTTAGTCAAGTACAAATATAAAAAATCATATAAAACTGCTTGAAGTATATATATATATATAAAATCAGCATATATTTGCAAAGAACACTTAAAGGGACATTAACAATGTTATCAGACTTCTGTAGCTCTTTTTTAAAAAGTATTTAGTAAGTTAAAATCATTAGTCTAAAACATAGCTCAAAAAGAATCAAGGGTCATGGTCACAGATCGGAGTAAGAGAAGGAGTGATCTTTTCTAGGACTGACCACAAGAAAAGACCAGACTAGCTTAGGTTACAATAAAGTAAAGTTAAGATAAAGGTTAAATCTAGCATGCCTAGAAACAGGATGAAAATTTAAGTCCACCTATTTACCCAGCTGATAATACTGAAGCTTTGTTATTGATAATAAAAAGAGGTTATTGGTGCCAAAAGATACTACTGCAGGTGGAGCCCAGTTCAAGGTTCATTCTGAGATTCACATCTAGAGGAACAAAGAGGCCCTTTCAACTAAACAGCCAGCCTGTGTTAGCCAAATCTTCTCCAGACTTTCACATGTTATTGATGTTTCTTAACATCTTAAGGGTTAAGAATTTCTACAGTAAGATTTTTCTTACTTTGCTGTATTCACAAAATTATATATCATGCAGTACTTGTATCATGGAGCACAACATAAATGACAGCCATCTAACCATTTTGGTGATGTTCTTTCTAAGATCTGTGCCCAGAATACTGATGTTCTGGATCTGGTTTCTTGAACTCCTCTGGTCATACCTGATGTCAGCCCTACTGCTGTAAAACTGGATATCAAAGGACTAATAAAAGTGTGCTCATAATCATGAATTCTTCTAATAAGCAAAAGTGGCTCCAGAGGTGAAGGCAATGGACATGTATCTGCCAAAAATATGAATGATCCCAAAGAAATGAAAGACGACATAAATGAAACAACACACAGAGCTCAAAACCATTCTTTTAAGGAAAATCACCTTACTAAGGAGTATCAGAGTAGTGTTGAATGTGCCCTAACTTCTAAAATCATTTTGACTTATGCAGAGCTTGAACTTTGAAAATTGAAATTCAATGACTACAAGAGACTAACTTATAGTGCAGAACAAGTGCTATTGTTAACTAGGTTAGTCAGTGTGGGAGCCTACACCTTTTCACCAAATACTACTAAACCAACAAGGGTTGATGCTTATGTAAGAAGTTTGTTTTGCCTTCATGAACAAAGCCAAGGCTTTGGCGGACAGTAGTCTTGGACCCTAGAAAACACCATGGCTCAACTGCTTCTAGGATAAAGCTGGGATGATGAATTTGGGCCACTTGGCACTATGTGGATTTACAGGCTCTGAGACATCTTAGAGCAGGGGTGAGGGACTGCACCATGTTCTGCAGCAGCATGAGGAGACTCAGCTGCTGAGCAGGTTGCCTGGGTAGATAAGGCTTCCGGCACACACGCAGTAGGATGTGTGGAGATTGGTTGTCGTTGTTATGTTTTATTCATATCAATATAAAAAAAGTCTTTACTCATGCCCTAAACATCAATAACAGCGCTAAAAATCAGTTGGCCTAAGCATGAGAGCTGTGGGATTTCACTTCAGGAGCACAGAACCTACAGAGCAGGCATACATTTACTGTTTGCTATAAGTCCATATTGTTACTGAGCAGAAACAGTCTCATCTGCCCCCTTGTGCCAGTGAAAGCATTTGGGAACTTTTTTTTTTTTTTTTTTTTTTAAAGTTTCCTAATCCAATTCTGCATACAAATGCATGTGCTGACATGGGTAAAAATGAACAGCCCAAGGGGTGGGTGAAACCATTTCTTTCATTCATGTTGCTGTTTATAGGGCTTGGAAAACCATAGCCCGAAAGCAGCTAATTCTGGCACTCCAGTAGTCCCTAAAGTGGCCCTCTTCCCCCACTTCCTTTTCAAAACCAGAAGGTTCAGTTTGAAGATAAGAAAATACAAACACTAGTAAATCTATTGCAGAGTGCAGCACAGACAGACCCCAGTCTGGAAAAAGCAGCAAGCCACTCACTGCCGTGTATTTAACAACCAAACCAAGGCTCCGTGTCTGCAGACCTTCGCGTCAGGCCTGGACCTGCTCGGGCGCGCGGCGGGCGTGAGGCCGCATGGCCTCCGCTCCCATCAGCAAGGCCAGAAATGCACCCTGGGGCCACTGCTCACTCTGGGCTTCCACGGAGCGCCTTGGCTGACACGGATACAGAAAAGCCATGTTTTAACAGCAGGACTGTATGGGTACATGTCCGCGCAATTCTGTGCAATTGCATTCTGTGCAAGCTGTAGCCCTTGCAGCTCCAGACTTCTCACTCGTGGAAATACAAGAGGACGTTATTCGTACCAGAGCAAGAAAAGATCCACTTCGAGGTAAGCGGAGGGGGGAAGCAAAGCACAATACTGTTCTCTCTGAGTATTTCTGAGACCTGTAGCACCTCCTTGGCATTTTCCATACGAGGTGCAGGGAACTGCACAGTCCTAACCCTAGCCACTGCCTCAAGCCCGGCACTCCCGTGGGGGTCCCGGCTTTGAGCCCCGCCTGAGGAAGCGCCGCGCTGACACTGCGGCCGCGAGAGGCCCGAGCGGTGCGGCGAGGGAGCGCATCAAGTCACGGCGACCAAAAGAGCTCACAAACCGAAAGGAAAAGGGAAGGGAAAGAGGGAGCTGCCGCGCTTTCCTCCACCGCGCCGCCCCTCGCACGGCTCCGCACGAAGAGGCAGCTCAGCCCCGTCCCGCCGCCCTCGCTCGCTCACCCGCTCGCGGCGTCCTGTGGTAGCGCCGTCCCTCGCCTCCCCGCACGGCCCCTGCTCCCTTCGCCTCCACCCGCGCGGTGCCGCGGCGGGGCCCCGGGGCTGCAGGGAGCGGCGCTGGCGCTGCTCCGCTCCCGCCCCTTCCCGGCCGGGGCCAGCGCCGGCTCCGCCTGGCGGCCACCGAGGTGCGCGACAGGTGAGGGCGGGCCGCCCGCGGCGGGAGCGGCCGTTGGGGAGTGGCCGTTAGCGGAGGCGCGGCCGTTGGGGTAAGGCCGTTAGCGGCGGCGCGGCCGTTGGAGAGCGCTCCAGCTGGTGGAGCGCTGTCCCTCGGCCCTTGAGAGGAAAGGAGCAGGGGCCTTTCGTGCCTGAGGGCGGCCCTGGCCATCCAAAATGCAGATTGCAGCCGTCCTGAGAGCAGCAGGGAAAAAACAGCTACGAATACCTGCCTCAGCCCCTCACAAAGAGGGCTCCACGGCCTGGTGTGGGTTCCTGTCACTGCAGCTTCTCAAGAGCGAGGTGCTGCAAAGGCCACCAGCTCACCAGGGCGGTTTGCTCCTGGTGCTGGGCTATTCGTGGGTTAAGGCAGGCTGTGGAAGAGGAGCCCTGTGAAAAAGCCTTTTCTGGTGGCAGCAGCTGCACCGCAAGTGAAAGCTGCCAAGGTGAGACTGATAGCCAACCTCAGGAACAACAAATGGCACGTGTGAGTGTGAAATACTGCCATATCTCCCCATCAGGAAGCGAGAGCTGGGGAAAAGGCATGGTAAATATGACTTGAAAGAGAAATACTAAGTTCAGGATAACTTTAAAAAACAGTTACTGTTTAAAAATTTAGCTGTGCAGATAAAAGCCAATGTGCAGCGCGCATGGCTGAAGGCTTTCTGCCCTTACCGTCTTCTGTCTGACATTGGTTGCTGGGTGTGCGACTGATAGGAGTAATCGTGAAACAGCCCAATGAGTCAAACACTGACTTGTTGTGGTGGGAATAGGTGGCCAGTGGGACTCTATCTGGGTTTGACAAGAACACCTTTACTCCAAGCCTGGCAAGCCACCTTGGGTGTTTGAGGTATTGCTGCTTTCCATGTGCAATCACTGAGGAATTTTGGATTAATCTATGGGTGGTTCCTGGGGAGAAAGCAAATTAAGCTCAGAGTGTACACAGTATACCAAAGGCCAGAAAGGGATACTTGTGATGTAGGGGTATGTTAAGATGCACAGATTAAAAGTAGATTCAGTTGACTGAAAGTGGACACATGTTTCTCTAAGAGGCTGTTTCCATGTTTTGCTTGCCTTGGCTTAAGCTTTTGACCTGCTCAGTGAGTGTAGTGACTTGATAAGACAGAGAGAAAAAAAAAAAAATGGTATAGAGGAAATAGAGAAAAACAGTATAAGGATACATACTGGGAAATGCATGGGGAACAAACAGTTACTCTTGTTGAAACAAAGTAGGTGTGGAGTAGCTGACCTCCAGATAAAAGTTATGGGATGTCAGCACCCTTTATTTCTCTCCTAGCTTTAGTCAGTGAGCTGCTCTGGCTACATCAATCTTTTGAGATTGTCTTCACCTGTACACAGGCATCAAGATTGCACAAGTATTGGGCATCTTTAACTCAGCAGTTTGAGAGCTCATACCTTTCAGGCCTCTGAATCACCTGAGGTTGCTCATAGGCCTTAATTGCCTTAAGTAACTGCACCTGGGACCTCCCTGCCCATGGGCCTAGGAATTCCAGTTAAGCTCAGACCTGGGCCTTCAGGCATGTTCTTCTCCAGGTTAGACCTTGTGCCAGTACTGCAGCCTCATCTCTGTCTTTGGTCCTGTCTCCTGGCTGTATTCCCTGGACTTGGTTCATCTTGCTGTGTCTGGAGCTCCTCATGGACTCTTTTATCAGTACCCTGCCCATGCTGTTTAGGCCCTCTGGGCCTGTGCCCTGCTTGGTGAGGGTGCTATGTTTGTTGGGGTCACCTTCTGGCCCTGGCTCATTCCTACTTGTAGAGCAGCCCTGTTTTTGCTGATTCCTCATGATCCTTTGTCTCAGTGTTTGGCTGGCTAGTGGATCTTCATACGGCATATGGCAAGCAAGCAATTTCACAGGGTAATAGGGAATACAAAACTTGGTTCTGTGTTGTTTTTAACTGTTGGAAGAGTAGAAAAATCCACAGAGGTAGCCCTGGGACCTCTTCCTAGCTATTTGAGCTTGCTTGGTTTACATGCATAACTAGGGCAAGGCTGCAAAGCTTTTCCTGGTTCTTTTAGAGGCTGAGCGTAGATATGATACAGTGGTTCAGGGATACTTTGTAAACAGCTGGGTCTGCTGCTGCTCAGTTAGGAGAGGGCAAAAAAGAGGTTGTGTTGGGTTGTTTAAACAAATCAGGCTTCTTATCTTTGGGCAAGGCTGCAGGCCCTTGCTTAAATCAAGCAAGAAGATGGTCAGGAGATAATAGGTATAAACAAAGGTGGCTACCAGACCAGGGCTATTAATCAACCTGGCTATGAGTCTTGATCTAAGCACAAATTATTCTTTTCTTTTTTCAGTTTCCTGTGAATGACCGACCTGAAGGAAGAGAATGCAGAGTGTAGTTTTGTCCTGTTGTGCTTGGAGGGCTGTGGGACACATGCCTCTTTAACAGCTCTGAGAGTGCTGGAGAAAACCCTTTATAACTTATGTGTCAGATTCCTTGGAAATGGAAATGCACTTGCTGTGATTGGAGGAGCTGGATGAAGAAGGAAAAAGTCTGGAAGAAAACCAGCAAGCAAAGAAGTCTGGGTAAGTTTCTTTGAGTCTAGTATAAACACCTGTTTTGAAGCATAGGTATCAGCGTGTGGATTTTCAGTCAGTGTGGAACAAAACCCACCATGCACAAGGAGTGATGGTTTACTTCTGGTAGGTTGAAAAGTTAAGACTGGTTTTGGAGGCAGCTTGCTCATTTTTGGCCTGCTCATGGGGCATTGATGAAGCCAGATTTGGTAACTTATAGTCCTCTGCTGTGGTGAGTGGGGAAAACTGGAACTGAGCAATAGCTGTTCTCTGCCAGTTCACCTGTGGAAAATGGCAGCAAAGTTCCATTTGCACCTTCTTAATTGGGTTATATACTAGAAACATCCTATAGTCAAGAATAAACCTTACTGGATATTGGTACCAGATGACTACATGCTCGTTTTACTGCTTGAGTCTTTTTTCTATAGGGCCCACTAAAGACCTGTAGCAAAGTGTCTCTTAATAGAAAATTCCATATTTTAAGAGTATGGTAATGTAACTTGACTAAGGCAGAATTATTTATTTATTTTAAGATTTACTTTCTGCTTGTTTTTACAACTTCTCTACACTTTTTAGGTCAATGTTTTAAGTTCACATTGTTACCAAGTGGGTACATAAACTTGGTCTATTATGCTATTGTGATTATGCTCCCATGAACACAAGGTACCAAGTAACAGTCATCTTGGTGAGTGTCTCCTTATCTCTCATGCTGCCTAACCAGGAATGCCTCAGAAAGTTGAAGTGTACAGTGCAGTCTTTATTTAACAATGTTGAAAATACCCAGAGGCCTCTGTATATCCATCATGATCTTACATAATTATAGGAATAAAATTAATTCAGCAGTAAACTTCCAATACCGTTGGGGTCCTTTCAGTTCGTACGTGCATCTGTCTTCCAAATTTCCGTTCCTTCCCTATCTGCCTTACATATTCTCCTCACGTTCTCCATTTGAGTGCTTACAAACAACAACACCCAAATTTGGTGTGGTAGGGGTAAGGGGAAGGTTGAGGCAAGGTGCTGCCTCAAACTTTGCGCTCAGTTGCAGTCTTTCTGGGTGTTTCTTGATGTGACATTCTGTGGTAATATAAAGCTTCAGGTGGGGATTGTGCATGGTGGCAGCATTTGTGTGCACATAATGGGGGATCTCTTACCAGGCAGTGAGTAATGGTAGCAAACTCCTTAATTAAATTCTGGTGCAATAGAAGCTAGTGGCAGAGCTTCCATTAGCTATATGAGGGTCTGTTTTTTTACTGTGATTTTTGTAAGTCTGGTGCAGTGTGGGCCACACCAGCTGCTCTGGCTTGTTCCAGGGATGTTTGTGTATCAGCAGAAACTGGAAGTGTGAGTGATCACATTGGCTAATGCTGCCATTTATTTTCTTGATACACTTGTGAGAGAGGTAGAGAGAAGGTGTTGCAGGAGCCTAACTTGTGCATATGGTAGGAGAGTGACGTGCAGGAGAGAAAATGTCTTATTGACATATTAACTTCACGTGCTTTGATCAAGACGAGATCTTACTGCAAAGGTATTGCAGGACTAATACTACCTCCCTCTCCATGAGCAAACATTCCCACCTAGAGGATGGTGGGAATTCTGCTCTATAATAAATGAGAGGCCAAGACAAGAGGTAGTTTTCAATCTGTCAGTGCTTCTTGACTGTATTCCTAGTTGATGAATCTAATAGTCATGATCTAAATATCTGAAAATCTGGAGAAGTTCAGTCCAAATCTAAGTACTGTAGCTAGTCTGTAGCCATTATTAGATTAAATAGATCAATGAATAAATCTTTCTATCTTTTTTGTTTTGTTTGTTTTTTGTTTAGGGGAGCTTCCATTCCAGGTTTGAATTTGGGCCTGAGGTTGATGTGAATGGGTTTCCCTAGGAGCAGAGCAGACAGCAGTGATCCATCATGAATCAAGCTTGCAGGGAGTGTAGCTCCCCTCCAGGCCCAGGTGTTTCTGAAAGATTATGAGAGCTGACCCTCTGCCTCAGGCTGTTTCATGCTTGAAAAGCAGAGCGATGAAACACTGACGTGTCTAGCCCGAAGTCTGAGTCATTTAACATTGTTATCAAAACCCCCTTCAATGTGAGTAACAGCGAGGGGTGAGCAAGAGGGGACTTCTTCCAAGGACAACAATGCCTGAAATGGACCATAGCAAAGTGTCTTTTTTTTTTATCCCCAGACAGCTGATTTAATGACTCAGACATTTGTCATTTTGCTTTTAGTGGAAACAGTGGAGCTCTACAAAGCCTTAGTTGCAAGCAGACTTTTTTTTTTTTTTTTTTTCTCCCCTCCCTTTCCATGACTGAGAAGGAACTAATTCACTGAACCTACCATTCAGCTTTTTGCCTTATTTCCGCTCACTGATTGCAACACAGAGTAATGACTGTGGTTTGGACTGTTCTGAGAGCTTTTAAAAAAAATAATTCCTGGCATGGTGGTTAGATGTCCTAGGTGTTGGGGCAGGACTTTCAGAAATTCTCACTATGACCTTTTCCCTGCTTTTGTGAAGTTGGGGATAAAAGGAGATGGTGTCAAGTGAATGCTGTCTGGTTGCCTGGGCCCAGGGCGAACTGGTTTTGAAAATGTTGCCCATAAATGTTTACCTGAATGTTTAACTACAAGTACCTTGGGACAGAGGTTGCACAGTTAGCAAAGTTAAGATTTTAAAGTTTTTGTGCCTGAATGTGTACAGAGATGTTGTTGTCTATAAGATAGAGCCTTATAAGCTACTGCTCAGCATATGTTTGTGCAGACTGACTAGAGACAGTCTTTTGCCCCAGGGAGATTGGAACTGCCCTAGGGACCTCTTGGACACTGGTTGTGTTTTTCCCATGTGCACATAAAGAAGAATGACTGGAGGCTGCAGAGGGGTTCAGTAGCAAATGGGGTGTTTCTGAGCCACTGAAGGTAGAGACACAGCTGCACAGGTGTTTCCTGGCTTGGTAGCTCTTGGTCACAGTGATGGGAGCCAAGTGCTGTCTCAGGGCACAGTTGGGCTACTGAGCTCCCGGAGAGCTCCTGGAGAACTTGGGGAAGGCAGTGCTGACTCATAGAGCTCCTGGCCTGTGAGCTGCTTCTGCCCATTTCCTCGCCTTGGGCTGGAGCTCTGGGGAGAGCAATGTATCCATAACCCAGCCTCTAAGGGACTGTATGGCTGTGTCTTACAGGCCAGACTTGCCATGTGTTTGAAGACTTCCTTGCACTCTCCATTTTGGCATGAGATAGGAGGCTTTGTATGTCTGTGCAGTAATGCATTAACAGACATTTTTTTTTTTTCTCTCCTCTCTTTAAAGGTACTGTTCCCAAAATAGGATGTGCAGCTTTCCTGAATGACTAGCTCCCGATGAAAGCAGTGCTGGGTTGGCAGACTAAGTTCCCTCATCTGACTGTGCAGCTCTTCCTTACTGCTTTCTCAGCAGCTTGGCAAGTGCAGCCATAAAGCTGCCCTGACTTTTGCAGTACTGCTGCTAGGAGCCAGGCTGACTGTGGCTGGGTTTAGTGCTCTAACATATAGACACATCACCTAGTTCGGAATTTCTACCTGTGCAGTGATACATTCCTACCCTGTGTTGTTTACTGTTGGTCACTTATAGCCAAGTGGAGATGTCAGTGCCCTGCCAGGGAAAAGGTCCTATAATGGACAGGCAGTTTTCTGGACCCATTGAACTTACCTCATTTTGACTTAGAATTTCTTCCTCTTTCAGGGAAAACTCAGGAAGTTTTCGCACAGTCAGGCACTTATTTCTAAACTGAGCTAGTGGCCGTTGCTAAGGTGGGCAGGGCTGCTGGGAGCAGAGGCTGACACTGTATGTGCAGGAATAGACTGTGGTCAGCCCCGTGGAGAAGAGATGGGGCTGAATTGAGGGAGGATCTGGTTGCGGTGTGTGCACCCTGTGGGGAACTGAGGATTGTTGAAAGGAAGGGGTATGACTGAAAATCAAACTACAACTTGGGTTCCCATTAGCGTGGCTCTGTGTCCTGGGCCCCGTGCGGCTCCAGGCCCTGTGCTGCAGGTCGAAGCGCCGCCTGCTTCCCTGGTCTGCGACCAGCAGGCGCCACTGCAGCCTTAGGAACGGGGGCAATGAAGGCGCAGGGAGAGGTGCAGCCGTGAGCACAGCTGTAACTGCAGCCTTGGAAAGGGGCCTCCGACGGCCTTCCATGTGTGTGACCTGGTCGCAGTGTGTGCCAGGCCCCCAGCTGCTTGTGGTGTATGGGGGACATGGGAACTTTTCCTAAGTTCCTTGACGAGTGCTTTTGGCAGGTGGCAAGCTTGCTATTTAGGATGCTGGGGAAAGCTCATTTTTCTCTGGGGTTCCTGTTCGTCTGTGCTCTGAGGCAGATGTGAGATGTCCTGTGGTACCTCAGCTGCCCTCCCAGAGGAGAGCAGGACACTGCGTTTTCCAGGTAATTGCAGCTTTGGGCCTAGGGCGAACTGAAGATTCCTGCCATGATAGGTCTGCTACCATCGCACTTGGAGCTGATTGCACTCGAGCTGCTGCACGTTGGCAAAAAGGGGAGCCATCTTGTGGAGGAAATGAGGAACATGTAAAGGGGAAAAAAAAAAAAAAAAAAAAAAAAACAAACAAAAAAACCCCTCCCTCGTCCTCAAAAACCCAAAAGCCCGCAATTGCCCTTTTTTTTGTTTGTTTGTTCATTTGTGTTCATGTGTGTAAGGATAGTATTTTGGGTGAAATGATCTTTCACTGAAATATCATTTAATCAAAGTTATGTAGTTGTGCATATATATTCTATAGGCATATATATTTTTTTCTTAAAGCAAATACTGGAAGCCTCAATTCACACAGCTTCAATTGTAGTTTTTTTTTTTTAATATACATATAATTTTAACCTGACTTAAGTACCTTTGGAGCTTTATTTATTCAAGAAGCATTTCTTAAGCCAAAATGTGGAACTTGTTGCGCATATAAAACGGGTCTATGTAGGAAGCCTTAGGTTGCAGTAAGGGTATTGAGGACCAAAACCAGCTCCACTATCTGGATTGTGGCAGAACACGAGGGATGAAAGCTGAGGGCATAGGATACGGTGGGGAGGGCACCTTTGTCATCTCCGCTTTTGTGCTGATTTTAAGAGCACAAGTTTGCTTAGGTGATGGCCTATCTCTATTTGATGTGCTGCAAATTTGCAGGTGCTATTCCAGTTGCCCAGAGCAATTCCATTACTCTGGATGGGAATGGCCTCCTTGCTGCTGCAATTTCTCTTCCATACCAAGAAGGTGTTGGCAAGCCATCTGTGGCTGCTCCCAGGAGAAGCTCTGCTCTGCACTGAGCACACTGAACTGATCTCTGAATATATCTCAGGAGCACACTGTTGGTGGAGTCCCTCTTCCTAGGCTGAATACCTCTTACTGAGAGGCATCCAACCCTAATGGTAGGATTAAGTATTTTGCACCAGTTTTGCAAAGCAGTTTGACAGATGCTTAACTTCAAGGATATGATGCTTCAATGAGAATATTCATTTGCTTTGTGCTTTGGCATTATATGAACTCTTGGGACCTTTGTGGAGCAAACTGAGTGATTCTTACTGTGGCTGACACTGAAAATTTTGGACTCTAGTTTTGGCTAGAGATTTCATTAGTTAAAGCAGTGTAGATCCCCTGTGATTTGATGCAGAGAAGCTCCTAACTAATATTCTAATATTTACTTTCAAACCAAGATTTTTTTTTTATTCTAATTATTTGGTTTTACCAATCTAGCTATACCCAATTTTTCTTTTAAATTGGTATTTTATTTTTTATTCTGAGCAATTTTGATGCATTCAAGTTGTGATTTCAGTCCCTACTGTGCAACTGCAAGCACAGAAGATATACTTCACTGACATGAAAGGTGAGATTCCTGAGTAATTGCATACATAAAAGAAATAGTCTTAAAAATACAAAATAGTTAAAGAATTGGATCAAAAGTTGTGGTGGCCTTTCATTTGCAAGGGTTTGATTAAACTGGCTTGATGTTAGAATCCTCTTTTCTCTGGAAAAAAAAAAAGAGCACAGGAGTGCACTTAAGACTGAATAAAAGTAGTTTGAATGAAGCTTCTTTTTGTAGATGAATCTAGAAAAGTCTTTTGTCTCTGTATGCGAATTTGTATAAACTGATTACGCTAATGTGGCTTTTTCTGTAATTTCATTATCTCTGCACTCAATGGGAACAAGTTAATTAAAAGGCCCTTCTTTGTTAGTTGGAAAGCATTAGTTTTTCCTGCATGGAACTCCGTAGCTTTTGTTTCCTCCACCCATTGTTGGCTGATTTTGTTCAGTGCAGCTGTGCTTTCTATTGCATAACAGCTTAATATAGCTGCCTTTACAGCTCTTCCCCTTTATAGGCTGGGCAGAGTTGCCTCCAGGGCTCTGCGAATGTAGGTCAGTAGTGTAGAAACCCGAGGGCTCCCTGTATTGGAGTTTGCAAAGGCAGCTGGCTCTCTGTTGCTTGAGCAGGTTGCAGTGCAGGCCCTTGGTGTTAGAAGGTGAAGTGTCTGCAGGGAAATGGTTGGTGCTGGTAGCCCAGGCTTGGAAATGGTGTTTTGTTTATAAGCAGAAAGGTTTTTATTTTAGGCAGCTCTGGGGAGATGAGCTTAACCTTGGGCTACAGTGATGCTAGCACTGAGCAGGGCTGGGCATGGTCAGTGTTTACCTTGGCAACAGACGGTCTTTGGGAGCTGTGTGACTCAGGAGCTGACACACTTCCTGGTGGGTGCAAATGTCACGACAAGCTGGTAAGAGGTGCTGCCCTCCTCTGAGTCACTAAAAGGGAAGCACTGAGTTTTTCCTGGTCATTAAAGCTCCTTTGGCTCCCTCTGTAAGAGCACAGTTTGCCCTGAGTAACCCTTGACTTTGGGTAGATCCCACTCCCTTTGTGGTGCCCTCCCCGGAAGCTCCCGTTTCGTCACTTGCCCTCTGTGTTTCTGCTAAAATACTGTGGCTTGATAAGGCTGGCAGAGTCAGTGACCGCTCCCTTTTAAGTCTGTGGGGATCCCTGTATGTTTACGGCTGTAAAACTACAAGGCTCAATCCTCACTTAGCACGCACATGGCTTTTGATCAGCGGTGTACTCGGGGATCTTGTTCCTGCTGTGAATTTATTTTCTCTTCTGAAGAAACACCCTTAGTGTTAACGCCACCCAACAACCTTGTGGCATTTCCTGTGTGTCCCAGCAGCGAGGAGGAGCTTCCCCTTCCTGAGCAGCCTCTGGAGCACCCTCGAGCTTCACAGTTCCCCAGGACCTGCCTGCTCTGGTGTTATCAGTCGATAAGCAAGGGGATGCTGTGCAGTTGCTGTGCCAGGGCTGCCATGGCATGAGGGAGCTGGCAGCTTTCTGTTGGAATGTGCTTTGTGCGCAGCAGCTCCAGGCTTGGCTGGAGATGCCGATGGCTGCTCTTTGTTACAGAGCAGCTAGCTTCGCTTTCTGACTTCTGCAGACCCCTGGGGCTTTGCTAGTTTTAGATACTGGAGTTTCTGAAGCAATCAAGATCAGAAGACAAGAATGAGGAGGTGAAAAATGGGCAGGCACACCCTAGCATTTTGAACAGCTTTAGTTTTGTCTCTACTAATTTCCCACCTGTGTGGATTCACACAGGTGGGTGATCTCTCCAACAAGAGTCATGTGTTACCTTGAAGTTTTTTAATAAGAATTTTTCAGTGACTGCGTATTATGTACCTGCCAGCTCTGCCCCATATCTGATGTAGGACTGTTCTAGGAACATTCAAGTATCATGTAAATGACAATTCTTTAGGCCGGAATAAGGGCTCCATTTTTAGCAAATATTGCATAGTCTTTACAAATAGTATCTCTTGAAAATACAGTGTTTAAGTTACCTTTCCAAGAGATCTAGTTCTGTGCATATTGAGTTAATGGCCTCTTTTGCCTGGTGTACTGGGTAGGGGTCTTCATCATGTTCCCAGACCAAAGTAACACATGAACATTTAAAAGTCTTTTTCCAACATAAGTTTCAAAAACAAACTTATCTGCAGAGGAAATATCTACAAGGAAAAAGCAAACCATGAAGCTATCTTAATCCTTCCCTAAATTTCTCTGGAAGTTAAAGTGACTCTCATTCCAGTAACTGAAATGGTCTATCATATCAGAATGATCCTTAACATGTTTTGAGATGCCATTCAGTAGCCTTCCTGCATATACATCTTTAATCAGAGTTTTTAAAGGCAGGTTTGCATTTCTAGGATGAGAAGCTAGCAGTTAATAAATCTTTGAAAGCAAGAGGAGCTTTGTCTTAACCCACTTACTATTTCAATACCTGGAAAACTCCTCAAACGCCTCAGATTCAGGCCTGCTTTTAAGTGGATACTTGCAATAATATTTGTAGCTCACATACAGATACCATGCTGTGCTTGTTCTGACCTCGCTTTAAGGACCTGATCCAAAACCAATTTTGAAATAAGTGGAAAGTCTTCCATTGATGTTGTGCCTTAGAACAGATCCTAGAAGAAACAGCAGAAGAGTGATAACATAGTGGTGGGTCATGTGTCTTGTGTCTGCAGTACTGGAGAGCTGATGTCATGTTTATTAGAAGCCAAGATCAGAGTTCACAGGCTCAGGAAATGTCTGCAGAGTTTAGGAATGGTTTGTAACTTCTATCCCAATGACAGGTTTATTTGGCACTTTTTGATAAGTGGCCTGTTTGAAATTTCCTCTGCGAGTAAGCAATTTGTAATTCCCACTTGAAAGGGCTACTGTGGGGGATGGTGCTGGGGCCATATTTGAAAACCATTTATGGTTACTAACATCCTGGCATCTGTCATCCAGGAGTTCTGTGCCTTTATTGTTTTAATCTGTCCATAATGACTTCTTCATATAGAAACTGGAAAACTCTCGTTGGATCCGGAGTGAAGATGAAAGTATTTACAGTCCCTTAAAGCGTATAAATAGAATTGGTGACTAAGCTAAGGGAACAATAATGTAGTTTTGTGCCCCCATAAAGCTTGCCCTTATTTTGGTCCCCTTGTCTCATATGACTTTATAGTGTGGAGTGTTCGCAGTTCCTTGCCAAAATACAGTCCTTGTGACACTTAAAATCTGTCAGTTTTGAGACATGGTGCTGATTCACAATCCTCTCATCCTGAGCCTGGGTTCTGCTTTCCTAAGCGACAGAATGATCGTTTTGCAGATGTTACAGGTTTCTTCCACTGACTTCTTCCATTGGCTGCTGAAGAAAGTCAAAACTTTCTTTGTAGCAATAGTGTTGTAGCTGCAGAACTTTAAGGACATCAAGGAAACCAAGCTTATTGGAAGAGGTAGCTGCTTTTATTAGCTGTTGACGTAGCTGGAAAGAGCAAAGAAACTCAAAGATCCCAAGAAAGAAAGCCAAAAAAATCCCAAAGAAAGCAAAGATCCCAAGGGATCTGAAAAAGAGAATCCACGCTTAAAAGTTTGTTCATCTCTTCTAAATATGTTCAATAAATCCTTGTTTACCTCTCTGAGTTTCAGCAGAATTGTCAAGCTCAGGGGCTGGGAAAAGCATTTTGTCATGTTCCTGTAGGATTATGGCTGGATCCTAGAACTGAATAGAGCAGTAGCAATCCTTGAGTTGGATGGCAATTGGTGTTTATGAGCTTTGAGGGACATATGATGGCTCTGAGACCCAGAAGGGGCACGAGTAACAGTGGGCAGCTGCCTGCCTGCAGTTTCGGAAGCACCTAAAGCAGTGTAGCTAAAACTTGAGTTCATCCTCAGAACTGGAGCAGGTACTTGGAGAAGTTTTAGCAAAGCAGAACTTCTGAACACTCGGGGCTTAGGGATGTGGTGGAACCCAGCACATTAGCTTTGTGTTCCGTTGTGTGTGAGGAGCAATAGGAGTTGGCTTGTTGCTGGAGTTCTCTGGAGTGCCCAGGTTGGAAAGGGGCTAGTGTACCTCTTTACTGACCTGAATGCTCTGAAAATCTAGCCTTCAGTATGTGTGTAGCATTTGTAGTGGGTCCTGGGCCCCTATGTCACTTATGTGCCCTTGAAAGGGTGACCTCAGCTCCTTCTTGTGGTGAGATCAGGTGAGACAAGTGAGATAGTCATTGCTTTGGCACTCCACTTGTGTTGAGGAACCCTGATTTGCCTTAAGACACACAGAGAACAAGCGGCACAGCTGAACAGAGAACTGAGATCTGAGTTCCATGTTGCTACACTGTTCGCTGGGTATTAAGTTACATTGACTAATCTTGATTCCCATTCAGATTTGTTTCCTGTTACTAAAACTAATACATCAAATGTACCCCTGTCCTCATCTGAGATGAGCCAAACTAGTTTCTTCAAATAGCACTTGTTCATGGTGCTGTTTTTTCTTTTTCATGTCCTGTTCAGAGCATGTAATGATGTGTTCATGTTAGTGTCCTCCGAGCCTTGGGGAACCTGCTGCAATTCGGCATTACAAGTTGGATCTAGTTCCTGCCAGCAGAGGACATTGTTGTTCAATAAATTTCTTCCAAAGGCTTTTGTTTGGTGTGGGTCATTAGCCTGATGCTCTACAGAGCTTTGAGGCAATTGGACAAGTTGCAACAAAGTGTGTTTTTGTGTGGAAAAACAGTGTGAGAACTTCTAAGACACTTGAATGACATGCAGTAGAGTTATCGTGCAGGGTCTGGAAGATGAGTGCTCTTTGTTCTGACAGGAAAACATCAGAATCCTCAGTGTTATTTAAAAGATTCTTTTCATGATCCTTGAGAATTCTTTGAAGGTATTTTAAGCATCCCTCACTTTGTCACTTCTGCATGCTATTCAGTGCATAAAGAACACTTATCAGAGCCCAGGGAGGACCAATCTCTGGTCTGGAAGTCTTAGGATATGCTTTCAAAATCAAAGTAAGTGTTGCTCCATTTTCCATCCTTCTAAGTTACAAATACATCCTAGAATACTTCCTTGGTGTGATACATGAGATACAAGTTGAGGGACGTGTCTGTATATAGACAGCTTCAAACTAGCGAGTTCAGATGTTGATAGCTCAGAAGCTGTGCCACTGTGAGTCTGGGCTTTGGCTAGAACCTCTATATTTCCCCATTTAATTGCTGATGATGCCTGTCTAGCCAACTTAAAACTAGCTTGAGTACACGGCTCTGCCTGAATCTTTAGATGCAGCTCTGTCAATCATTGAAACTTGTGCTCTCGAATCACTTGAATTCCTGAATTTCCTGTCCTTAGATTCACATTATCATTTCTGTGGTCAGCTGAACATACTGAGTGCATGACATGAGCTTTTGATGGAGAATGGGATTCAGTCCACCCTCAGGTTGGAAACAGCTGTGTAGCTAGCTACACCCTTGTGATTTGTGGCAGTCCCTCCAGAAAGACTGCTTTTAACTTCACTGTATGCCACACTTGGGTTTGCAAGCAGGATGCAATCATGCAACAAGAGAGAATGTGGCTAGAACACCTCTGCCATTGCTGTGCACAGGCCTCATTTGCCTCTTGATCGTGCTGCTGTTCAGTCCTGGAGCTCTGCTTATAGCAATGCTGTTGTCTGATGCCTATGCTGTAAAGATAGTTTGTGTCAGATAAGCCATCAACAACCAGAAGTGAACCTGGGGAAATGTTATGTACCTGCAGTAGTGAAAGCGTTGCCTGTCCTACCTCACTCTAGCGATATAGGAAGCTCATGTCTCAGGTTGCATCCCTGGAGGAAGGAGCTAGAGCTGCCCATGCTCTGGTGTCTGCTGCCTTGCTGGGAGGCTTTCCAGGCAGGAAGGTAAATTGCCACATTTTGTGATATGGGGTAAGGATGTCACCTAAACAACCAATGTTGCTTGGTTCCTTGAAATAGGAACACTCTTGTTTTGCACAGTCTTTCATTGGCTTGAAAGAACATTAGATCTGGTCTATAAATCAAATGAGGAATGGCATCATGGCCAAGTCCTGAACAGTGTGACTTTCTATCACTTATGTGATCATCATGCTGAAGTGTCAAGTGTTGGGAAGTAATCATTTCAGTAGGGTGCTGTTGATCTCATTCTTTGATTTTACTCTCTGAACTGTGAACCTCCTTAATACTTCAGCTGTGTTAGGAGATACTGCTTTTACTCATGTAAAGTACCTTATGCTGGGTGCTCTAAAATCTGCTGAAAAAATGCTCTGCCTTGCTTTGCAGTCTGAAACCCCAGGAGCAACAGGTGGATGAGACAAGTGGGGGCAAGAGACACAGGAAAAAGGCTAGGCCATTTTTCTGAGGCAAGTCTTAGGCAGTGAGCTGTGCTGATTGCAGTATAACTGCTACATCTTCATAGTTGTTATTTGTCAGGAGCAGCCTGCAGGAAGGGCTAGGCTGAGTTAGTGGGGGAGACATCAGATCGAGTAGTGGCACAACCAGCTTTGGGAGAAGTGAATGCAGCTCTGTGTGTTGTGTACGTGGCCATATGCGGAGATGAGGTGACTGCGTCTCCTTCCCTCTGGCACTTCTGTTCGTAACCTGTGGTGTTGCTCATCTGTCCTGTGGCTGTGGAGGAAGGCCATGATATGGTGCCTGCTCTGCAGGCAGCTCGTGAAGGCTGCTCAGGAGTATTTATAATGCAGATGCCAGATGGGAAACAACCCACTGGTAGGTAGGAAGGGTGGATGGAACAAAATAAACATGCTACCTTAGCCAGAATTGAGGCAGACTTATTTTCCCCCTGCTTCACTAAGGGGACATAAGAGCAACTGGCATGGGCACCAGTGGAAGCTGAGATTAAGGAAGGATTTAAAACTGATGGCTTTGAGAAAGGTGGGTTCCTATGCATCTTGTCTGAGGATGCCTCTTGATGGCAGCAGTGGGTAATGCTGGCATAAATTCAGA